>JADRCH010000106.1:2637829-2797033 GCA_019843965.1 Rhynchomys soricoides | reverse complement strand
CTGGCTGAGTACTGGGTATTTTGGGAAGGGGTAACAGACCAGCTGTAACACCAGGATATTTATAGCCCACATTTGCCCATGACCTTTCCAAGCAACGTTAGGCACCCATAGTGACCACATTTCCTCTGAAGCATTTGGAATGTTGGCAAGTAGACCAGGAGATTTACATGCACTACTTGCATGGTCTTTAGTGGGAAGGAGGGACTAGTACTGAGCAAAAGAATGCAGAAGACCATCAGAGATTTTCTGGTCTTTGCTGGAAACAGAAGGCCCCACTTGGGTTACTGTAGCTCCAAGCCACATTTTAGGCATGCTATGCATAGTGCTTCCCTGGGGACCAGGAGTCTAGTGTTACCAGAGTTCAGCAGCCTGGCCAGGAAAACCAACACCCCACTGCTAAAGGTTAAGAGTTTATCCAACTCATTTTTTAAAGAACAATTTTGGCTTGTCCTTTGGGTCCACAATGAGACTTGAGAAAAGCTCTCTCCATTGGCCTCAGCTATTAGGGTCTTGAGTGTAGAAGTGTATGTGAGCCAAACAAAAACATCAGAAATAAATGCTTCTCAGAGAGTCAGTCATATACCACATAAGCCAAGTTTTTAATCACTTAATATGACCCTAGGTGTTAGGTTGTAAGTCCAGAAGTCCAATCAGTTACTATCAAGTATTGGAATGTACTCAATTCCAGCAATATTCTCCCATGGCATGTTACAGCACCCACCATCTAGTCTTTCCTGTCTTATAGAGAAGATTATCTACCTCCTTTTCAGTATAACCGAGACAAATTTCTGAAACTCCCAACAGAAACTGTAAATAACAAAAGCCTATTTTTCCTTGGAGAAGCTAAGAGAACAAATGTGATTAGGGTAAGTGCCATTCATCTTACCATCAATATGATGCTTACAGAGACAAACACATCACAGAGAAGAGGTGGACACTGGAGCCCAGTAGTATTGAGTTCTTTGTCTATAGTCATACATGACCCATTAATCTTAGAATGTTCAGTTCAGTACTGAACATATTCCCTTTTCTGTTCATATCATTTTCCTATTAATTTTTTCTCTTACTTTATCACCTCTGCTGACATAGAAAGACAGTGATGTGTCCAAGATAATGAAATATCCATGAGTGCTTATGTTAAAATCTTGCATTCTCAAGTACTATTGTATAGATCTATCCATCTTTTTATCATCTATCTATCTATCTATCTATCTATCATCTGTCTCTTTCTCGTGTGTGTGTATTACTATTCTCAAGAATAAAGGTACAAATGACAATCTGTCAACTGATTCAAGTTTCACTGCCTATATTGGTATCGGAACTGAAAGCACACTTGAGGGAAGCTCTATAATTTGAATGTGTTGGCCCATCCCTTTGTAAGTCTTCTCAGAACCGTAGAGAGAAAAGCAGCAGGCAACGATAGATAACTTTATTCTATTTCAAATATAAATTCAGATACCTTGCATAGTTATATTGGACCACACTGTATACTGAAAGATAATTCAGTCTGTTCAGTTTGACAAAAAGAGAAGCCAGACGTCACATGCACTGTTCAACCTTTAAAGGTGGACGAGAAGTCACCATATCCCAACTCTCATGACGTATACTTAGAGTCAACATAAAAACCATTTAACAACAAAGGCTGTTTTCAGCACCATGATATTGTCTATCAGGTCTGACACCACTCCCTACCACCTTTTTCATCTGTTCTCTTGACATTCTGATAGCTCCTTTTATCTGCCTCCATCAGTTCTTTCACACACACACATACACATACACACACACACACACACATGTGTGTGTGTGTGTGTGTGTATGTGTATGTGTGTGTGTGTGTGTAAACATATTAGGGAAATTTAATATTTTGTTTAGAGAGTAGCAGATAAGATTCTGCAACCCGAATGGCTTAAGGGTTGACCTAACTGAGGGAAAAGAGAATGAAGAAATGATGAAAACATATATAGAAAATCTGGGATTGGGAGGATTTTGAGCTCTGCTGGAGATGCACTAGCACCAACCCAGAAACGCTCCACACTTACCTTATACATCTGAATCAAAGAGGAGAGTTTATAGCATACAACTGAACAAAGAGGCTAGGTCTATGGAGAGGAACAGTCTTTGGTTATAAAACTCCAGGAGGAATAAGTTGTCATCAGTATATTTTGCAAATCTCTCATGGACCAGGGGAAGACTTTGCTGTTCCTATGTTGAGGCATTGCGGTCCTTGACATGATTGTGTTCACGGCAATAATACATATTTACTCAGTACTTTATCAGCCTCCCATGATTAACTACCAGCCTATATTAATCTTATAAGTCTAGTTCATTTTCTTCAGACATACTTCTGCATATAGATTTTTTTTTTTTAGGAAATTGAAATTGTATGCACATCATTTTCATCAAGCTTTCAATTGCATCAGGATAATTTCCTATGTCACTAAACATTTTTTCAACAGTATTATTTAATGGATACTTGGATTTCTTTTTTATATTCTTTAATGACTTCATATACATTATAATGAGCTTTGGCCATTTCCTCTCCCTATTACCTTTTCCCATTGCCTTTCTCTTCTGCTGAAACTGTTCTTCCCCACACATGCCCTTCTGTTGTCATGTTTATATTTTGTTACCCATTGAGTTTGATTATGATTGCTTCCTTTCCTTTCCAAATATGGCCACTGGTAAAATAGTGGCATAAATATGAAGGTGTAACCAACAGCTTTCTGTTTTCATTTGAGGCCCATTGCACAGAAGGGAACTCATGCTTTGTACTGTAACCCAAGTCAAGAGCTCATGGATTGAAAGATGGTAGTCCGTGGGGAGAACAAATAAGCTATTTGACTAAATACATATGTTATCATACTACTTTCTAAATAGTTCATGTTTGTATCTATAGATTAGTGCTGTTCTCAAGCCTAGTGAGAGACGCTTCCTTCAGCAAGTGGGTGGAGGTTAAAGTAGACTCATAAGTGGTCAGAGTGCTTGAGAAAAAGTGGCTGTTGAGTACTAATCCCTAAAGGACACATGTGCATTTCTAGCTCCAAGACTCAGGAAACTTTACAGAAGTAGAGGCAAAACTAATCTAGGAAAGTATGAAACATTGTCTTCTGAACATAGAGAGCCATTGCATTTATGAACTCACAGCTTCTATAGATTTCTACACAAGACCTGCCCAAGACTGCATCAATATTCTGTTGGGTTTTGTTTGTTTGTTTTTCATTACTTTTAGTTTTCTACAGTCCAGTCCTTGTCCCCATCCTGATCCACCCTCCCATAGTTCCTCATCCCATTCCTCCTCTTGCCTGTCTTCAGGAGGATTGTTCCCCTGCCCCCCCTACCCCCTCCAGGCTGCCCTACTCCCTGGAGCCTCAAACCTCTTGAGGGATAGGTGCTTCTTCTCCCACAGAGGCCAGACTAGGCAGTTCTCTGCTGTATATGTGTTGGGGGTCTTGGACCAGCTGGTATATGCTGCCTGGTTGGTGGCTCAGTGTCTCAGGGGTTTGGGTTAGGTGGGACTGCTGGTCTTCCTATGGAGTCTCCTTCCTCCTCAGTTTCTTCCAGCCTTTCCCTAATTCAACCACAGGGGTCCCTGACTTCAGTCTAATGGTTGGGTGTAAACATCTGTGTCTGTCTTAGTCAACTGCTCATTGAGCTTCTTGGAGGACATTTGTGCTATGCTTCTGTCTGTGAGTACACCATAGCATCAGTAATAGTGTCAGGCCTACTCCCCTTGAGATGGATCCTAAGTTGGGCCAGTCACTGGACCACCTTTCCCTTAGTCTTGAATGTTTTCTGAACATACATAGGCTTTGAATTTATGAACTCACGGCTTCTGTAGATATCTACACAAGACCTGCACAAGACTGCACCAACATTAAAGTGGGAGGAGATCATGTGGCATTACTCCTCCCTGAGAGATTATGATCATTTAGTGGTTACTCAAGGAAGGAGTGTCATTGTCATTAGTGGTATAGCCACTGATATATTTCTCATGCTCCAGCAAATAAGCCTAGCTACTACAGAAATGTTCATGTTTATTTCTAAACATTGTATAATGGTCAACTTCATTTCCAGCTTCTTTCTGGTTGTGACGGACTTACATTTGCTTGTCTTATTTATGCCCAGTTTTTCAATATTTTTTTCCTGTGTGTCTGATTGCTTTTCCAGAATGTAAATGTATGCACAATGTGAATGCCTGGTGCCCATGGAGGCCAGAAGGGCATCAGACCTACTAAAACTGGAGTTACACATGGTTCTGAGCTTCTGTGTGGGTACTGGGAACAGAATCTGGGTTTTATAAAACAATAGCAAGTCCTCTCATCCAAGAAGCCATATCTCCAACCCCAATAATCTTTGATTATTCTGGTAAAATTAATATTTAAGAAAGTATAATCTAATGAGTTTTATGTTCTTATATTTAATGGAAATTTGATTTTCTAAAACTATTTTTAAAATGTGTTTTTGAATCTGTGGTCAACTAAGAAAATGACAATTTTTACCTTACAACTGTTATAATTACATGTGCGTTGTCTCTTCATCTTAATTTTTCCCAGCAGCTTTAACATGTGTTTGTATTTTCAGTACAATTCTCAAGCTACATTTATAATCACTTAATTCAGGTATGTTATCTTAATGGTTGGATTACTATTGAGTTTATTGTATTCCATCCTTCTGGGTGATATAAATACATCATGTATTTGCTAGTCATTTGCTATACACCTTTTATGTAGTCAATAATGTGCTCTTATAACCATTTACTTCTGCATATTTTTAGTATTGGTCAAGTAATTGCTGTTTTAAAAATAAATTATTCCTACATTCTCTAATGGTAACTGGCTATCCAGGCTTTACAATCTCAATTAATTAGAGTAACTTGAAATAGACAAATTGCTTCAAAAACATATTTAAATATTCCAAAATTCCTGGGCATGGTTGTTTACAACTTGTAATTACTAGCACTTGGGAGGCTGAGGCACACAGAGTACATGAGTATGAGGCCAATCTGGACTATCTAGTGTAATCCCGACTCAAATCAAAGCACTAATTGTACTCAATGGCTATGTACGTACGTACATACATACATACATACATACATTTCATGGACATGAAGTTAGAAGGGAGAAAGGGGGATCTTGGAGAGTTTTAAGAAGGGGGAAGGGTGGACATGATAAATATACATTATATACATAGATGGAATTTTTGAAGAATAAAATGTAAATAAATAAACATTCAAATTATTTAAAAAATTACTAAAATCTTTCCATCTCTCACTTTCATTTTCTCCCCAAACTCCAATTTTGTTCCTTATCATATAGTTTGTTTCTTCCATCCTCTCTGTTTACAGTTTGTCCCTGGGGTGTGTCTAAAT
The DNA here is from genome assembly GCA_019843965.1 of Rhynchomys soricoides. NCBI lineage: Eukaryota > Metazoa > Chordata > Mammalia > Rodentia > Muridae > Rhynchomys > Rhynchomys soricoides. Next base: position 2,791,665 of record JADRCH010000106.1, on the reverse strand, counting down.
TTCAGAGAGCCAGATTTTATTCCTGTTGGTTCCCTGTATGTTTTAAATGTTTTATTATGCTTTTCTCTTATCTTATTCTTCTTCCATTGGGTTTATTTGTCACATGGAGTTCTCACATTGAACACTAACTTGCAAATATACATACAAACTTCTAATTTATATGCTGGCTCATTTAGAAAACAATATGACAGGACAGAAAGCCAAGATTTTCCTATAAATTTGACTCTGAGTTCTATTTCTCTTAGTAACGTTTAGCTCATTTCCAGTGCTTTCTGATTCTTATCATGGTCTCTGTTTTGACCCACAAGTGACATAGCTTTCTATTTTCAAACATTATCATTTTTTAATGTTTGTATTGATTTCTAACATGGTGACAAAATGATCTGATAACAAAATTTAAATAATGTCATCTTTTGATATTTGTTGGTCTCTAATGCTGACCTAGCTCAGAGTTAGTTTTATATATAAATGTGTATGAATAAAACATGTATTATTGAGTTATTGGTCCCAATTTTCTCCATGTGGCTATTTAATTAAAATTAAAATATAATTTTAAAACCATCATTTTTTTTATTCTTTGAGAATTTTGTACAATGTATTTATTTTGTTCATGTTCACGACTCCTCCAGACATTCTACTCACCCAACTTCCTGGGGTTTTTTTGTCTTTTGTTGTTGTTTTTAACACCCATCAAGTTCAATTTGCACTGGCCAAATAATATGGGATGCAATGCCTGCCCTTGAACACGGTCGATCTACAAGCAGCAGTCACATTCTTAAATGTGTGCAGTTGATCTATTGTATCCCCCAAAGCACTGTTTCCTCCCAATCTCTGTCTTTTACACCCCTTGCCCCAAGTTCTGTGAAGATCCCAAGCCTTGTGGAAATGGGTGTGATAAGTGCATCCCACCTAAGGATGAGCTCTCCCATAGTCTCTCATTTTCTACATCTAGATGAGTTGAGGGCTCTGTGTCAATGGCCATCTATTGTAAGAAGAAGCTTCTCTGATGAGGGTTGAGAGGTATGTTGAGTAGAGCAATAAGTCCTGAGTAGTCATTCAAATACTGTGTCCATTTAGCAGAATAGTAATGGTGGATGCTCCCTTAGAGCCCATGGTCTATGTAGGCACAGGTTTTGCTCCCATGTATGAGTTCCACAGTGTGGATCTGACCTTAGACTGAATCAGAAAATGGTTGGTTGCTCCAATAACATTCATGCTGTAATTAACTAGTAGGCATATCTTGCCAGGACTGTCATTGTTCTAGCTAATAGGTTTCAAAGCTGGGCAAGATATAATTTTTATTTAATAATATAGAATTCTTCCATACACAATCATTAATCAGCTAGTTAATTAATCACTTAATTGCATTCTTTCTTCTATGGCACACAACACAGACACAAGGTTGATTTTGTTATAATTCTTTTGTTTCTATCTGCTTACTCTTGTTTTCTCTTCTTTTTATTCCTGCTGTTTTATACTACATGCAAGTCATATTTCTTCAGTTCTTTCTAATGCCACATATTGATGTGACTTTGATGGTTGAGCAGCTTCAGTTGATAACATTAAATTTGCAGCATGCTGGTTTTTGTTATTCACCATTTTTATGCTTTCTTAGAAGAACAATTCAGATTCTTCTATGCAAATGTATTGACTAATGAGAGTCAATGTCTGTTTAAATTACAGGGCCATTAGAGAATATTTTACTTGACCTTTGGATACATTACTTTGAAAACAATTTGGAATAAAGTTTGTTGAACAGAACAATCCTCTAATATTTTCCTTATATATCCCCAGATAATCTAGTAATGAAATCATGCTCCCCAAGAATAAGCCCCTCAAAGCCCTTATCTGCTCATCTCTCTATACTAGGTGGTTTATTTCAAGTCCCTCTTTGCACTGAAGACATGTCCACCTCTTGGAATCAGTTTACAATTATTTACCCTTCTTGAATTCTTTTCTGGTTTTTTTGTTTTTTGTTTTTGTTTTTGTTCTTTTTTTTTTTTTCAGTTAAACAAGATCTTCCTTACAGCTGAAAAAAAAATGATTAATCACTTAGTTCTCTGGTTTCCTATTGTATAGTTCTGACTAGGGAACTTCTCATCCTCTAAATAGTGCACTAATGTGGAAAGTGAACTATGGGAGATGCTACATTACAGACCTTCAGATATTTGGTGAGTTACAGTCAATTACATTCAGATTCTAAAATAGAAGATCTTTGTTCTTAAGTGTGAATAAATTCCTTACCGTGGACTTCCTGGACTATAGACCCCAAACTTTTGTCAATTTTTATGAGTTAAATTGGATTAATACAAAACTGTTCTTCACACAAGTGGAAACAGTTGCTAATAATGAATAGAATTACTGGTCAAAGAGAAATTGAAGCCACCTGTTCCAAGTTATCCTTCTGCCTTCTCCTTTGCCTTTTCCTGGGTTTTTGAAACTCCCCTGTGTCTCTGCTTTCTCTACCAGTAAGCCTTCCCCAGAGACAGTCAATTCTGAGGGCAATTTTCCAAGACCATTTGCGAAATTGGCTGGGGCTTCAGCCGTAACAAGAAAGGGCATGTATTCTGGGATCTCAAAATGGAATTTGAAAGAGACATTGCTCAAGTGGTCTCATAAATAGATCCTATGTGCACTAGTCTTATTCCTTCTCATATAAACGTTAAAACTAATATGTCCATTGAAAGAATATGTGTCTGTACATGTGTATATGTACACTCTGAGCTGAGTGTTGTTTGCATTAGTTTCTGCAGATATTTTGACACTTTTATATATAAGCTATGTTTACATTTAGTGGCATATTCTCACAGGCACATCTGTTGAAACAGTTATTTGTAGTTTATTGCCAGATCACATGCCCAAGCCAAACTCTACTGCATTCTATATAACTTTGAGGTGCAACTGAATTTTTAACTATACAACTAAAACATTCAGAAGTGTTATTCTGTATATGTATATATTAAGTTTAACACTAATGTGTATTTCATGTCTCAAGAATTTTAAGAGTCTTGTGTGTGTGTGTGTGTGTGTGTGTGTGTGTGTGTGTACATGTGTCTTGGCCTGCATGTATACATGTATGTTTGCCTGCATATATGTATGTATGTCACATACCCATCTAGGATTTTTATAGGCCTGAAGAGGGCTTCTGAGGCTCGGCAACTAGAATTCCAGCCAGTTATTGTGGTGGGAACATGATCTTCTGCAAAAGCAGCAAGTTCCTTTCACTTGTGAACCATCTCTCCTGTTGCTGTGATAAAAATAAAAAAACTTTCGACAAGGTTTGTTTTTTGAAATATTGAAAAATAGCCTGGCTAATCTGAGTCTCACAAAACATTGTCTTCATTCGAAGACTTCTAAGGGTTCTGCTTAGACTTGAGTTGAACTAATTTTAAGGGGTGACTATGTCTTGTTCAGTCCAGAGCGAGACATGTTAGAATGAGAAAAAACTCATCTGTCTGGGATAAGAAAAGCATATGATCACTCTGTTCTGAGTGACAAAAGAATAATTATTTATTTCTTGATGCGTCTGTGCTCTGGCCTTCCTTCTGCATCCATGAAGAATTCCTTTTGACTTTGTCCTAGACATAAATGGTAAACATCTGACACTTAACAGTATCTCTCCATCTTGGTTCCATAGCATATGCCTTCCGCCTAGGGTATTACTGTTACCTTGACCTTTGTGTGGTATCAGCTTCTTTCCTAGCACAATTCTTCTACTATCTTTGGATTTAATGTATGAGAATGAATGAATCGCTTATGTTCCCCAATGAATTGACTACCATGTTACATGACCACTTTTGTCTTAGAATTTTTAAATAATAATAAATAATGTAGAGATTGACAAATAATTTCTCTTTGGGTGAACCAGAGACTCTGAAACAGCTCAATAACCTTGACCATGAATCAACAGTCTGATCATAGCTAAGTCAATAATTATGGTTATAACAAGGACCCTAATAGTTGAGCCTACATTTTGGGGGGAAGGTAAGGGAAAGGATCCCATTGTATAGCCCTGGCTGGCCTATAAATCACCATGAAGACCAGGCTAGCCTCAAACACAGAGAGATTAGCTTGCCTTTGTCTCCTGAGCACTGGGTTAAAGGCTGAATTTCCCCCCACCCCCAATACCTTGTAACTGCAGACTAGTTTTTAAAAAGCCTGGAGGCATGGGTTTGGGGAACTGGAACAGCTTCATTTGTACATGCACTTCTGAGCTTCTCCTGAATAAAGACTTTAAAAGGAATCCAAAACAAAACAGAAACCAGATTCATGTTTAGCAAAAGCTGGTCAAATGTTTGCGAACTTCCCCACACTTAAATTGTACAGTATCTTTGTGAAAACTTTCTTTATTCCATGCTACATAAATAGAACCCCTTACTCCCCCACCCCCACCCCCGCCAAATCCTACATAGGCACCTGTCCCTTCAGTTTCACTCAGCAACAAGCAAAGCTGGAAAGCAGGAATGATGTGACAGGGGCTGTGAGGAGCATGGTGTGACTGGACTTGTGAGGAACAATATGTGACTAGGCCTGTGAGGAGCATCATGTGACAGGGCCTGTGAGGGGCAATGATATGCTAGAACTTTTGAGATCTACTTTCCAAATACGGGGAAGAAATGGTTTCATTAACCTTTTTGAATTGGGACATGATATAGTTTTATCATGTACTGGAAAACATGGCTTCGAAAGGCTAATGTCCATTTTTTCCCAGGGGAAGGGGAAAGTGCTCATAAAGAGTCCCTGGAGGAGCAGAATTACTGCATGTATTCCAATCTCCAAAATCAAGCTCAAGTATGAAGAAAGAAATGTAAACCTCTCTCTCTTCTAAGAAAGACAGTGAGGATTCTAGGCTCAGGGAATTGTTAGCACTGTAATTACTGATAAGTGCTCTGACAGATGAGTATTGGATCAAGGTCTAGAAGGTGTCCAGTAGTTGGAATATCAGTTACCTCAGTTCTAAATTGTTGGGTGCAAAAGATGCTATGATAGTGAATAGAGTGAATACAGTAAGAGTTGACAATGAAGTGAATCCGGGGTTTGCTAAATGATCCACTTTGTCGTTCTGAAGGTGGCGTTAAAGCAAGTCACTTGGAGCTTTGCTGGGTTTCAGCTTTCCTTTTACATAATTAAGGCTGTCCATTTCTGTCATGTGGCAAAATGCTTTGAAAGAAATCACAACCCATGATATCCTCACCACCCATCATGAGCAAGGTGGGCAGTAAGCGCCATCCTTCATGAGCACCCATCATATATATATATGAGGGAGGGTATTTTCATTTTCCTGAAAACCTAAAAAAAAAAAAAAAAAGCTAAAACTCCATTAAGTTGAGTGACATTGGGTCACTGCCACTGTAGAGGCTCCATTCTCAGTAATCCTTCTCTCTCTCTCTCTTTTTTTTTCCTCCCTATCAGGCTGGTAATGCTGTCCCTTCCTGTAACTTGTACTGAGTCACCTCATGGGGTTTCCTTGGGCTTTGCTCGGTACAACCTAGTCTCTAGGGCGGCAGTGTGGGTTTCACTGAAGTGGGGGATCATGCTGAAAAATAATAAAGAAAGAACAAATATGTTTATGTTTGCTCTAGGCTGAAGTTTGCTCTAGGCTGAGAGAGTGCGTTAGAGTAGACCGCTCTGCTTGTAGCCCTGCTTACAAACAGAAGGGCTCGACACCCCTCTTCCACTGAGGTCAGATAAGGTGACCCAGGTAGGGGAACAGCACCATGTGCAGGCAACAGGCTCAGAAACAGCCCTGCCTCACTTGTTGGGGGATCTGCATGAAGACTAAGCTGTACTTCTGCTACATATGGGCAAGGGGCCTAGGTCTAGCCCATGCTCACTGGTGTACCAGGAAGCGCAAAGGCATCCCCTTCTTAGAGGAGATGGGGAGGAAGGAATGGAGGGAGGATCTGTGTGTGTGGGGGGGTGTTGGGAGGAGAAGGGGGCTGATATTAGGATGTAAGGTGAATACAGAGATAAATTAAGAAGAAGAAGAGAAAAGCTCCTCCTCCAAAACAAAACGAACAAACGGTGCTTGTCCCAGGAGTGTCACGGTTAGCATTTTCTTCCTGGACCAATCACATGGCTCTATTCCCATCTTAGGAGCCTCTGGCATAAATGTGTTGAGCTGAGAACCTGAACAAAAGAGACGACACTATAAAGAAGTCTGAGCCACTGGTTTGCTGGGACTGTTCCTTGGAAAACTATGAGGGCAAAGATGCTGGGGCCCTGGGAACATACTCAAGGAATGACCCAATGTCCGCAATCCTCCAGCCATTGGTGCTGACATCCGGGCAATATTCCCATTGAGGAATAGGCTGATAATACTGGGAAGACTTGGGTTTCTAGAGAGTCAAAGGCAAAATACCAATCTCTTAGAGCAGGGCTTCAAATTCTACAAGAACAAGAGATTTGCCTGGAGCACAGAAACAGGTAATTCTTCAGATGCTACTAGCACGGTAGACTGTTGGCTTACAGAATGATTTCAACAGATTGGAGGACGGTATCATTCTGATGTAAGAAGCCTTGATTAGTCAGACTATTCCATCTGGCGCAAGACAAAATTAGGCCAACTCTATCGGAAGAGACATCAATGTATTTTCTTAGAGTAGTTAGCCTTGCGTTGAATTGGTTCCAAGAGATTCCACACAAACCGGACCCAAACACTTGCTTTCTGCAGAATCTTGAAGATGACATGCAGATATCCTCAAAGTATATAACCCAGTAGTTCCTATACTCAACTAGTCATGTTAGTTCCTACCAGTTTAGCTCTATATTTAAATAGACTCTTTGACTAAACCGCTGAGATTTCTATAATCAAGTTTATTTGCTTATTTATTTTCTTCCAGAAAAAAACAAGGAGTATTCACTAGAGGGAGGTAGGGTAAATGATTTTCCTCTGCACACTCTTTCATTTTCATTAGCCCCCCCCCCACAGTTTCACCTTGTACAATGGTCATAAGTCAAAGAGTCCCAAACCACCATCAAAAAGATCGTTCATTTCCTATCAAACTCGGATTCTATTGACACTCAGATCCTCCAACTCATCCCCGAATCACTACCTTTGAACTGAGGACGTTTTAGACAACTTGGAGGTTTCCTGGGGTTTTCATCCCTTTTTAAAAAATATCGATTTTGTAATTTTAAACTAGGTTTGTGTCTGTGATCTTTGTTTGGCATCTGTAAAAAAAGAAAAAAAAATCTTTTATTTCCCACAAGTTTGACAGAAGCTCAGCATTGGAGATACAAAGGGATCAGGGCAGAAGGCCTGAAGGAAAGTTAGCCCGAAGTTTATATCGGAAGACAAGGGGCAAACACTTATAAAGTGTTACAGGGCATAGGACCAGATGGAATTTGGCTGACTGAAAATCACAGAGTAGGAGCTAAGAGGCTCACTTCCCATTCTCTCTCTCTCTCTCTCCCTCTCCCTCTCCCTCTCCCTCTCCCTCTCCCTCTCCCTCTCCCTCTCCCTCTCCCTCTCCCTCCTCCTCTCCCTCCCTCTTTCCCTCCCCCCTCCTCTCTCTCTCTCTCTCTCTCTCTCTCTCTCTCTCTCTCTCTCTTCATGGTTTATATGATGTTTAACAATATCTGACTCTGCACACAAAAATAAGAGGGTAATATGCAGGGCTAGAATCATCACTCAGTTCATAGAGGGCTAGCCTATCATGAGTGTGGTTGTGCCTGCCTGTGAGCCCAGAACTTGGGAGGTAGAGACAGGAGGATCCTAAGTTCACAATCTTCCTCAGCTATACAGTGAGTTTGAAGCCAACCTGGTCTACATGAGATCGCATCTCAAGGATGCTATAGGAATATGCCATAGCAGCAGTCTAAACAACATTTATATTTGACTTTGAAATATATTCTTGCATGAAAATCAGAAGATGTTAATGAGCCTAAGAATATAGTTTATAATCATGAATGCCACAGCAGAATATTGTAGTCCTGTTTAAACGTTTATTCTTGCCTCTTATCCAAACAAAGGCAACTAATGCAGGTGACCAAACCGTGCTAAGGACCAGCGTAAGGAAACATATGACTCCTCCCATATCTGTTCCCACTCATTGTCTCGATAGCCCTCACAGCTGGCGTTCCTTCCATATCCCCTGAGCACTGACTTTTCCTACCAAAACCTTAGACTCAGATGTGGCAGTGAGATCAGACTTTTCACTGAAAACACAGTGTTCATCAACAGCCTTCAGTCAATGACAAATAGGAAGTATTGGAAAAGTAGTCACCTCTAATGACTACCATGACTGCCACCCATATGTTCCGCCATGACTGTATAGTCTCACTTCTCTTCCTTCCCTGTCCTTCATTGTACTTCCTTGGATTATGTCCCAAGAAAGCTATGACATTCATAGCCTTCACTCAGTGTCTATTCTGCAAGACTCAGTCTGAGGCTTTACCTATCTTGGCTTGTTGGTGGCCTCAAAGAAGACTCGGAAGCTATGGATATACATGAAGGTGATAGATCCTCCTAAGATCCAAACAGTTCTTCATCAGAGTAGGAAGAAACGAGGATGCAGAATTAGAAGAATGTACAATATGCACGCAGAAAAGGCAAGTATGATATTCATTGCTGGTTAGAAGTCCTATATAGTATATTTAAGTGCATGCACATAAAGGCACACATTACTTATCCTTAATTGGTTTGTGTTGGTGATTTTTAAAACATGAAATTAAATTCAACAATTAAATCAATGAGTTTGGGCAAGTGGAAGCTAGATGTTAGCCACTGGGAGGTTGGATCTTGAATCATGCTCAGAACTGTTTATCTTAAAGGGTTTGACAATTGCAAGAGGCACAAGCTCTGAAAATTTGGCTCTAAGCTTCACTGAGAATAAAACATAGAGGTAAATATGTTTTATTTAAAGCCTAGAAAACCCAAGGCATAATTTTATAATCACATGCATTACGTGTGTGTGTGTGTGTGTGCGTATATATATATATATATATATATATATATATATATATATATAATCTCAGTTCATTTCTGGCTCAATTTTTGGTTATCTTCAAAATATCACTTTCATTCACAACTTCCTTATTTAGTGTCAGTTCCTCCTCCCTTATCCACTGTGTAAACAAAGATTTCCCCAATTTAGTCTGTTTTGTTTGTTTCCATAGTTACCAAGAGTATACACATATAGAACCTCACCCCCCTACACACAAACACACCCACCCACACACACACACACACACACACACACACACAATCACAACAGCTTTTGACCGTGTTGAATTGAACATCTTGGGTCTAGTTTTTGTCCACTACACTTACAGAAAAAAGTTTTAGTAGATCATGGTCTCTCTGAATAAATAAAATTGGTTTAATTTTTCCTTTAACTGTGCCAGATCCTAGGTTTAAATAGCCATTGCTAAAGCAGGTTTGAGGAAGATGGATCAATCATTAAAGTTAGTAAATTGTTGGGTAGATATGTGCTAAAAGCTGGTAATTGGAATCCTCTAAATTAATAAGTTATTTTTAGTTCAAATAACTCTATGCCCAAAGGACAAAACAAATATGAATTTCAATAAACAGTGAAGATAAGGTTCATAAATCTTCTGCACTTTCTTCTGGAAATGAATATTTTTGTCAGATTTAATGTATTTTCTCTTGCTATTCCAATTCAGAGTTCAAGATAAAACTTCTCAAAATAATGTAAGAGTGTTCAAACTTGAGCATAAAAATGGGTCATCTTACAGTTTGGATAAAACAGGCATTGTAATGGATGCCTATGTCACACAAGGAGCGACAAAGTGGCCTTCCATGCAGTGAGACTTAAATGACCAATAAGTTGAGGTGATTTTTAAAGACAGGGATGTGAGCCTTCAGCCAGATACGTGTCAGTTCTCAGAGTTATTCTCGAAGTTTCTAGAGCCTTTCCTTATTCCATCTCCCAAACATCACTCCACTAAAAAGTGTTAAGGTAATAAACTTGCTAAAATAATAAATAGCTTAATAATAAAGTAGTAATCACCCTTGTATTGGCAATAGATACAAATGATATATCCCCATCTACAAAATTTGAGACACCCGAATTATAATAATATATTCCATTTATTATATTATAATCATATGCAAACTCTTCTTGAGTAGAGGGATTTAGGGATCTTCAGAAACCGTTTTCTACTTTCTAGCCTATTTCTTGATTGCCCTATGCTGTTGTTTGACTTTTCCCTAAGGTTCTTACTGAAACTCATTCAGCGCTGTGACAATATGAAAAGGTGAGACCTTGAAGGGGATGGTTGGGGCCATGAGGACTCAGACCTGAAGCCGGTACTGATGCTGTTATCCAGAGAGAGGGTTTGTTTACTCTAGAGTGGGCTCTTGATTAAAGGGCCAGTCCAGTCTCCTCTTCTCCTCTCGCACCCTCGCTTTGCCCTCTGCCATGGTGCCTTCTGCCATGTAACACACTTCATACAGGTCTCAGGAGTTGCTGATTCTTTCACAGACCTGAGCTTCCCAGCCTCTAGCACAGTGGTTCTCAACTTTCCTAATGCTGTGACCCTTTAACACAGTTCCTCAAGCTGGGATGACCCCCAACCATAAAATTATTTTTGTTGCTACTTCATAACTATAATTCTGCTCCTGTTCTGAATAGGAATGCAAATATCTTATATGTAGAAAATCTGATTTGCCACACTGAAAGGGTCATTTGACCCCCTCAAAAGGGTCACAACCCTCAGGTTGAGAACCACTGCTGTAGAATTAGGAACCAATAGTCTATCTACTCGTTATCGATTACCCAGTCAGTAATACTCTGTTTTAGCAACACAGTCATGGAGTAAGCGATGTTATCTAGAGAATAAACCCATCACTATGAGACCAATTCCTGAAATACCCCACAGAAATAATAGTACAGAAACATAGTTTAGGTGAGATTAAATTCGTGGATCTCCTTACATTGCTTAGATATCATGCTGTTTGTAAAACAGTCCATAGGAAACAAGCATGGTTTTCAAAAGGAGGTGGTTTTTGTTAAATCAACTTTAATCCTTTAAAGCGTGTAATTCTCTAATTGCCCAGGCAGTATGTTTCTTGACTGAGGCTGAGAAAATGGGAGGTGACAGTTTACCTAACAAATAAATTCCCAAAATAGGGAGATTTCGGAGAATGCAATTTTCTAAATGCAACAATGATGCAAAATTATTTATGTCAGCTACACGGTCCAGTTTCCTCAAATGCCCTATTTATAGAGAAATATGCCATTTTCTTTTTAATGAGAGTACAGAACTCTCCTCAACTGAAGATTTTAGTTGTAACTAGAACAACTCATTTGGTCTTCATTCCTGTTGTATATAATTGGTCTTTAATTTCTCCAAAGAGTGTTTGCAATATTTTTTTCTTTTTTTTTTGAAAAGTGATGCAGAAGGATTGCAGGGTTTGTTGTTTGCAAGAATTTATATACCATGGGGATGTTGTCTTTATTCTGTGCTGTGTTTCAGAGGCTCATTGATTAACTTGATGGCCAAAGTGCATGGACAACCTCCCTCCCCCCCCCCCCCAAACAAGAACACTCATTGATATCTAAGGCTTCAAAGTTTTCAGTTTAGTTAAGTAACAAAACCAGTGGAAATATGCAGCTAGTTCTTGCATCCATTCCCATTGTTTGTCTGCAAGAGCAAGCAGGACCCCAGGTACTGGGGTGGGGTCTTAAGGAGGAGGCTCTGAAGACCTAGATTAGGTCTCTGAGATTCCTAAAGCCTTGAAATGTACAGTGATGGTCACAGCTACCATTACAGCAGCCAAATTCTGACATATTGTTACGATGGAGGATAGCCTGGGACTGGCCACTTCTTATCTCAGACATGAATCAAGGTCTTTTCTTGTTTTACAGCAAATGAAAACCTTTTACCAACCATGATACATTACATATGTCTTCCCTTCAATCTCTACCCTATTTGAATCTACCAGAAACCACAAGAAAACAGCCAACAAAACCCCACAGGAAGAATTGAAAGAGGCAGCAAGCCATTGTTTAAATAGTTAGTTGTTGCGTACATGAGAATGCTTTATCCTTTGGTAATTCTTACCAAAATGCTATAGCCCTGGCTCCCTCTTTGCTTATAATGTATTTTCACCCCTTTTAATCTAAGATTGTGCCCAGATGGCAGGAGGTTGAATACCTACGTGGTTATAATGATAGCCGAGAAAAATTTGGTCCATTCTAAATGAAAGTCTTACAGGTACTACCATACAAAGGGGAAGGCTGACGGGACAGTCCCACAGTGTGTTCTGTTAACTGCTCCAGCATGACTCTGCTTCATTCATTTATAGGAGGGACTCAGATGCTGCCAAGAAGAAAAAAGTAAGAAAAAAAGATGAAAATAAAAAGTATATAAAAATGATTTTAGAGTGGTTTAAATTCAAATTACCATTAGACAGATTATATGATTTCTCAGATTATTAGGGCCCAACAACATCCAGTATGCTAACCAAAGCACCTAGAACATCCCTCATTTCCTCTTCAGAAAGTTGGAGAACAGCTATTAAATGAATTTAAATTAATTAATGAAGTTATGAATAAATTGACATATGAGTTGGCCTGACAATTTGAAGACTATTTGTGTTTACCAGGACTGTAGTGGGTGCTGCAGTGAAAGAGTCATTAATGATCATTTCTTTCATTTGGTGGGATCATAGGTTATGGTAACAGATGTGAATCAATTGATTAAAAACTCTAAAATAATTGAAAGAATGGAAACCTCATCAACTTTGCCAAACTTAGAGATAGTTAGAAACCAAAAAAGGGAAAGGAAAGGCAATACTTAAATAATTAGAAATTAAAGGAAGGGAAATTAGATGTCAAAATTGCACAGTGTACTGGTGCTGGCTGGTTTTATGTCAACTCGACAGAGACAGAAGTCATTTTAGAGGAGAAAACTTTAGTTAAGAAAATGCCTCCATCAGATCTGGCTGTAGTAAAGCATATAGAACATTTTCTTAATTAGTGATTGAGGTGTGCTGCCAGCCCATTGTATGTGGTGCTATCCCTGGACTGGTGGCCCTGGGTTTTATAAGAAGGCAGGTGGAGCAAGCCAGGAGGAGCAATATAGTAAGGAGCACTCCTCTATTGCCTCTTCATCCAGATTCCTGCCCTCTTTGGGTTTCTGTCCCAACTTCCCAGTGATAAACTATGATGTGGAAGCATAAGCCAAATAAACTCTTCCTTCCCAACATGTTTTTGGTCATGGTATTTCATCACAGCAATGGTAACCCTAACTAACTCTAACCTACTTGGTACCAGGTACTGAGTTATCCATAAGACAGAGATGACCATACTGGGGAAATTGTGGAAAGACTTTAGAACTTTAAGCTAGAAAAAACATTGGGTGTTAAGAGCTCAGTGGGCTGTTCTGATGGAGCTTTGAGAATACATATGTTGAGAACAACGCAGATGATGGAGGCCTGGCTTTTGGAGTTTCAGAGGGAAGTTTGGGAGGCCCCTAATTGACATTATTAGGGCCATTTGGTATTTCAAGTTAAGAATCTGTGGTTCTAGTTAACTGAGGCTAAAGAATCATCTGTGATTAACAAGATACAAGACCCACTGAAGTACAAACTTTGCTTTCCTGGGACAATTGATGCTGATCAGCTGGAGCTGGGAAATGAGCAGAGGTTAAGAAGAGTCTGACGTCACTGAGGTGAAGTCTTCTGGGAACTATTTCCTCAGAGTCAGCACACAGATGTTGTGTTCAGAGGTGGCCAAGGTGGTAAGCTTGTGCTGGCAGCCAAACCTGTTCATGAGTGAGAATCTCTCAGATGGTATTAGTTTTGAAGGCATGAAGGGGTCATAGAGAACAGCTGAAGCTTGGCTCTGTGAGAGAGAGGCCAGGGGAGGCCATTGGTGAAGGTGCAGCTGGTGTAGCAGGGGAAGCCCCAGGATTGAAGGTTTCATGATTGATGGTTTGCGCCATGAAGAGAACCCCAAATAGTCTATTGGTGAAATTGCATCTCCCTTGCAGTAGAAGACCCAGCATTTTGGAAATGTTAGTACCATGGGACAACCACCAAGAAGAGCAGAGTGGATGGAACTTCCAGTGTCAACTAACCAGCATTAATTGGGCCCTAATAATCTTGGAAACTTATAAATAAACTACTAAAATAAATATGGAGGGGTAGATAATAACAGGCCAGAAAAGATGACCTGTTATACCACCTGTAACCTCAGAACAAGGGAGGCTGACAGAAGAGGATAGAAAGTTCTAGGCTAGTCTGGACTACATGATGACCACCTTAAATTGAATTAATGCATTAATAATTGAGTGTCTAAAGTAAATAAAACTATTAATGGAAAGGCATTAGAACCATCTAATGACAAGAGTTGAGAAAAATTAGATAAAATTGGACAAACAGAAGTGATAAGAAGCAGGAGGATAGAGAGAAGGCAGTGTGGGAGTCTGAAAGAATACATTCACAAAAAGCAACAAACACACACGTGTGTGTGTGTGTGTGTGTGTGTGTGTGTGTGTGTGTATACAAAAGCTGGAAAAGACTAATTAAATGTATTCAATCTATAAAAAAATTCAGTAGTCCATCAACGAGAACAGAAAGTCACTGTAGAAAGACCAGCATCCGGGTATTAATATTAAATTAGGAATTTTATGTTTTTGGCAAATGTCATAACATATAATCTCCCTTTTGCAAATAAACTTAGAAAACAGAAGGTTAAGGAAAGCTTTCCTACTCTACTTTTCAAGTATAATAAAGTTCTAATGTCAGACCGAGCAAGGCCTTTAAAAGGACTGTTAACTGGACCAAGAGTCTGTAGCTGACAAGGACGTGGGTCCTTGGGGAGAATCCACTACTGTTATTCTGTTAAATCTGCTACAGACACAGCAAACACTTTCTAAACGCTTGTCTCTATACCTGTGGATTAGTACAGCCCTCAGGCCTCATCAGAGGAGTTTCTTTATGCAATTGATTGTGCTTAGTATTCAGACTTAGAACTGGTCAAAGCACAGAGGTTAAAGACTGTGTAGAGTACTCAGCAACAAATGGCACATCTGTATTACACCTCTTCTTGAGGCTTAGGGTCACTTAAGAAAAGGGGCAGAAAGACTATAAATGCCAGAGATCATAGATAAGTGCAGAAATGGAGTTGGCCATACATAGCAAGCCCTTTGCACATGTGAACTCTCAATGGCTGTGACGGCCTGCACAAGAGCAGGGTAAGATCAAGCCAGTCAAATCTCCAACATGGGTAGGGAAGAGATTGTAAATTCTAGCATGTGTGCATGTACAAATGTGCGTGTGCACGCGTGCATGCGTGTGCAAGTGTGCACAACCCCAGGTAGGATGCCAATAGACTCATGTACATACCAACAGTATCAATCAGACTCATCAATTAAAAACAAAACAGAGTACATGATATTGGGAAGGAGATATGATAGGAGGGATTCAGGGTGAATTTTCTCAAACACATTGTATGCAGGTATGGAAACCTCAGATAGAAGATCAGAGCAAATGGGAACTCATTGACAAAAGGAGACATTTGATCACTTCAAAAACGAAAAAAACACAAACTTATGAATTAGGAAAAGAAAGAGTACATAAGTTTTATTTTAAGTTCTTCATTGTGTGAGAAAAAACTTGCCCACGTGAAAGATAAATAAGCATTCAACTTAAATAATCATTAACCTCAACCAACAATTTTAACTGCCTTAGAATTTAGAATCAAGCCAGGCAGAAAATGGAGAGATTTTTTTGTCCTTTTTATTTTTTTATTTATTTTTTATTTTATTTTTTTTGTGGTGGTCAGAGTGTGGATTTGGAGGTGGGAGCCTTAGGGACAAAACACACAGCGTTAGAGCACATATCACTGCTGTAGGGATGGAGAGAGAAAGTAAGGTGTGATGTAACTAGATTCGTTCAGCTGAGAAAGAAAGGACCTTCCGATCTCCTATATTAGTCCAGCCATGTTGGAAAATGGTTTGCCGGACTCAGGAAAGTGAAATTCATGGAGTAAAACATACCCATCCCTTAAGGCCAAGGAGTTTTTTATTTTAAGTGGACACCTTAGAAAATTCGTTTTCTATTTCCTTTTCTTTCTTTCTTTCTTTCTTTTTTTTAAAAGAGGAAGTGCCCCAGCTTTTGAGACAGCACCTTATCAGCAGGGTAATGATCGTTCATTTACGTTGCTCATTTCCTTATTCTGCTATGAGTGATCATTTACATAATGGCTTCCCTTTGATAAAGAAATGTATTTTTTTGATACTTTATTTACATTTCAGATGCTTTCCCCTTTCCAGGTCTCCCCTTTGGAAAACCCCAATCCTGTCTTCTCTTCCCCTGCCTCGATAAGGGTGCTCCCCCAACCACCCACCCACTCCCATCTTCCCTCCCTGGTATTTCCCTACACTGGGACACCCTCAGACCCAAGGGCCTCTCCTCCCACTGATGGCCAACAAGGCCCTCCTCTGCCACATATGTGGCCAGCACCATGGGTCCCTCCATGAAAATTCTTTTAAGAAAAGATACAAATAGAATTCTGTAATTTAGGCTGGGGGTGGAAAGAGAGAGTGACGTAGCTGGTAAAGGAACAAATTTCTAAAAATTCTCACCTGTGTTTACATCTACAGCTAAGAAATGTGATTTCTTCAACAAGCTGAAAAATGCTCACCAAGGCACAAAACAGATATGTTGATCAGTGAAACAGAATAGAGGATTCGGCAATAAGCCCACACAAGTATAGCCCTATATAGCTCTTCAACAAACAGAGTCGAGAAAACAGGAGAGCCACATGTAGCAAATAAGACTTGTTCATTGCCCCTCACCTTGTTCAAGACTACTCTAGAGCAAAGACCTTAATGTAAAACTAGAAATTCTGAATGTCTTCAAGCAGAACATGAAGAAAAACCTTGATCATACCATCAGGGGCAAGGACTTTCTAAAGATTCTTGTCACTCAAGGAATAGTGCCCAAAGTTGACTGATGTGATCTCACAGAATTCAAAAAGCATCCAATCAAGTGAAAAGACAGCCTAAAGAATAGGAGACAATCTCTTCTAACTCTATATCTGACTGGAAATTAATTTGAAAATACATAAATGTGTGTGCTGCAGCCCCTGCTTGGGGCCAGGCAGATGGTGAGGGAGGTGCCATAATATTCCAGTAGTACAAGTGCCCATGTCAGCTGGCATGCCATGTGACATGAAATAGAAGACCGTAGAAAACTAGATTGGGTCTGGCACAGGGCAGTGGCTGCTTCCCTGTTTTTACAGATGTCTGCTCAGGAGCTGGCTGTCTGGCACCTCCCCATAGTGACAATGGAATAATTGGCTACTCCAGAGCTCCTGTTGATTCCCGATTGGTCCAAAGTCTGTATAAGCTTGCTTGCTGCTGCTCAATACAGTACTTGATGCTAGTCTCTGGATCTGTTTCCCCAGGATTGGTGACTGTGCCTCCCTCACCCCGTCCTAGATCCTGGTTCCCACACATAAAGAGCTCAAAAACTAAAGAACAAGAGATGAAACAAATCAATAAGTAGACCAAGGAACAGACAGTTCTCAAAAGTTTAAATGTGAATGGCCGATAAGCATGACATTACTGTCAGAAAAATGCAAATTAAAAGTATGTTTACATTATACCTCAGCCCAATCCGAATGCTAAGAGAACAAACCACAAATGCTGGCCAGGATAGGAACAAAAGCAAACCTTATGCACTGCTGTTGTGGATGCAAGCTAGTCCCTGTCATGGTAGAAATAGTTATGGAGGTACCTCAAAAAACTAGACACACATTTACCACACCGGGGTATCTGTGCCACCCCGGTACTTACCCAAAGGACTCTGAGTCACACATCACAGATCTTCTTACATGAGCACATCATGTCCATCATGTCTAACTTAGGGAACTAAAGAAAATGGAATGGTTTTCAGCTGAACTTTGTAGGAACACAAAGGGAACTGGTCATCATCCTAATGAGCAAACTAAGTTAATTTCAGAAAGACAAATATCACATTTCTCTCATTTGGGATTCATAGATTTTTGTGTGGACACAGAAAATCATTTATGTAAATATGACCTGAGAGTAGAAATAAAACCCCCGTGAAACAGAGGGTGGACAGGACAGAGAAAGGGGAGGTCGTGCAATGTGTACCATCAAAATATATTTTACACTTGTATGGAAATGTCCGCCCAGTGCTATGTCCAATGAATATAGAACAATAACTTTCAATAAAGAAATATTAGCAAACTAGTCACTGCTTGTAATGTCGTGGTGAATAGAAAAACAGCAGCATTTATTTTTCATACTTAAGTTCCCTTGAAAATATATGGTGGATTATGGATATACTCAATATATTACATCTTTTGATGATTCATTTTGTCGTAAGAAGAAGTAAAAGAAAGTGGAGCCAGCGCAGGGAATGTATGTGAGACAGAGGGACAGATGTAGAGAGTGGTAGGGGGAGGGATGGGAAGATAGAGGGAAAGAGGAGAGAGACACACACAGGAAGAGACAATTGGTTTTGTTCATGTGGACGTGTAGAATGGTTATTGCATGCTATCATTTCTGGGTGTTTTAATACTGTTCAGTTAATTCATAATTCACTATAGCTTTAAAATGTTTCCCAAAGACTTTAATTAAAAATGATACTGCTATAGCATTTTACATCTTTAAGTGTCAGTCAGAATACAGTTTTTAAAAACTGCCTAATATTCTATAGTATTGATTTTTATAATGATTTAATGACTCTTCTATTGTTATGCCTTTTAAATTTACCACTCCTATAAACAGTGATGTTGGAATGTTCTTAGAAGTAAAAATTATTTTCATCCACAGGATAATTCTTATATACAGAATATTGTATGTAAAGTTGTTAGCATAATTTTATTTCCCATTATAGCATTTTATCGCATATATTTTTTGCTTTGTATAGTTTGAAATTATGCTACTTGGCACATAAAATTTCATAACTATTATATCAACATTGTGAATTGTATTTATTTCCATAAACCCAAGAGTATTTTTCTCTCTATAACAAACAACTATAGTGCCTCCAACTTAATTGCACCTGAATTTAGCATCAGGCTTGCTTCATAATCTCTTACAAAGACTCTTAGCCTTCAAGTGAAGATAATCTCTAAATTATACAAATTACATCAACAATACAAAATGACTTTTCTAATTAATTTATTGAGCTGCTAGAATCATGATTTAAATGTCAACAGTTAACATAAATCAACAAAACTTTGGCTAGTGAAAAAGAAGACAGGGCTACACAGAGAAACCCTGTCTTGAAAAACTAAAAAAGAAGAAAGAAAGAAAGAAAGAAAGAAAGAAAGAAAGAAAGAAAGAAAGAAAAAAGAAAAAGAAGAATCCTGTTCGGGTATATCAAAAGGCATATGTAAGGGAAAGAGGTCTAAATTTTGCTAACAAACAATAACAAAAGGAATCACTAGTTCCACTAAAGCAGAGGAATGGCCTAATGGCCCCAAACATGCTTTTCGTACACCAATCACCTTCACACTGAAGGATGAAATGCACAGCATAGTTTCCTGTTAAGATAACAGCACGGGAAGTCGGGCAGTGGTGGTGCACGCCTTTAATCCCAGCACTCGGGAGACAGAGGCAGGTGGATTTCTGAGTTCAAGGCCAGCCTGGTCTACAGAGGGAGTTCCAGGACAGCCAGGGCTACACGGAGAAACCCTGTATCAAAAAAACAAACAAACAAAAAGATAACAGGACTGGACATCCTAGGCTATCTTTTAATTATTAGATTTCTTTTTGTAATTTAAGTTGAGTTTTTAATTCTAATAACTGCAAAATAAAACTTTCCATTGGTGGCATTTAATTAAAAGGTAACTTTTCCAAATCATTAACTGAAATCTAAATATATTGTCAAAAGCTTTTAAACACCATTCTGCAATATACTTAGCTTTAGATAGCCCACAGACAAGAAGGAAAGTTCAGTGCACTGATTTCTGCACATTTTTTTGATAACATCGTAAATCACTTATGATCAGATCTTCAGTTGAAGGAGCAACTAGATATACATATCCAGAGATTTGACCATCCATGATGTTATTCATTGAGCACCTAGCACACATTGGAGATGTACTCAACTTAAGCATGGTGTTTGCTATTGTGGTCAATGTTTTGATGGATTTGCTCTGGGTGAGCTTATTCCTGTTGTTGGTTCATGGTAAACGGGATCATTTCTGCCATTTGAAGAAGAGGTTGGTTTCTGTCTAACCACATGTCACATCGTTTCCTGACATCCTCCCCTCCCCCAGGTGGATTCACTTGGATCTGCTTTTAAAATGTATTTTACCTTCCAGGAGAATTGGACTCATGCCTGCACAATGAATATTTATTCTCTCATTTGATCTCCTTTATTTTAGTGCATGATTTTAAGGTTTCAAAAAATAATAATCCTTCCAAAGCTTAGTTTTACAGGATTATGCAGGGCAAGTGGAGCTAGGAACTGCAGACTTTCCAGACTTTTTACTTGGCTTCAAGCCTTTGGGTATTGTGTTTTAAATGGAAGACATGCTCCTAAGCTGTGTGTTACCTTTCCTTCTGTTCCCCAAGGAAAAGCACCACACTGCATCTAGTAACCTCCTTGTTTTTTGTTTGTTTGTTTGCTCTCCACACGTCTAAATATCCGTGTGCTTTCCTAGTATCATGTGTTAATATGCACAGACAGCAGTAAGATTTTTTCCTTAATAGAAAAATCCTTTCTTGTCTCTCACGCCATGCTTTGTTTAAAATAAAATTATAAATGTTGAGAACAGAAAGTAGCAGCAGCTATATAGCATCAAACTAGTCAAGAAACACTAAAGTTTATGGCTTGAATTTAACAAGCATTGATGCTTATGACTTTTTCCCATGTGTTTAGGCAAAGTATCCATTCTAGATTCACAGGAGGCAATGATGAACCAGGTGAATCTCCTGCATTATAAAAGCTATGAATGTTGACAGAATGTGAAAAGATGAGTAAAACCATTAAGAAACCTGTTGTTGGGGCCAGTGAGATGGCTCAGCAGGTTAAGGTTCTTGCAGTCAAACCTGACAACCTGATTTTCATCCCTGGATCTCACATGATAGAATGTATGCTCGCTTCTGACCTCCACACAAAAGCATGCACTCTCCCTCTCGCTCCTCCTCCCCTCTTGCTCCTCCTCCCCTCTTGCTCCT
The DNA here is from genome assembly GCA_019843965.1 of Rhynchomys soricoides. Lineage (NCBI taxonomy): Eukaryota > Metazoa > Chordata > Mammalia > Rodentia > Muridae > Rhynchomys > Rhynchomys soricoides. Next base: position 2,770,527 of record JADRCH010000106.1, on the reverse strand, counting down.
CCTCCTCTCCCTCTTTCCCTCTCCCTCTTTGTCTTCCTCCTCCCCCTCCCTCCCCCTTCCCCTCCCATCTCTCTCTCTCCCCTTCTCCCTCCTCTCTCACCATCTCCCTCCTCCCTCTGTCCCTTCTTCCCTCTCCCTCTCCTTCTCTCTCCCCCTCTCTCTTCCTCTCTCTCCCAGCCTTTCCCTTTCCCTTCTCCCTCTCTTCCCTTTTCCCCATCCCTCTCCTTCTCTCTCCTTCTTCCTCTCCCATTCTCCCTCCTCTCTCACCATCTCCCTCCTCCCCTTGTCCCATTCTTCCTCCTCCCTCCTTCTCTCCCTTTCTTTTTCTCTGTCATCATCTCCCTCTTTCCCTCTTCCTCTCCCTCTTCTCTTCCCTCTTCCCTTCCCCTCCTCTTCTCCCTTTCTTTCCCCCTCTCCCTGCCTCTGTCCCTTTCTGCTGCCAAGCATGGTAGAGAATTACCTCAGGTAGGCAGATTTCAGAGAAGCCCAGAGGAAAAGCTGCACTCTGCGCTCTCTGAGGCTGGAGAGCATGTGCAGATGTCCAATGGCATAAACACTCTTGGGATATTCAAAGACCAGTAACAATATTCTACCATGATTTTCTCCTACAGTCTTGAAATTACTCGTTTTCAAGTTTAGGACTTAATAAAACTGGTTGTTTTGTTGTTTGATATCACATAGAAATAGTAAAAGTACCTTTTTAAAAGTAGTATTTTCTTACCAATCTATAAAAGCCACCTTTCTTAACACCATGCCTCAGTGAATTATGTAAGTTCCTGAAGTTTCTCTGTAAGATTGATATCTTATACTATCACTTGTGTTTAATTGATAACATTTTTGTCACTGCTTCAAATGCGTGGTTTTGCACAGAAATGGCAATAATAATTGGCTTTTTTCTTTGTAAACTTTTCAACTTCATGTATTTTTTTATGACCTGCTTTTGATTTTCACTTCCAAATGCTATTAACCTTCTTTCTTCGACCTTGAAGCTCAAGTCTTTTATGCCTTGTTACAGTTCCTCTACAGACTCCTTTAGAGTTCTCTAATTAGATTGTCCAGGCTGATGAATAACCTTATTTGTCTCTACTTTGAAAGCCCCAAATCCAGGCCTAAATTTTGTCCTATCTACCATTTGTAAGGCTCCCTGAACACTGCAGCAAATAGTGATGGTGGGGGGGATTCTTGCTTTACCCTAATGGAAGGAAAGTAAAATATTGACTTGTGAGAGACCTCCTTTAAAAACTCTCCTGAGTTTGATTTACACAAAAGTAAATACTCCTGTATTGAGGGTAAGCCTTGTGAGGCAACCATTACTTCTAAAACACAAGATTTGCTTTATCATCATCATCATCATCATCATCATCATCATCATCATCAAATACCAAAAGTCCACCACTATCTTTCTCTTCTCTCCTTACCTCTCCTCTTCCTCTCCCCACTCTTCCTTCCTTCCTTCCTTCCTTCTTTCCTTCCTTCTTTCTTCAAGACAGAAGTTCCTGTATTCCAGGAGAGCCTTCAACTCACTATGTGGCCATAGTAGATGATGACCTTATATCAAACGCTCCTGCTTCACCTCCCAAATGCTGAGACTCTAGGTTTGAGCTACCATGCAGGGTTTTTACTTTATAATAACTTTACTGTTTTTAGACTTAGACATTAATTGACCATATGCTAGGCAAGTTTTGTGCTCATTTTGTTCCCTTAGCATAGTGTGTGTGTGTGTGTGGGGGGGTATTGCCCAATAACGATAAAGTTAAAGTACTGGAGGTGTTTATTTAGGCATATATATTCAGTTTGTTTGGATAAAATCTAGAATAGAATTACCAGGTCATCTGGTTAATATATACTTAACTTCAGCAGAGGCTGTCTTCCGAAGTAACCAGTCTATTGAAAATCCCCAAAGACAATGCAGGATAGATCCAGTTGCCTTCCATTCTTACCAAGATGGGATATTCAAAAACTGCTACTCTTTCTAAGTTATAGTTGCCTCAAAGAGCACATAGTGGAGTCTTACAATGGCTTTAATTTTTGTTTCCCTGATGTCTGAGAATCTTGAATAATTTTCATGTGATTTTGGCAATTTTTACTTTTTGCTGTTGAATTATCTGTCTAAGTGTTGTCCCAGTTTTTAAAAAGTTGATATTTATTATTCTTATTAATGAGTTTCAAGAGTTCTTTAAATACTCTAGATGCCACCTTTGTGACAGATAAATGTACCAACAACACCTTAGGGGTTTGTGTGCAACCCACTCACTTCATTAGGATGTGTCTGTGCACTTTCTTTGGCTCCTCCCACCCCACACTAACCTCAGTCAGGTTCTCTTAACTGTGTTTTATTTTTGGTGCTAACATTTAGATCTGTGATTCATTTTGTGTCATTTTCTGTGCACAAGGTAAAGAGTGAAGTTCATTACTTTTTCAAAATAAACACTCAATTACCCCACACCATTTGATGGTACAACTACTTCTTCCATTAAATCACCCTATCACCATGGCCAAAACTCAATTAAATAAAGACATATAGCAGGTACATTTTTGTTTGACTGACCTCTATGACTAATGCCATTATATCTAGAAATCAAGAGAGTTAAGCCTTCTTTATTTGTCTTTCTGCATATTTGGTTATTTTGGATCATTTTGCATTCTGTGAAATTTCAAAACAGCTTTCGTTATCTACAAGAAAACCTTTCAGAATTTGATTTGGAATTACACAGAATTTATAGCATATTTGGGGTGAAACTGACATCCTCATGCTATTCTGTCCATATTATTGAGTATGCTGTAGCTCAGCCCTTATTTAAGTTCTCAGCTTCTGCTAAGTATTACTCAAGGTTGTCAGCACATAACCAACATTTGCATTTTTCTTTAGGATTACCTCTATTTCATGATTTGGTTTGCAATTTAGGGTATTTTATTTTTTGCATTTCATTATCAATTAAGCATTGTTAGTCAACACGATCTTTAGAAACATAGTGATTAGTTTTTATTTTTTTCTAAAAGTTTCAAATTGTGTTAGATATCTCAGTTTTCTGCCTATACACTTATATCATTAAAAAGAGTACCTTCATGTTATAATCTGTGCACCTTTTTATTTTATTCTAAGTGAGTTAATTCATTTCTATAAATCAGTAATTTTTTTATAAAAATTCCTATTAAATTACTTCTATAAAATACCAGTGTATTTATTTCTTCAATATTTTTGGTTTAATGCTGCTAATTTTAGGACAATATTTAGTAGAAATAGTAGGAGCGAACTTGATCATTTTCAATTTTAGGAGAAAGTATTTAATTACTCACTACTATGAATTATGTTACAATTAATGCATCCTGAAAACATATACCAAAGTTTAAAAGCTTTTATTCTATTCTGAACTGTCAGATATGTCGATTACCCGTGAATTGTTTCTAGTTTGGCCAATGGTTTTTCTTTTTCCATTGAGATAATTATGATCATATTTTAATTTTTCAAATTATCTTATATGATCCAATTTAAAAATTTCAAATAAATATTACAGCCTTGAATAAAATCTACCCACCTGATACTGGATTCACATATTACTATATTGATTAGAATGTGTGTGTGTGTGCATGTGAGTGTTTGTACGTTTGAGTGTAGGCACATGTACATGACAGTAGTGTGTGAAAATAAGAAGACAGCCTACATATTTGCCCCACTTCCCAGTTTGAAACAGAATATATTGGTGGCCGGGGCTGCATCTACTGAGCTATTTGGTCCATGAGCCTTTGGAGATTCTCTTGTCTTTTTCTCTCTGTGTGAGAGCACGTCTGGGGAAACCCTGCTAATTAAGACCTCTGCCTACCATGTCTTTATAGCTCCTCTGAGCTCAGAGCAATATGGAGGACTGCCTTTATAGGCAGGACTTCCTCTAATCTGACTTTGTCTGGAGAGCCCAAACCCCTACACCCTCTACCTGTGGAATGGAAGGTAGCCTTGTCAAAATTACAGGTTCAGCTTCCTTTCTCCAGATAAGAGCCTGTCCAGCAAGCACCTGGAATTTCTGGAATGCCTTTCCATGCAAATAAGGCATTCTTTGGTACCCTAAGCCCAACCAATGATAGCTACATGCCCTAGATATCCCTACCCCTTACCAAAAACTATATAGCCTTTGATTTCACCCTGAATAAAGTCGAGCTGCCTCTCTGATGCTGATTCGTGTCATTCAGTCACTCGGGGGCAATCTGAACCCTGCCCTTCAACTCTGATCCTTGTGTCCTCCTAAGCTGCTGGACAACAGCTCTTGGGGAGAAGGAGGACCACAGCACTGGGATCATAGACACGCGTTGCTGTGCTTAGCGCTACATGGGTTCCTGAGGATTCAAACTCAGGTCTTTGCACTTCTGCCATGAGCAACTTACTCACCTCTCACCGGGACATCTTAGTTTCTTACTAGATTCTTTATTAGAAAATAAAGTTTAACCTAAAGCTATTTCCATTTTATCTCTACAAGGATAGTTTCAAAGAGTATAAATTTCTGCAAGCATGTTTCTATCAGCCTTCTGATATTCTTCTTGTACTGTTACTTTATTGCCCTTGTTTCCAGAGAGAAAAGACCTGTCATTTATCGGACTGTCCCTCTCCTTGTCACTCTCTTTATCTCTTTCTCTTTTTACACTTGTGCCTGTGTGCAAATCCCACACACACACACACCCACGCACACGCACACGCACACAGTGTCAGCAATGTGACCTTAGGATATTTTGTTTGTATTTATATTATTTGGTGATCGTTGGGAGTTATTTATCTACAACTTAATGGTTTTCCATTAAAATTTAAAACTCTGGATCAGGTATTTAGTCTCCTGTTTCTGTGTCGGGCCTTGCAATATAATGTGTGTCACACTGCTTAAAATTATCTCTTATATCTTTGAGGATTCATTCATTTTGGATTTAGTTCATGAATTCTCTGTTAAATTTGCATCATTTCTACTGATGTTTTTAATCTGTCCACTTCAAATCTGCTGTGGAACCAATGTGGTAAAGGTCTTCTTTGCTATAGGGGAGGGATGTTACCGTTCAGTCTTTCAAGGCTGTGGGTACAGATTCTTTGCTCTGCCCACTGAGTTCTTTCACCATGGGTTCCACTGTGCATGGATTGAGCAAAGCTTTAGGAACTCACCAGCCTGTTTGTTACTGCTTCCTGTTAGCTGCTTGGTGATGGCAGAATGTGTGACTCATCCTCAAAACAACACTTATGAACAAATTTGTTAAGAAAGTCAACAAAAATCACCTGCAGCAACAGCTTCAATGCGAAGCTGACCTTTCCTAACAGAACTGGGACTCTGAGGACATGTTTACATCTTTGTCCCAAGCTTCCTTACTGATGTAGCAGTAAAGAATTTCCTCTTCTGACATGCACCGAGTTCCCTATTCCTTGTTTTTTCTCTTTCTGGAGAGACCAGTACAATCCGGTCCATTACATGTTGCAATCAAAAGTTCTGTTTGCTGAGACAAATAATCAAATAAAAGGAGAACCTACCAGAACCACTTCTTTCTTTGTAAAGAAGGGGATTTCTAAGTTCTTGTTTTAAGGTCACATTCAGACCCAGTTTATCTAACTCTGAACTGTTACTTTGTGAAGATTTTCACTTTATGTACATTTAGTTTAGAAATAAGTGCAAAACTGGTTGGATTTCATTTACTCAAAGTTAGTCATTTGAAGATACTTACCTTTTAAAAAATTTTTAAAATTATTTGTGTGTGAGTGTGTGAGGGTCTGAGTGTGTATCTAAGTTTATGCATACCACATGCATGCAAAAACCCAGCAAAGGCCAGAAAAGGGTGTCAGATCATCCAGAACTGAAGTCACAGTTGGTTGTGAGCCATCATTAAGGTACTGGAAAATGAACCTGGGTCCTCTGCAAGAGCAATAAGCACACACACACAGACAAACACAGTGAAACACACACAGATACACACACACACACACACACACACACAAAAGCATTTTTTTTAAAAAAAAAAATAATTATGCTGTATGTGACTCTTCGAAGAGTTTAGAATCTGGTCTTAAAGAGGCCTAGGTTTATTTTCCAAAGACACTTTTGTTTTGGAATAGTATTAACCTGTGATGTGAATAAGAATGGTATTGAGATCTGCCCCCAGGAAGTTGAGAACTCTTTTTTTCTAGAGATGGAAGAAATGAGAACAAGGTTTCCACAAAGTAAACATTACTAAATATCAACAGTAAAACAGATTACTATGAAAAACAATAAAAAATGTCTTGAAGTAAATTTTCCTTCAGTAACAAATGTGATTGGATGTTTGTGTGATGATTTCAGTGATGATTATATCCCATCTAATGACATAATAATCGTACAACTAGGTAAGGTATATACATGTTTATGTATACATGCATGTGCACATGTAAACATATACATTATACCAATATTATAGGTAGTGGCTTTAAGAACTTGAAAAAGTTTTAAGTTTCCTTTTCAAGAGTTCAGAAAGATCTCATCGTAAAAAGGTGTATGGGGACCACGTGAGGTAACTGAGCATAAAAATGTTATCAAAAGAAGCAAGGGCTACATTTACACCTATTGAAAATTTCCTTCATGTTTGTGTAGAGCTGGCTATTATATGTCTGGAAGTGAGGTTCTGCAAAGAATGAGAGTAAGTAATCCTACTTTGAGACTGTAGAAGCAAATGTGTGAGCCAAAGACAGGAAGCAACTTGAAAGGTCACTTCTCGGATCTAATGTTTGAACAAAAGGAAACTGTTAAGTAATTCTCAGCTGTGCCACTGCATGCCAGCTTTGTACTGAAGCTGAGGAGAGACAGAGAAAGTCAACCACACTGCCTTGACATTTGTGTGGTGTCACAGTTTAATACCGTGAAAGTGGAGGGGGTGAGGGAGATAAGGATGAGGAGAAGAACAGAAAACCAGAAAGGAAGACTGGAAGACGGGTTCTTTCCTAGACTTGGCAGCTCTGAAGTCTGATGAGTTACAGACACCAGACTCATCCATCTCACTATGTAACTAGATTGGGACTCCTTTGCCAGTGCTCTCTGTGTTTTGGAAAAGGACATTTTATTTCTGTTGTTTCAGGAAGAAAGTCCTAGAACACAGTAGCACATTCTTGTTGCTTTTCTCTTAAAACAGCGAGACATATTGGAGTGAACTGACTTGTTGCAACATGGACAAGATCTGTGCGAGCTCAAACCATATACAATAATAGTGTAGCCCAGGAGAGGGGCAATGGGCCAGAAATCTCACCATTAGCTAAGCAACTATTTGCATTTAGTAACTACTGGGGAGAGTGACCACTGGGAGGTTGACTGCACTCCAGGCAAGGATGTATCCCCAAGCATAGTTGGTGAAAATAAAGAACCCTCTGTCACACACACCTTTAGTCCCAGCACTGGGGAAGCAGAAGCAAGTGAATATCTGAGTTTGAGGCCTACTTGGTCTACAGAGCAAGTTCCAGGACAGCCAAACTTAGTCAGTGAAGGAAACCATTGAAAAGGGAAAACTAGTAAAAATGTATTTGAACAAGGGGAGCATATTCTGGCATCAGCAAGCAGCAGTACTTGACAGCTTTTCTCACATAGTTCTGGTTTTAGATTCAAGGATACAAGAAAGGAGTATGGAAAGTCCCTCTGTGACTAAGGAAAGCCACTGAGGCCAGGCATATGTCAGAGGTCTCCCTGCAAGGAGAGTGGTAAAGGTAAAGCCTGGGTTGCTTTGGAGACTCTAAGATGTTGGATGTGCCAGAGTCGTCAGATACCTGCAGAGGAAAGCCAATAACAGGAAAAGGAACCAGCTCAAGAGAAAAAAGTGTGTTGTAGTCAACAAAGCTGAAAGAAGTTGGAGATCTGAAAAACATTTTGACACCAGACATTGGGATACAGAAATTAAAATTTGCCCAGCTGGTTTTCATCTTGCTTTGGTCCAGTATTTCCTCACAATGCTCCCTTTCTTCCCTTTTGAAATTGTAATCTATATCCTGGGCCATTGTGTGGTGGAAGCATGTGATTAGTGGGGATTTTTTTGTATTTTGTTTTTTTGTTGTTTGTTTGTTTTTTGTTTTTTGTTTGTTTGTTTTGCTTTTATTTTTTATATATATTTTTTTATTTTCTAAGAAGTTACAGTTAAAAGAGTACAATGAGTCGCCAAAGAGATTTTGGACTTTTAAATAAGGTTGAGACTGCTATGGAGACTGTTGAAGTTAGATTAAATGCATTTTGCACTATGATATGACTACAAGCCTATGGGGGTCAGGAAGTAGAATGTGATAGTTTGAATGAAAGCAGCCCTCACAGACTCATAGAGAGTGTCATCATTGAAAGTGTAGCCTTGTTTAGTAGGTGTGGCCTTGTTGAAGGAAGTATGTCACAGAGAGTATGGGCTTTGAGGTTTTAGAAGCTCAAACCAGGCCCAGAGTCACTCTCTTCCTGCTGTATCAGGATGTAGAACTCTGGCTTCTTCTCCTGCATGTTGCCATGCTTCCCACCATGATAATAATGGACTAAACCTCTAAAACTGCAAGCCAGCCCCAATAAAATATTTTCCTTATTAAGAGTTGCTGTGGTCATGGTGTCCCTTCACAGCAGTAGAAATCCTAAAGAAGAAACCCTTTATTGTTGGTTTAAAAAAAAAAAAGAGGAGAAAAGAGAGGAGGAGGAGGAGGAGGAGGAGGAGGAGGAGGAGGAGGAGGAGAAAGAGACTGGGTAGGAAATTAAAGGATGGTCTTGGATGATTTGGGGGAGGACAGAAACAGGAACAATATACAATGTATGAAATTCTCAGTGTTAATATAAATATTTTTAAAAAAATCTTGGAGGCTGGAGAGATGGATTAGTGATTAAGAACATTGGCTGATCTTGTGGAGGACCCAGGTTCTATTCCCAGCACCCACATGGCAGTTCACAACTGTCTATAACTCCAGTAGTAGGGGATCTGATGTCCTCTTCTATCCTCCATGAATATTGCATGCAGGCAAAATATCTGTGGTGGTTTGAATATGCTTAGCACAGGGAGTGGCAATGTTAGGAGGTGTGTCCTTGTTGGAGTAGATATAGTTATGTTGGAGGAGGTGTGTCATTGTGGGGATGGACCTTAAGTCTCCTATTCTCATGTTCCACTCACTGAAGAAGAGAGCCTCTTCCCAGTCTCCTTCTGGCTTTCTTCAGATTAAAATGTGGAACTCTCAGCTCTCCCAACATCATGTCTGCCACCATGCTGCCATGCTCTCTACCGTGAGGATAATGGACTGAACCTCTGAAACTGTAAGCAAACTCCTATTGAATGTTGTCCTTTATAAGAGTTGTCTTGGTCATGGTATCTCTTCATAGTAATGGAAACCCTAACTAAACCCGTACTATTAAGATAAAATGAAGAACACAACCATGGAAGTAGATAGGCTAGCTGCAGATTTTCACCTCTCTCCCCTCCCCTTCAAATCTAATCCCTAGTCTCATTCCCATCTCTGTAATAGATTACCTATGGATCCTCCCCCTCTCTCCCTGTCTCCATCTTCAGTAAGTCACACAAGGTTTCCCATTCAACCTTCCTTCCCCCACTCTCTTTTTTCCTTTTTACTTATTCACTTTACATCCTGCTCACTGCCCCTCCCAGTCACCTCCTCCCACAACCCTTTCCCCATACCCCCCATTCCCTCCTTCTCTGAGTGGGGGGGTTCCCCTGGATATACCCCCCCACCCTGGTGCTTCAAGTTTTTACTTCCTCTCCCACTGAGCCCAGACAAGGCAGCTCAGTTAGAAGAACATATCCAGCAAACAGGCAAGAACTCTTGGGATAGTCCCTGCTCCAACTGTTGTGTGACCCACATGAAGACCAAACTACACATCTGTTACATGTGTGTGGGGAGGCCTAGGTTCAGTCCATGTATGTTCTTTGCTTGGTGGTTCAGTCTCTGGGAACTTCAAGGATCCAGGTTAGTTGACTCTGTTGGTCTTCCTGTGGCGTTCCTATTACCTCAGGGGCTACAATCTTTCCTCCTACTCTTCCATAAGAGTCCCCAAGCTCAATCAACTGTTTGGCTATGGGTATATGCCTCTATCTAAGTCAGTTGGTGAGTGGGGATTTTCAGAGGACAGTCATGCTAGACTTCTGTCTGCAAGCATAATAGAGTATCATTAATAGTGTCAGGGATTGGTGTTTGCCCATGGGATAGGTTTCAAGTTGGACCAGTTATTGGTTGGCTATTCCCTCAGTCTCTGCTTCATCCCCAATCCCTGCATTTCTTGTAGACAGGATAAGTTTTGGGTTGAAAGTTTTGTAGGTGGGTTGGTGTTCCTATCACACCACCAGGGTTCTTGCCTGGCCACAGGAGGTGGCCTCCCCAGGCTCCATAGCCCCAGTGCTGTGAGTCACAGCTAAGGACACCACTGTTGATTCTTGGGTACCTCCCCTATCCCAGGTCTCCATCTCTTCCCGGAGATGCCTCTTACTTCCCCTCACCATCAGTTGCAGATTTCCATTAATCCTCATGGCTATCTGGCCATCCCCCTGCCCTTCCCCAAACTGGGCCCGAACTCCCCCTCCTGATCCCCTCTCACTCCCTCTATCTGCCTTACATGACCCTTCCAAGTGAGGCTCAAGCATCCTTGTTTGTTCCCTCCTTGCTGTTCAGCTTTCTTGGCTCTATGGAGTGTAGCATGGGCATCCTATATGTTATGGCTTATATACACTTCTAAGTAAATACATACTGTGAATTTCATTTTGGGACTTGGTTAATGCACTCAGAATAATATTCTCAAGATTCATCCATTTGCCTGCAAAATCCATGATGCCTTTGTCTTTAATAGCTGAATAGCATTCCACTGTGTAGATGTACTGCATTTTATTTAACCATACTTCAGTTGAGGGATATCTAGGTTGTTTCCAGTTTCTGGCTATTATGAATAAAGTTGCTATGAACATAGTTGAGCAAGTGTCTTTGTGGAATTGTGGAGCATCTTTTGGGTATATGCCCAGGAGTAGTATAGCTGGATCTTGAGGTTGAACTATTCCCAATTTTCTGAGAAACCACCAAATCGATTTCCAAAGTGGCTGTACAAGTTTGCACTTGCACCACCAATTGAGGAGTGCTCCCCCTTGCTCTATAATCTCACCAGCATGTGCTGTTACTTGAGTTTTTTATCTTGGCCATTCTGACTGGTGTAAGATGGACCGTCAGAGTTGATAAAGAAGTCAAAACCATACAAGAGAAAAAAGAAAGCATCTTCAACCTTCCCCCACTCACTTTCCCAGCTCCCAATTTCTGCAGGCATTCCTTGGGAGCCCTCAGGCCACTTCAGTCAGGGAGTAGGTAGCCTCAACATGGATCTTCACTTAGCCCTCTTCTCTTCTAAGTCTATTCCCATCTAACCCTGGCTCTGTAGCAGACCACAAGCTGTGGCCTTCCCCTTCTCTCCAGCAGATTATGCAGATCTTCTTCTCCAATCTTCCTCCCTACCCATCTTGTTATTCCAGCTCTCAACTTCAGCAGGCATTCCCTGGGAACAGCACAAGCCAAGCCTGCCAGATAAGTAAGTAGGCCATGGAAGCAGGTAGAGTAGCTTCAGATCTTCATTATTCCTCCTTTCTTTCACATCTAATCCCCAGCCTCATCCCCAGCTCTGTAACAGACTACCTGGTATGGCCTTCCTCACTCTCTCCCCCATTCCCAAGAGACTAAACTAATCCTGATGGGATACCCTGCTCTCCTCCCTCCCCTTACCACCATATCCCCAGCCTATCCCATCCCTGTTCCCAAGTGTCAGCTCCTAATACCAAGAAACACCCTCACCCTCACCTCAGACACAAGGGCCGCACCTAACAAAATCCCAGAAAAACTCCATACCAGGCAACATACAGTCACCACACCTTCTTAAGGACCAGAGAAAGTAACAGAAACCAAGGAACAAAAAAAAATCTACCCAACAAAGATATAAGACCAGATATCAAAGCCTATAATCATAATGATCTCAAAGCCAGATGAGGAGACATGAGCATAAAAAAAAAAATCAATAACAGCCATGCCAATATATTTCCATTAGAGCTCAGTAACCCTACCACAGCAGGCCCTGAGTATTCCAACATAGCTGAAGTACAGGTCAAAGACCTTAAAATGGCCTTTATGAATGTGATAGAGGTCCTTAACGAAGAAGTGAATATGTTCCTTAAAGACAAACTGTGGAAGAAAATGAATAAAATAGTTCAAAACATGAAAGTGAAAACAGAAGCCTTGACATGAGTGTTTGTTCTTAGTCTTATGATAAGATGGTGTGTCCTGCTTGGTTAATATCTCCGGGAGGCCTGCCCTTTTCTGAAGAGAAATGGAGGAGGACTGGATCTGGGGGTGGAGGATGAGGGGTGGGGAGGGGCCTGGGAGGAGTAAAGGAAGGCGATATAATGTGTGAGAGAAGGAAAAACAAAACAAAGAAGAATAAAACACCACCACCAAGAAAACAAAACAAGGGACAGATACTTCAGAAAAACTGAGGAAAATCTGTAAATGAAAAATTTAGGAACTTGAACAGGAAACTCAGAGGCGAGCCTCACCAACATAATACAAGAGGTGGAAGAGAGAACCTAGGAATTGAAGAAAATAGATACTTCTTCAAAAAAAATGTTAAGTCTAAAAATGTCCTGGCACAAAACATCCAGGAGATGGGACACTATGAAATAAAAATCAGACATAAGAATAATAGGAATAGAGAAAGAAAAAGGCCCAAATCAAAGGCACAGAAAATATTTTCAACAACATCATAAAAGAAAAAAAATTTAGCCTAAAGAAAGAGAGGCTTACTAAGGTACAAGAAGCATACAGACTACCAAATAGACTGGCCCAGAAAAGAAATTTCTCATTCTACATGATAATCAAAATACTAAACATACAGAACAAAGGAAAAATATTAAAAACTGTAAGGACAAAAGACCAATTAAAATATCAAGACAGACAATTAGAATAACAGCTGACTTCTCAAGGGAGACTCTAAAAGCAAAAAGGGCCTGGGAGATGTTCTTTAAGCATAAAGAGACAACACCGTATTCCAACCCAGAATATTATAGCCAAGAAAACTTTCCATCACAGTAGATGGAGAAAATAAAACATTCTACAATAAAAGCAAATTCAAGCAATATCTATCTACAAATCCAGCTCTATAGAAGATGCTAGAAGGGAAAGATCTAATCTAAAGAGGGTAGCTACACTCAGGAAAACATAAGGAAAAAATAATCCCAGAGCAGCATATCAAAAGGTGAGAAACACACACACACACACACACAGAGAGAGAGAGAGAGAGAGAGAGAGAGAGAGAGAGAGACTCACACACACATGCATGTATAATCACAACACTAACAAAACAACAGGAATTGACAAGCATCACTCATTGAGATAGCTCATCATCCATGCTCTTAATTCCCAATAAAATGATACAGACTAATAAAATGGATGTAGGATCCATCCTTCTGCTGCATCCAAGAAGCACACCTTAACATCAAAAATGGATATCATTTTAGGGTAAAAATTTGGAAAGATATATTCCAAATGAATGGACCTAAGAAGCAAGCTGGGGAAGCCTTTTTAATATCTGACAAAATAGCCTTCAAACCAAAACTAATCAGAAGAAATAGAGAACAGAACATATTCATCAAAGGAAAAATCTACAAAGATGACATTTCAATTCTTAACAGCTAAGTACCAGGCACAAGGACACCCAAGTTTATAAAAGAAACACTATTGCATGTTAAATCACACATTGACACTCACATACTGATAGTGGGAGACTTCAACACCCCACTCTTCCCTATACACACATCACTCAGATGAATACTTAATAGAGAAATGCTGGAGCAAACTGCTGGGAAGCAAATGGACCCAACAGATATTTTAAGAACATTTCACCCAAACACAAAAGAACATACTTTCTTCTCAACACCTATTGGGACTTTCTCCAAACTTGACCACATACTCAGACGAAAGCAAGTCTCAATAAATACAAAAGAAATAAAATAACTCCCCTCATGCTTTCTGACTACCACAGACTGAAGATGGATATCAACAACAATAAATACAAAGCTCATAGACTCATGGAAACTGAACAAGTCACTACTGAATGAAAAATGGGTAAAGATAAAAATTAAGAAAAAAATTAAAGCAAGTAAACAAAAGCAAAAGAGTCAAAGAGAAGTACAAATTGAGACCATATTCCCATCACTGGCACTGTATCTTTGAAGTATCTTCATTATGGTTCAAATGTGCACACCACTCCTTGGAGCCTCTGACTCACTAAACACCACTGTTCTCTCTCCATTGCCCTTTCCCCCACAGCGTGCCCCTTCATAGGCTCCACAGAATCCTGAATTCTAGGTAGCTTTTAGTTTTCCCTTAAATCCTTCCTGATTATTCTTTCCTGTGGACTCGTGATGCTATTATTATCTTCTTATTCCTGACAATTTTCCATTTTTCTTATTAGCATATGTTACCTCTACAGATCCTGGAATTTAATTATGACCTTTCAATGCACATACATGATGTTCTTGGTTTATACTCACCCTTTAGTCTTTGTTACCCTGTTCTAGACCCCACTCTTTTCCCTACTGCATCCCCAGTAGTTCCCATTTGTTTCAATTTTTCCCCTCTACATCCTAGATAAGACCTGTGAGAGGCAGTGTCTAATACCTGTCTTTATTAGAGTGACTTATTTCACTTAACACAATGATCTCAAGTTTTTGGATCTCAAAGATTCTATACATTTTTCCCGTAAATGACACAATTTCATTGTTCTTTACAGTTGAACAAAACTGCATGGTGGACATATGCCTCACTCCCTTTACTCATCAGGTGATAGAGACATAGGTTGATTCTATGGCATAGTGATTATGAGCAGGGCAGGGATAAGCATGGGTGTACAGGTCTTTCTACTGCATTCTAACTTGGATTCCTCTGGATTGAACTCATGAGCAGTATAAATGGGTTGTAGTTTCCTTCTGTCTTTAGTGTTTTGAGGAATATTCACAATGATCGTCATGGTGACTAGATTAGTTTATATTCTATCAGCAGTATATAAAACCCTTTCACACCCCCTTCTCCTCACCCCCTCACAAATCATGATTGTCATCCAAATATACAATTCAAAACACACACACACACACACACACACACACACACACACACATATCAAATACTACAGTCAATCAAAGGACAAGTGAACTGAGCAGAGTTCTTAATGAAGAACAAATGTTCAATAAATTTAGGTCTTACCTGTTCTAAAGGCATCACTAATTCCTTCCCCTATGATACGTTAATATTTCAAACAGAGGGGCTACATGCTCATTACCATTACTCTGCTCTTTGTATTAGCTGCCATTTAAAAAATATTATTTTTCACCTAGATGAACCTTTGGTGATGTTTGTTCAAATGTGTTATAATTATATTTATTTTTAGAAGCTTTGCTTTTTATCTCACCATTTTCTAGAGAAGATAGCATTGCATATAAAGCTTCTGTCACTTGAATTTAAAAATCACATATGGGTAAATCACATTTCATTAGATTAAAGGATGGTTTTGAAATATCAGCACATTAAATTCTTTCCTTCAAAATTTTTTTTCAGAGTGAAACATACTTTCATGTTGACACGCATGAAAATATTTCCCAGGAGCTTCTTTTCTGTCTGCGTTTTCACTTACAACACATACACTTCTAATGATCCCTATGCTTTATCTGAGAAATAAAATACAGAGCGAAGCTGACAGATAACAGAGAACAAACTTAGTGTTCAAATGGTAGCAAAATATTTGCATTAAAAATATATTTAAGTGTTGCAATCTTCAGATAGCCATAAGAGTTAGAGGCAGGAAGCCTCCCTTTCAGATCTGAAATGAGCCTCATCACAGCCTTTTCCTTTGTGCTGTGTGTTTCTGGGTCATTTAAGAATTATGATTATTGTGCTCACGGATATCTGAGAAAGTGTACTATCAATCACAGAAATCAATTGTCTTTCAATCTGACCTTCTTCCTCAAGTGTAACACGTAGCTTCCAACTAAAGCCCATTTAATTTCCTTGTTTGGGATTTGGTCTTTACTGTGAAATATTGTGGATTATTTTCTGACACATGACCCTGGTAAAATTAAACACTCTGTCCATTGGTCACTGGTTCTAGAGGGAATATAAACTATTCTGTCTTCTAGCAGTCTTCCTTCCTTCCCCGTGGGAACCGCAGTCACTGCCAATGTGGGAGTTACTGTTGTGTGAGAGGAGGAAGAGACAAAAGGGAAATGTAAAAGCAAGGAAGACAGAAGGCAGTGGGCTCATCATTTGCTTATTATAGAATAAGTTGTTAAACTGTATATGACTAGCATTAGAGAGTCAGTGCATGAGGGTATGCATGCTTACTCCACGAATTCAGCTCAGATTATAAACATTTTATTTTCAGAAAATTTAATAAGATTCTGTGTTAAGAACTGTACATGATGTAGGCTAAAACTCATGAGTGGGAAGTAAGGTCAGGACTAAACTTAGCAGTGAACCAAGTTCTTTTCTGATACATTATTTCTTTTTTAAAAAAGATGAGTTTATATCAATGTGCTAGAAAATGAATAATTAATAAAATTCAGTAATTTCAGGTTTACTTTTAGAACATTTTAGAATAGAATATATTTATATTTTCATTTTTTCTCTTTCCATTTTATTAAAAATAGATATTTTCATATAATATTTCCTGATTACATTTTCCCCTCTCTCTAATCTTTCCAGTTTCTTCTTCCCTTCCCTCCCATCTGGGTCCTCTCCCTTTTTAATCTATCATTAGAAATGAGCAGACTTCAAAAAGGTAACAGCAAACACAATATAGTAAGCTATAATAAGCTGTAACAAAACACATCACATCAAAGTTAGACAAGGCAGACCAACGAAAGGAAAAATGCCCAAGAGAATATGCACGAATCAGAGACCCATTCATTCACATACCCAGGAATCCCATAAAAACACTAAACTCAGAGCTATATTGCATACAGAGAAGACCAGATGCAGACCTGTGCAGACCCTGTGCTGGTGTCTCAGTCTCTGAGTTCATATGCCCTTTGCTCAGTTTATTTATAGAACTCTATTCTTCTAGTGTTCCCCATCTTTCCATCACACTTACACTCTTTCTACCTCCTCTGCCAGTGGCTTCCCTGGGCTCCGGGGTGTGGAATTTAATGGAGACCTCCCATTTGGAGTCGTGTGTACCAAGCTCTCTTTAGTGCATAATATCTGTCTGTGGGTTTCATATTTGTTCCCATCTGCTGCAGAAGGAAGCCTCTCTGATGACAGCTGAGCAAGACACTAATCTATGAGTATAACAATATCATTAGGAGCCTTTTTGTTACTTAAAAAAAAAAGACCAGTAGTATTTGGTTTTACCATTGGTCTCCGGGTTATCTAGTCTCTGGTTCTTGGTCACCAAAGCAGTGTCAGATAGGGGTTCCAACTCGTGGAGTGGGTCTTAAGTCAAATCAAATTTGATATTTGTTACTTACTTCCACAAGCTACCAGTGCCCTAACACATTTTCCAGGCAGGACAGATTGTAGATCAAAGGTCTTGTGGCTAGGTTGGTGTTGATGTTTCTCTTTTGGTAGCCTGCTGAGTACCTTCCTGTTCCAAAGACACTAGAATATAGGGGAGGATGTTGTTGGTAAGTATCAGTTCTATCTCTCCACGTAGAGCAATATCTCTCCATGTAGAGCAACACCAACACATTGTATAGGTGTTGTCTTCAGCAACTGAGCCTTGCTGTCAGCTTGTGGAGAGCAACCTATTCTCTTGGCCGTGACCTGAATTGTTCAAGGACTTGCATGGGGCCCTTTTGTTGAACAATTCAATTGGATGTAGCCCAGTTCCAGTACTAGAAACTTCATTTGATGACAAGAGATGAGTAGCTGAGATTCTGTCTCCTTCATTATTTGGAGATTCACTAGGATCACCTTCATATTTGGTAAGAAGTTTCCACTGCACTAGGTTTCCATACTTCCCTTCAAGTGCCCCTCAGTTGTAGCTATTTATCTCCTCCTCAAAGCCATGCCCTCTTTCCCTCCTGATAATGATCCTCCCATTCTGTATGCCTGACCCCAAGTCCACACATAAAATCTTTTCTGTTTACCCCTCCCAGGGAGATCTATGTGTCCTCTCTAGTCTTCCCCTACCTCCAACCTCTCTAAGAATCTGCCATTTCGAATAGACTTCAAATAAATGGCACAGCTCAATAGACAAGAATACAATAAGTTTAAATTCATAACTCTAGGCTTAATAGTATTGGATTCTTGCATATGTAAACATACTGAAGGACTACTTTGAAAGGAATCCTATCAAACAATGAGGGAAGCAGGATAAGGGGCAGAGGGCTCAGAAGTCTCCTCTTGTGATCACACTCCAGGGTCCTTCCTTGATGCCACCCCTCACCCCAGTGCACAGGTGGCTACACTATTATACTCTCATGTAAACTTCTGAAAATGAGGAACCTCCAGGGGAGGAGGAAATATGATGTATCTAAACAACACAGCTAATATCAACCATATAAAACCCTACAGAAGAGGATACTCAAAGAATTAGTATCTAGAAGATCCAGTAAATCAACAGTAAGAGCGCAACATCAGCAAAGAGGAAGCAGACAGAAAACCAATACCACATGCCACAAATACATTATCAAAGAGTGAGATATGGCAGAACTTTGATCAGGCCTTTAGAAAGTCACAAACAGTTAAGAGTTACAAAGTTCTAAGTAGGTATCAATAATGTGTAACGAAATTATTTGCTTAATAAAAACATCTGTTGGGAATTTAGATGTGTGCAAGTCTACACAAGAAAGAGATGTCTTTAAATTGGGAAGGGTCTGTGAAAGTTAATCCATGCCAGTAACTTTCCATATACACAGAAACGTCCATGCTTCTCAGATGTGTGAACCGTGGACAGTTGATTTTCCATAGCTTATCAACAGATAGGTTCTAGACCATGTCACAATCAAAACAATGTCAGGTTCTCTGACTTTTATTATTGTGCCTTGCCTCTTCTGTAGAACTTTGGAAGTGATTATAAGAGGATCACAAAGAAACCTCAAGCTTGATCAGAAAGGGTACTGTAAAACATTTTACATTTTATATCAGTTCCGTTTATTCAGGGTGTGTGTCGTAACTCCCTTACTAGGTAAACTCGTGTGGATCACAAGCTCATGTGTTAAGAAATACAGAAGTTTCCACTGTTGCTACCTCAGAAATAGAAATTAATATAGAAATAAAGTTATTTTTGTTTTTATTCTTATAAAAAGAAAAAAGAAATATAGAAGTTTTACACACACACACATACACACACACACACACACACACACAGGCACACGCGCGCATGTATGCATGCATTGTGCCATGCATGTCTGCACAGAGAGAGGTGGTTCATGGATAAAATGGGAAGAAATATTCATCGTAGAAAAGGACAACTAAAACCAACTGTGCTCTGTGACCATATGGTCCCCATATAATCAACTAACTAACCAATTATTAATAAAACCAGAGATTCAAAATTCACAGTTCAGGAGTTCAATGGTTCCCCACTGCAATCTTCCTTTCTGTAGAATATGTCCTAGCACTGACTTTCCTACCTGCTACATGACTCTTTGGCAACGTGCATCCACAGCCTATGCCTCAGTTTCCTCTTTCATAAATATCATAATTAGTTCATTGATCTTTAATAGAATTAAATAGGTAATGCTTCTAGAATAGTCAAAGACTTGTCTAACACAGAGTTAAGGTCATATGTGTTTATTAAGTAGAACTCAACAAAATAAATAAGTTACCCATTGGTAGTCACTTAATTGGCTCATGTTATTAAAAGGTAATTGAATTAATATAAAATATTAATATGGATCTAAATGTATAATAATCTAATTATAAGTAATTATTAGAAAATAACCAATATGCAAAGATGCCAGTATATCTTCACCCTTCAATCTGTCAGTGGTAGCATTGTTGAAAAGCTTGGCTTTTAGCTCACAGGGAGAAGTTTTATTTCTTATTCCTGTTACTCTGAGTTATCTTAGGGCAAGGGATTAGATATGTCAAAGACAGAATCCCCTCAAATGTAAGGTCTCAGTAATAATAGCCAAAAAAATTATAGTTACCTGCTGAAGTTGCTTGGAGATCAAATGTAGAGTATATTTTTGGAGCACTGGGAAAATTTAATAGATGGTAGCATGAGCACCTGTCATGCCAAGCTTGTTCCTTTAGTGTTTTTCAAAGAATTCACATTACAAATCATTGAGGCATGCTAGACATACCCATGTGTTGAGCTCAGAAACTCTGGTCTTACACTTGGCTGCTCTCTTGGCATATTCATTCAAGTTGCAGTCCCCACTATGCAAACAAGAAAGTGTTTGAGTAACCATAGCCTTGTTTATCTTGAAACTGGGAGCTAGGTGGAATCTGTTACTATAACTTAGAACAACAGGGATACTTCTGTGACAACTGTCATGTGAAACAGTATGTGACAAGATTGGCCATGGCTCATTCCTTACAAGTTGTATGTATATGTAAATGTATTTGTATGCACACGTTTACAACCACCTGGACTGATGAAAGAGTACAGAGATCAGACACCAGTAATTTATGTTTAGAGGGGATTACCCCACTTGGCATATTCCTCAACTTATCTCTGACTTACAGGCAGAGTGACCAATGGAAACAGCTCTGCCCTCAGTATGGAGTTTATATACACTGCATTCAAGTAGTAGGGTTCTCACAAAGCCATGATCTGCATAGCAGTACATAATACAATTTTAATTAGGGCAAACATGAGTTTCTGTTAGGACTGTACTGACTTTGGGTAACAGAAATCAGAAATCCTGATTTAAAAGATACAAAGGTGCTGGGCAGTGATGGTACATGCCTTTAACCCAGCACTCAGGGACAGAACAGAGGCAGGCAGATCTCTGAGCTCAAGGTCAGCCTGGTATACAGAGCAAGTTACAGAGCAGCCAAGCCTACACAGAGAAACTCTGTCTCAAAAACAAAACCAAAGGCAAACAAACAAGTTGCTTAGACAAATGTCGGTTCAAAATTTTATCATGCAATATCTAGAGACACTCCTTGTTTAGATTTCTGTTTAACCATAGTTTTAAATGATTAACTATACTAATTGTCAAATAAAAATCATATATACTTACTTATACAGCATGTTTAGATACATCTTGGAATGCCTAAATGGAACTAATTAACTCATGTATTACTTCATATGAGATGTTTTGAAATAAAACATACTGAAAATATACTCTTATAATAATCATCAGAAATGGATTTCACTGGCAAGATTGTCAAGTTTCATTGGCAACTTGACACACAAGCTGAAGTTATCACAGAGAAAGGAGTTTCAGTTGAGAAGATGCCTCCATGAGATCCAGCAGTAAGGCATTTTCTCAATTAGTGATCAAGGGGGGAGGGCCCCTTGTGGGTGGTGCCATCTGTGGGCTGGTAGTCTTGGGCTCTATAAGAAAGCAGGCTGAGCAAGCCAGGAGAGCAAGCCAGTAAGTTACATCCCTCCTTGGCCTCTGTATCAGCTCCTGCTTCTTGATCTGCTTGAGTTCCAGTCCTGACTTCCTTTCATGATGAACAGCAGCATGGAAATGTAAGCTCAATAAACCCTTTCCTCTTGGTCATGATGTATCTTGGTCATGATGTTTGTGCAGGAATAGAAACCCCGACTAAGACAGTGCCTATAACACCAGGACTCAGAAGATAGGAGGATCAGGAGTTCAAGATCATCCTGGGCTATGAGGACAACGTGGACTGAGTAAGACCTTGTCTCAAAAAAAGAATGCCCTCCATTTTGATTAACAATAGCCTGCATGCAATATAAAAGAGTTTCTGAAGCTAGCCAGTCTACCCAACACAGGCTGAGTTGACTCACAGCCTCTTCGAAGCTTTGACCATACTCCGTGTCATCACCTCAAATATTCTGATAATTTTCAGGGCAAAATAAAAGAGAATAGAGAAGGCCACAGAGGTTTCCTGATAAGATTTTATATAATATTCTCCTAAATCCCTTTGGTTCAACTTTGGATTATTGTTAACCAGAAAAACACTCATGACCGAACTAAGTGCAAAAACATTGGAGCATGTACTTTTCTGACTGGTGGTGTATCTGATAGGGGGGGGGAATGTTTCAGTTAATATTAAAGATGGTTAAAAAGCATATAGTGTAGATAAATAAGAGTTATGCATATATTTTGAAGTTCCTTTAAATCTTATCTTTAATGAATGAAAGGATATATGCCCCCTATGAACTAATACACTTTAAATGTGAATTGATTCCCAACAAGACTAGTAAGTGCACTGGCTGTATACAGAAGGAGCAAACTTACAGAGGTGTTCTATAGATGTCTGGGTCTGAAAAACAAAGCCCGTCAGTCCACAGTTGCAGTAGGGACATAGAACAAGAAAGACAATGTAAGCATGTCTTCATGTAAATGAGTATGCTTGCATGTGTGAGAACATAGAACATGTGTGTATGTGTGTATGTGAGTGTTTGTGAGTGAACTAATGAATGTGTGAATGTGTGCTTGTGTGGGTATGTGCATGTGTATGAGAGTCCCTGTGTATGTGTGTGAGTGTGTGCGTGTGTGTGTGCGCGCATGCGCGCGGTTATGTGTGAGTGCACATGTATGCATGTGAGTGCATTGTATATATGTGTGTGAGAGGATTCATTTGTGTGTTTATGTGCATCTGTGTATGCATGTGCCTATAATAAGTAGTAGAGACAGATCTGTAAGAACAACTGTTTTGCACAAGTATGTGAAATACAGCACAATATTTGAGAGCATAGCTTTCTGAAACAGAGAAAAACAACACGTTGAGAAGCTGGACTTCTGAGTCTGTGATTGTGTCCACAAGTGCATGCATTATGACTAAGAGCCAGCATCTGGCCCATGTCAATGCTTGCCTGGTAATTTCCTCCATCGTCGGGTGGTGGAGGGTGCTGCTAATCTCGATAAGAGGTAATGGAGAGGATCTTCTCATTAGCTCAGCTTGGAGAGGCCTCATCCAGTCACCTGAAGTGTCAATAAACCCTGGCCTTTAATGGTATTGGCTTAGTGATAAGGGTACTGCACACTCTGTTTGTCCTTACAAGGTTTAACACTAGCTGATCCCTTGGGGAGGGGCTCATTAGTAGAGGGTGAACTAGAGCAGTTGACATCCCTTAGAACCAGCCATGGGTCCCCTCTAGTTGTTCTGTTTAGCACTGAGCTTGCGAAGGGAAGCCAAGAATGTGCCCCTTGTTTTGTTGACATAAGCTATAAGATAATTCAAATGTGGTATGCACCTAAAATTCTCAGCTTAGGGAGTCACTGTCAGTGACTCAGAGTGCTTACTGGTGACTCAGAGTGCTTGCTGAACAGCATGAGGACCCGAGTTTGAATCTCAGCACCCACATATTAGAGCCAGACGAGGCTGTGCCTTCCTGGAACCTCAGAGCTGTGAGGTAAGAAACAGGAGCCCTGCTGAGACTTGCTGGCTGCTAGCCTAGATCCAGGCTCAGTGAGAGACCCAAGAGTCACTTCGCAGGAACAGTAGTACTGAGTAAGAGGTCCCAGATGGAGGGCTTAGAGAAAGGACTGAAAGAGCTGAGGGAGTGTGCAGCCCCAGGGAGGTAGCAACACTGGCAACTGGCCTGACCCCCCATACTTCTGGAGACTGATCCACCAATTAAAGAATACACATGGAGGGACCCATGGTGCTGGCCACAAAGACTGCAGAGGAGGGTCTTGTTATCCGTCAGGGAGAGGAGAGGCCCTTGGGCTTGAGGGTGTTAGATCCCCCAGTATAGGAGAATGTCAAGGAGGGAAGATGAGAGTGGGTGGGGTGGGGGGTGGGTTGGAGAATATCCCCATAGAGGCAGGGGGAGGGCGGAGGGAATGGGGAGGTTCCAAAGGGGAGATCTGGAAAGGGGGAAACATTTGAAATGTAAATAAAGTGTGAAAATAAAGACCAAAAAAAAAAAAAAAAAGAAAAAAGAAAAGAAAAAGAAAAAGAAAAAAAGAGAGACCCAGTTTCAAGAGAAAAAGGCAGAAAGTGATAGAACAGGATAGATACACATTTTCTGACCTCTGCATCTGTTCACTCCGGCCTGTGCACACACACCCTCTCTCAGATTAAAGTATGAAATTGTAAACTGGACATTACTAATCAAATACATAATCTCAAGGAAACAGCAAGAGCCTAATTAAGAGGGTAAAAATGAAGATATTAAAGTCAAAAGGTGTAAACAGATGGAAGGAAAGTAACAAGGTGCGCAGACAATTCAGTCTAACGTGCATGGCTCAGTGGCAGTGGGCAGCACTTCCTTCAAATTGCTTGCGGAGAAAAACAACTCCATTTCTGGCCATGTTAACCAAACCCTGACTGGAAATCTGGTTCTTATTTCAGCTCGACTTCCACTTAAACGGAATTGTTAAAGTGTGATTTACGTGGCGCAAATGCAACAACTCTCTGAGTTTATTTCATTTTTATATTTGAGCAACCGGCACCAATTAGGTTTTCAACAATCCTGTCCTCTAAAATTTCCAGTAGGTTTGCTTGCTGTCAGTCAGCTCCTAACCTCAACCTGCCACCGATTGGTTCTCTCTACATACAGAGTCACGGTTTCTACATGTTTCCTACAAAGGAATTTGTGTCAATATACATGTGTATGTTGAGGTTCTTTTGCTTAGCTTAATGATTCAAGATTAAAAAGTTGTAAGCTCAAGCCTACTGGGGAAGTGGAAACCTGTTCAGCTGGTGTTTGAAGCTTTCTCCATACATACTTGCTGGCCATAGGCCCTCCATTCACTTATTCAATGATGGCAGCCTTTAATTTTCGTACCTTTCACACCTGGAGCTAAAGAAGTGTAACTCCACAATTGATGGTGATAGCAACATTAACAGCAGCCATGAGGGACAGGGATAACTTGTAGTTTTTCCGCTTGATGCCAGCGTTGAGCACTCCATTCAATTTTTGCATCAGCTCTCTGAGGTTGGGATAACTCGTTAGCATATAGACCAGGATTAGTGCAAGACTAGGTGGACTGACACTTGTGCTCCCTGTATTTTTGAGTGTGTAACTTTGAAAGAGTCACTTAGCTACCAACACCCAATTTCCTCACATGAAAAACGCAGATGCTGACGTTGCCTCTCTTGCAGGACAATTAGGAGTGTGACCTGAGCAAGGTAAAGATCTTGGTGTAAGGTTGGTACATGGCATCTTCCTCTTCTATATTTATCACCATGATCTTTATCTCACAAGAAGAGAAGATGAACTGCAGTCTAAGAACCATAATATCTAGACCACCCACCCCTATATCTGCCTCCTACAAAAATGGTTTTGCCACATCCCCTTTTACCTTTCCACACTAAGACATCAAAGTCTGCTCGTTCTGGCCTCACGTGATGCTGATCACATTTATACAGTTTTATAAACTTTCCTCTTGCTCATCTCACCCAGGAAAAGCCTGGGTGTTGAATTTATTCATGAATAAATTAATCAGCTCTTAGAAGTGATGAAGCTTTCAGCTGGATAAACTCCCTTGTCTCCCATCCTGGGAGATTTATTGATGAATAAATTCAAAACAAGTAATTGTTTTGTTTGCTACTTCTATGTCATTCCTCGTATTATTATTTCATTGCTTTCTTGGACATTCTTCATTTCTGCCCTCACATGATGCAATGGTGATTACGTGATATCTGACAGGTAAGCAGATCATAATATTCAGTGTTAGAGGGGAGAAGTCTCCAGCACACTATTCCACAGAGTTTGCCTCATTCAACCTCAGTGAATGAGCCCAGAGAGGCTCCTCTTCTGAAGGACGGCTCACTGATGGTGACATTGCCAAGCAGAGAAGATGTGACAATAGCACATCAGGAAGGCTGGCACAGCCACCAGAAGGACCAATCACACTAAACATGAGCATACCAGTGGAGAAAGGAAGGTTATTTAAGCAGTGTTATGAAGATGTCAAGCAACATTGCAGAGTTGAGAAGCCTTCAATTCACCCGTATGGGGTAAGCCTGTAGCTCTTAGAACTGATGGAGCTATCAGCTGAATAAACTCTCTCCTCTCTCCTATCATGGCCTTTCTAGTTGGGTGGGAGGTGCTGGAAGAGTTTCTGTGCATTTGAAGCTGTCCTTGTACTCACAGGCAATAAGAACAGTTAGCACCAATGCTGGCAGACTGGCTTTTTGGTAATCAACACTAGATTCATGTTCTTTGTTAATTTATCCTCCTTTATCCTTACCAAAGCATCGAAAGTGAAACCCTTTATGTTGTAGATTAGGAAGCAGAGACACAGAACACTCACCAGCTATAAGTAGCTCTCCCTATATTTAATCCCTTATTACTTAGCTATTCCTTCCAACCAAAGAAATACATCCTTTTCTGAAGGCATCTAGTGCCTGTCTCTTAATTAATTAGACATGACTTAGGAGAAGAGACTTGTTGACTGGATCTGCTAATTTTGAAAATCTCACCTCAGCTTCCACATAAATTAGGATCACAACCAATGACTATTATATAAATTAATGAAAGTAAATAATTCTCTCGAAGTTGCAAGCTAACAAGACAAACATGAAGTTAGAATTCTGAAATGTCTATTTAAAAATGTAACAACTTTGGATGAATTATTAAGGTAAACCTAGTTTCTTTCTCACTAGTGGCAGCTATGAAATAAGAGCAGAAGCCCTTGTTATGTGAACCTTCACAGGACTCCCTATAGTTGATATGTCTACCTATCTATATATGCATTCTTGTGTCCACTGAGTCAATGAAGAGAGGGTCTAACTAATGCAAGGCATGATATCATGTCTCCAGATGCAATAGCTGACAAAAACAAATAAGACTTTTGATATCACAGGTATTGTGCTCCAGGATGAAACAACAGAAAAGGAATGGATGGAACATCCAAATGAAAATGAACAAATACAGAAGCTAAATGCTTTGCAGGAAACCAGCTCTAGAGAGCTACTTTATCAGACAAAAAAAAAAAAAAAAAAAAGGAGATTGGATTTATTTTATAAACTGGCTTGATTCCTATTTCAGTGATACTGGGCAGACTCACCAACTTCAACAGAAGTTGGCTGGTGATGTGTCTTTCAATTGGTTGTACATGGCAACTGTAGCAATCCATAGACAGCAAGAACTTCTGGAAATGTAAGTTTAGAAACCCATCTAACCAGGATGTAAATAATAAATAATGTATTTGAAATTAAATTTTATATGAATCTATGTTTTTGAATGTATGAATGTCTGATTTTATAACATTTACATTTAAGAGACTAAGAGTATAAAACATTCTTGTATTTCCTCCCTCATAGAAGGAGGGAAAAGAAAGGGAAAATGATGTAATTATATTCTAGTCTTAAAACTAAGAGATAAATAAAAATTAAGTAAATTAAATTATATATATATATGAACTACAGATATATTTGTATATGTATAATGTATACATAATTGTATATATACATATATATGTAGATAGGTAGATATGAACTACTTGAGAAACAATGTTTTATTTATTTCTAATCAATTTTAGGCATACATTTTGAACCATCCACAGCACATAGTTGACCTAGATCAAGTGAGATTTATGGTCCAGGTGACTGATAAGTTGGAAGTGTCACTAACAGGTGAGAAGACATGTAACAATTACCAGGATTAGGGCTTGTTGGACAATCAAGAAGGCATAATCTAATTTGTTTTAAGCCAGCATTTCTCAAACTCAGCAGTATTGGTCATATACTTCTTCGTTGCAAGGGGCTGGCCCATGGGTTAAAATTCTTAACCTCTATTCATGAACACCAGCAATAACCCCAACCTATCTGAAAATCAAAGGATTCTTCAAATATTGTCAAATGGACTTTAGTAATAAAATCCCTCCTGGTGGGAAAGCGTTGTCTTTTGGAATTTTTAGGCTAAAGCACAGGAAGAAGATCTATATGAAGATGTCTGGCAAGGTCATCCATGTGAGAATAGAGCGGCTAGGTACTCAGAATGTGATGGTCAGCAGAGTCACATCGAATGGTGTTCGAAGGCAGAAATCATGAGACCACACAAGGCAGACACAGGTGAGACCCAGGGAACTCTTTTAGAAGTCACTCACATGCAGAAAGAGGGGTCAGAGAAAGGAAAGAAGGGAACAGTATCCAACTGGTGGTCAGAGACATAGGAAGTTCAAGGGCAAATGTCCAGGAAGATTCGATTGTATTACCATGAATGCTCCAAATATATTAGAACACTAGCCACACTTCTTTGAGCTTATTGCTTTATTTTACAACTAGTCGAAAACATTGTGTAGATAAATGTAATTTTGCTCAGTAACAATAACAATTAAAACCTCACGGGGGCTGGAGAGATAGCCCAGTGATTAAGAGCATTGGTTGTTCTTCCAGAGCTCCCATGTTTACTTCCCAGCTAACACATGGTAGTTCACAACCATCTCTAATGGGATCTGATGCTCTCCTCTGCCATGCAGATATACAGAAAGCAGATC
Organism: Rhynchomys soricoides; assembly: GCA_019843965.1. Classification (NCBI taxonomy): domain Eukaryota; kingdom Metazoa; phylum Chordata; class Mammalia; order Rodentia; family Muridae; genus Rhynchomys; species Rhynchomys soricoides. The sequence goes on along the minus strand of JADRCH010000106.1, from coordinate 2,742,018 downwards.
ATTCATAAACATAAATAAATAAATTTTAAAAAAAAGAACTTTAGCCCTGAACTAAAGAAGATCCTTTGGCTAAAATATGTATTTTAAAAATAATTGACCTACTAAGACAAAGAAATGGTAGGGGAATTTATCTTAAGCAGGCTAACAACAAATAAAATGCTTGGGCTTAATTATAGTGACATGAGTCATTGGCTCTTCCTGTGAGCTCACTGTTTGTAGCTCTTCCAAATGGATTTCGTTGTAACATCCATAACATTTGTGCATTCTCAAGGAAATATTCTGATTGGCTTACTCTAGATCAGGTACCAACTCATGAACCAATAAACGATGAAAATATTCACAGCAGTCTTTCCAGTGGAAGATGGCTAGTGGCTAGTGGGGTTAGAAGAGAAAGAGTAAGAGGGGATGTTAGCTTAATTTCCACTGCCGTGATAAAACACTATCACCAAAAGAAATGTGGGGAAGGAAGTGTTTACTTCAGCTTACTGTTGTTGCCCACCATGAAAGAGAACCATGGCAGGAACTCTAGGCAGGAATGTGGCGGCAGGAACCTAAGCAAAGGCCTTGGAGGAGTGGCCCTTACTAAATTGTCCCACATTTCTGCTCTCTCATATAACCCAGTTACTGCCTGCCCACAGAGGGATGAGCCCTCCTACATCGGTCATTAATTTTAAAAATGCTCCGTGGACTTGCATACAGGCCAGTCTGATAGAGGCATTTTTCCCAACTGCTTCTTCTCAGATGACATATCTCAGATATGTCAAGTTGATAAACTAAGCAGCACAGAGACCGTTCCAAGAGAAAAATAAAAATAAAAAAGTGGTCAGGAAGGACTGGAAAGAAGTTGAAATGTTATTGAAAATCTCCTCTGTGGATTAAAAATGAAATATCTTAAAAGTTGAGTTTAGGACATCCAAGGATAGAAGGATGTGTGATAATCAGCATAGAAGAGATGTCATGATGTGCATCAAAGTCCCTCATTGGATGGTGAAGATGAGGATGTAGTTAGTGAACTAGAGAGGAGCGGAGCGGAGGCTGGCTAGAAACAGGCCAATAGGACTTGATGCTGACTTCCTCTGCTTAAGTAGGGTATGATAGGAATGGAGATTAAAAGACAGTTCCAGGCATGCAAACTAATGGTTCTGGAGAAGATGCTTATATGGGTTTGGTAATTACATGGAAGAAGCAAAGGATGATGTGATTTGGAGGGTGAAAGGTCAGTTACATAGATGACTCACTTTTGTGTGTATGTAAATGCATCCGTGTTTATGCATGTAGGTATAAGTACACACATAGCCGGAGATCAGAGGTTTCTATCAGCTTTGCTTTGTTTTGTTTCGTTTGTTTGTTGTTTATTGCTCTCCAATGCAGCTTTTTAAACAGGGCTTCTCACTGGTCCTAGAGACTGACGCTTTTCTAAACTGACTGGCCATGGAGCTCCAGGGCTTTTCTAGTCTCTGCTTGCCCTGCACTGGGGTTACAGGCATAGGCCACCCTGTCTGGCTTTTGACATGGATTCTGGGAATGGGAACTCAAGTGTTCATTGTTTTGCAGATCCATCTCCAACCCCAAACCATGCTTTTGAAAATGAGAACATTCTCAGAGAGGAGGCGAATACTTTTGCAACACTTTCTTCTATTTATTGGAACTGGGCACGAAATGGACCTTACCAGCATTGTCTCATTTCATTATGAATTGAGACTCTGAATGTTGCTGGATTGAATTTAGAAAACCAGAAAATGGTAGATAAAGAAACTGAAATGGATTTATCTGTGTATGATGAACTACACGTGCCCTGTGAACACAACTGCCTTCACTTTTCAGCAACTCTGTGCAAGAAGTAAGTCCTCTGGGAAAGAGATGTTATCCCTTTTGAACAGAAAGCCCTTTGTAGTCTGGGCTACTAAGCTGTTGTGGGGGAGGAGCCAATAGGCTTGCAGCCATGAGGGGTTCAGGATGAGTAAACACTGGGCCCATGAATGTGCTTGTTTGTTTTAATTGCTCATTTACCCGAAGGCAACAGCCATCTAAGGAAGGAAGGATCTAGCCAATAATATAGTCATATGGACAAGAAAGGTCAGAAAGAAGGCCACAAGTATGTCAGTGCTTCGGTGTAAAGCTCATAAAACCATCTGCGTGGTGACTCTTCTGGCCTGCGGATCGGACGCCTCTGGCTCGGGATGCTCTTACGTCTTGTCCAGACAACCCTGAGCTCCAGTAAAACCCAGATTGCAAACATAAACCACCATGGCTTGGCCCCGGATTGTGTCAGAGGACCCCAGTGGGAAAAGTACAGCAGCAGTTCAGTAGCACAGTCCCTCCCCAGAAAGCAGCACACAGTTAATAGCAGGCTTTGCTTCCCAGCATTTGATTTAAGTGGATATTCTGTCCTGAGAGCTTTCCAGGCCTGGGTACAAACCAAACCAAACTGGCCAGATCTGGGAGGTCAGAGTGAGCTCTGCTCTTGATGAAGCTACTAGGATATGTAGCTTCTCCCAGAATTATTAGGGAAGGTGTCTTGGTTTCTTTCCTGTTGCTGATATAGCAAATTAAGAGAGAGAGAGCATTGATTTAGCTCAGTTCACCATGCACAGTACATCACAGTGAAGAAGTCAAGGTAAAGGGAGCCTGTGGTAGATGGTCACATCACATCCGGTCTAGAGAGAGGAATGAACAAAGCTTGTTGCTAGGCCCCCTTTCTACACCCTCTCAGTCCAGGATCCCAGTCACAGAGTGGTGTCACCCACAGTAAACGGTTCTCCCACTTCAATGCTAGCTGGCATCAAGATAATTTCCCACAGGCATGCTCAGAGACCCAGCTCCAGAGGATTATGAATTCTGTTATCCTGACAATTGACACTGACCATCACAGAAAGAGCTCTGTCCCTTTGGCTAGCATAAACAAAAGTGCCTCTTGTCTCCTAGCATCGGGGTTCTCTCTCTTAGGGGATATTACATTCACCACACCCCAGTCTCTCTAAAACTGCCTGTTCTCCATATCAACTCTCCAAACTAATGCTTTTTTCTCCCAACTTATTTCTAAATAGGGGAGGTAAAACACAGGCAATAAAAGACACAATTTCAAGTGTGTGGTTGACGAATTTGAAGGCAGTCATGTCTCTTGGTAATCACCCCATTGAAGACCTGAAGAGTTCTCACCAGCTTGTTGTGCATGTACATAGTCAATACCCTCCCTATATCAGACATTTTTACACTGAGGGGCCAAAATACCCGATGCTGATAACTCAAGAGAGAAATTGTTTATTTTGTCTCATGGTCTGAGAGGGTGTTAGTCTTCCATGGCAGGGGACATTTGGTGCTTTCTTCACAGTGGCAGGATTATGAGGTAGAGAGTATTCATACCATGGTGAACAAGGGAGTCGAGGAACCATGACAGGAATCTTCAATGGTTTGCCCTAGTGACTTACTTACACAAACTAAAACCTAGCTCCTAAGGGCTCCAGGGCCTCCCAAGGAATAGCAGCAACATCTGCCCACTCTGTGTTCAAAGCATGAGCCTTTGAGGGACACTTCAGATTCCTATGTGCATGGCACATGAGTGAACCAATATGCATGCTTGTATGAAGTCAAAGGGTTGACATTGAGATAGCCCTCCTTCTACTATGTCTCCTCATGTTTGAGACAGGGCATCTCACTGAAGCGTTGTCTCACTGTTTCTGTTAGAGTGTCTTAGCAAAGAGCTCACAGAATGTGTACTTTGTCTCCCCAGAGTGGGGGTAGCATTCATACACAACCATGCCCAGAGTTTTTAATGTGGGTGCTGGGGATCTGAACTCAGACCTTTAGGCCAGGCACCACACAATTTACCCAGAGATCTATCTCTACAGCCTCTGGTGGCAGTTTTTGATCAGCAATTAGTGACATGCTGTAATATATAGTTCTTATTTAACACAGCATTGTATCTAAGAGATTCATCTGTAGCATGGTTTGGTTTGGTGGCTTATTCATTCTTAATGCTAATACTGCTAAATAGAAATTTGTATGTTTATATTCCATAGATAGTAGATGTCTGGTTTGTTTCAAGTTTTACAGATTATGTACACACACACACATATGTATGCATACATATATGCATGTCTAAAATATAAATGTAGTTATAGGACATTTAATCTTTTTCTGAGTATATCTAGCTCTATAATTTCTGGGACATGTGGCTTAGGAAAACTCATCTTTTATCAAACTGTGTCACAAGGTGTCTAGGACAATCTAAACCCTCTTATCAATGTAGGAGCATTAGAATTGCCTCATGACTCATCAATACCTAGTCCTAGCTTTTAAATTTCTACCTCAACATAAGACATTCTTCAAAGCTAGAAGACATACCATGTTTTCTTCTTGACAAATGTGTTGTTTTCCTCTGTTTCTCTCCCTGGTTATCTTTTTCTTCTGTGGAGACAATTACACTTTAAATTCAAGTATATCTTATTCATCTTTTCAAGCACAGAATAACAAATTAGAAGAGATATTATGTTGTTTATGTGCAGCTAAGAAATAGCATGGCTAATTGAATGAATTCAGACTCTGAAAACAAAACAAAAAATATACTCTGTCAACTTGCAACTGAGTTGCACCAAAGATTCATTATTTATTCCCCCAACTTTATTTTATATGCTTGCCTATATGTGTGTGTGTCATGTCTGTGCAGTGCATCATGTCTGTGCAGTGCATCATGTCTGTGCAGTGCTTGTAAGAGCCAGAAGGAGGCATCAGATCACCTTGGAGCTGGAGTTACAGTTCCTTTTGAGTTGCCTTGTGGGTGCTAGGGATTGAACACTGGTCCTCTGGAAGAGTAGCCAGGGCTCTTAATTACTGAGCCATCATCCCTTCAACCTCACTCATCATTAGAGCTTTCTTAAGGTTTAATCCTGATGCTTGCATCCAGCCAAAGTCTGAGAGCTCAGTCCTGGAATAACATCACTATTCATTCCTTCAGAAACCTGGTAAGAGCGAAAGTTTAAACGCTATTATATGTGCAGAAAATGACGCTAAATACTTTGTATGTTATTATTTTTATTTAATCACCCCAAATAAAACCACAGCTTGGAATTGTTTTCTTCAATTTACACAAGAGGCTTAGAGATTAAGTGACCTAAATAAGTGACCTAACAAAGGTTATTTGGGACTTCAATCAAAAATTAATTTATCCCAAGCAAAGCAAATTCAACTTTTTACCATGTCAGTATGAATATTCAACTTCAAAGTGTAAGAGAGAGGGGGTAGAGAGAGGGGGGATAAGAATGTTTACTTTTATATTGTTCATGGATCTGCAATCACTATTCATCAAATGGACATATGATTAGACACTTTGAATAGCTGTGTATTAAATCAACTTCATGAGGTCCTAGATCATTTCAAGACAGTTGTTGCTATTATCGTTAAATTGCTTTGCGTTTTAAATGGAGAAGTCATCATTTCCATTCTGTTGAAAAGGCTATCATAACACTATGTGTTGATTATATATCATTAAAGTGTGTATAATTATTTCTGTTATTTATTACAATGTGACAAATCATCCCCAAAACTTAGCAACTTAAAAGCAACTCTATTTGCTCCAACTCTATTATCTGGACTGGGTTCAGCTGACCTGCTTGCCTCTGCCCCATGTGGTGCAAGTCAGATGAGTCTGTGCATTCCATCCACGGAAACTCTGCACGGCTTCCAAGATCCGAGGTGTCCTCATTCACAAGTGTGGCACCTCAGCTGAGATGGTTAGAACAGCCATGAGCTGTCTGACTTTCTTTCACCTTTGCTGGTATTTCTTCCTACATGTGACCTTTCCACACTTAAGGAATCTGGACCAGATTTCCTTAAGATGCACCTACTTCGACTACATTCTCTGAGTAATGTACCCATTCTTCATGTACAGAACCTGTTCATTATGTGCAAGACCCTAAATTCTTGTGTAGGGAAATGATCACATCTTTCTCAGTCGAACTGATCATAGGTTTTCTGGCAAAGAAAGGGTCCTATCTTCGGATGCTAGCCTTGCCATTAAAACTCCATGTTCAGAAAATATAATGATTATGTCTCCTCCCCCTGTCCTGTAATGATCCCATCTCCATATGCACCATCCAACTGAATGATTCTACCTCTCCCAGCAATGTAATTATAAGAGGTTTATCAGCAGTGCAATGATCCCAATTTTTACCTGAACTGCAATTGATATCATCATTATAGGCCATATAATGAGCATATCGCCACCATAAATGTAATTAACACATTGTCTTTTGCACACTAAAGATTACGTTTCTCTGGGAAATGCAATAACAGTTTTACCTGTAATACAATGATCCCATCTATTTGGGCAAGTTAATTATTGCTTTTCCACTTCCAAGCCATAATGATAGGTATTCCTATCGGACAGCGATTGCATCTCTGGCCTTGGGGTGACTATCACGCATGCAAAGCAAGATAACGAAATTGTCCTCGGGCAATGATCAGATTCCTCTGCATAAGGAAACAGATCCACTTTAACCTAAAGATAACAAGCTTCTTGTCGATACTGTGGCGCCAACTTCTCCGGCAGAGAGAATGGGTGGCACACATTGTGGCTGCATATACTCAAATATACCTGACATGGACATGTGGATATTTTAGCAGTGTGGTGACAAGAACTTTGTTGTTAGTTTCAAAGAGATCCATGTACAGTAGATGCTACAGTATGGACCATGTGGCTTTGGGAAACAGACTCAGCTTCTCCTAACCACTGAAGATGATAACAGCTTTACTGTTGTCGTTATTTGCGAAAGAGTTGGCATGAACATAACTTGTCAGCATAAAATCTGACCCTTAAATAGTGTTCACACATTTTCTACCTCTATTTGATCTCTGGACCATATCCTCGTTCTTACTCCGGCAATATCTGGATCCCAGTGATAATTTTCCTACTCAAGCACCAGTGAACACTCAACATCTCATTCTGACATTGTGCCCTTCATCCTCTGTTGTTGTTTTGCCTTTCTGGAGTATTGTTATAATTGTTTTAGCTTTGTCTGCCTGTGAATGTCCAGAGCTTTCTATATTGCTCATCTTTCCTTTAGGACTCCATCGCAAGAAACATGGCTTTCTAGGTTTCTAAGCTTATTTTGGCTGTTTGGTAGATTAGTGACCACATTCTGTTTTATGCATTCCCAGCAGGAAACAGAGCAAGAGCACAACATTCAAGCTTTAAAACTTAGATCAATTGTTAATCATCCAGATCTGATCAGACATTACATTACCTCATGGTGGTGCTGGCCTCCACTTGGCTTCATTGCTGCTGTCTGAGTCCAGGATATCAGCATCATCCCTACTAAGAGCACTTGACCAATTTTCTTAGAAAAGATGAAGAGATTGATGGTTTTAAGCCTATAAAAATTCTAAAATGCTAATTCATGATACTCAAAAAAAAAATCAGTGGAAAAAGTGAAAAAGTATTCTTGGTATGTAAGGAACATTATCAGAAAACTACAAAATTATCCGTGCCCCAACAGAAAAATAAGAAAATTGTTAAAGAAGAAATTGTGATAACTCATACCTGTAATGATGACAAGAATTGCTATTTAAACGGAATTATTAGTTTTCCCTTAGACTATTTACAAAGATACAAAATATAATCTTAGAAGAAAAAGGAGGACATGGGTTTAATATTCCCTTCGCCAGAAATGTCATGAACAGTTTCATCTTGAGTCAGGTGAATGTAAAACACAGATATAGAAGCATGCACATTTGCATTAAAGGGAAGTACAAGTGGCATTGTCTGGGGGAAACAAAGGAGCCTAAGGAGAGGAGGGAAGGGAGGAAAGAGGAAGGGGGAGTGGTAGAGGACAATACACCCAACATACAGTGTACAGCATGAAGGAAAGGCGGCTACTAAAGACTGCCAAGCACAGTATATAGACGAACATTTCAGGAAACTGTCGTACCTTAATATGAAGAGTTATGGCTCCTAAGTATATGGACAAAAATAATTAAAGGAGATAGGAAAAACTGTAGAAACTTATACGGAATATACATTATTTATGTTTTTAAAAGCAAACTGATAAATTAAAATTAAATAGATTTTTCTTTCTTTTGTAGTTACTGGAAAGAACATGACTGATGCAGTCAGGTGGTATCCCAGTAGTAAATGGTAGTCTGAGATGACATCAGAGAGTGAAAACATAGAGGCGTGATGAGAGAAAAAATATGCCGAGATTTTACAATGGGCAGAGAATGAGGGTAAAAGGATTCTGAGATTCTGAGATTGAATTCCAAGAGATTCTGCAGAGGGAAGGGTCTACAAAAGATGAGGAAAATGGAAACAGAGATGACTGAGTGCTTAGGAACACTTAGTGCTCTTACAGAGGACCTGGTTCAGTTCTCAGCCCCCTTGCTGGGAGGCTCACAAACACCTGAGGCTTCAACTACAGGGGAACCGTGTCTTCCTCTGATCCCTTTGAGCATCACTGAACAGATGGTATTCTCTCTCTCTCTCTCTCTCTCTCTCTCTCTCTCTCTCTTGTGTGTCTATGCACACACATCAAAAAAATTTAATCTTAAAATAGATTATAAAAAGTGATAGGCATTACATTGATAACAAAAGAATAATCAATAAACAGAAACTCTATTTTACTAAGAGCTAGGTCACAGAAGTCATAGAATTAAGCTAAACAACACAGTAAGTATGAAGGTATTGGACATGTTTCTAGCCCCTTCCTTCCTTCCTTCCTTCCTTCCTTCCTTCCTTCCTCTCTCTCTCCCTTCCTTCTCCCTTCTTACTCATTTTATTTGTCTGTCTATGCATGCATGCTTGTGTGTGTGTGTGTGTGTGTGTGTGTGTGTATGTGTATGTATGCATGTGTGCATGCTGGAGATCAAGCCAGAGGCCTCCTGTTTGCTATGCAAAAACTCCACTGCTGAAATACATACTAAAACCTCTTAGATTTTTTAAACCTTAAAAGATTTTTAAATGCTAAAATAGTTTTCATTAAAATATTTAAATTTTACAAGAAAAATTAAAACATGCAAATATAAATGTGTCAACACTTTATAGGGAACAATTAACAGTTTTAATTTCAAACATAACATTCTAGGAGAAAATACATGATCATGCCCTAAATGTGTAGATGGAAGCAGCCTTTGTGTGTTTTGTTAAGGAATATTTTGAGGGGCCTTTTGGTATGCTGCTAAGTTGTTTTCCCCTTAAATGAAAAAAAAAATGCATTCCTTGTAAAATACAAAATACACAAAATTCATGATTCATTGTTGTCTCATAAGCAGGAATTGGAGTGTGAGCATGAGGGAAAATGAATAAATCTGGAAAATGTGTGCAAAAATTCAGATGAAAAAAGAAAAACTCACACCAGAGCAACATCATGAAGATTTTTAGTCTGTACCATGTGGCAAAAAATAGTAAATACTGCTTCCTACTTGTGGAAAAGAAGGTATGACATTAAAATTAATGTTGGGATAGCACAAATATGTTTTTAAAATTTAACATTCAAGCTCTAAAAGTGTAGGAAGATGTGGGGAATCCTATTAAGGAATCAGCATTGGCATCACCCATGTCAGGAGCTGTGTGCTCCTGCTGTGGTGCCTTACTAACAAGGCTTATCATTTTTACAACATTCGCCCCAAATTACTAACCTCACCCAATCCCTGAGACATACACTAGAGGAACCCAAATTCTGGGGAATTATGCAAACTACTAGATTAACCATCTTTAAAATTATCAAGGTCAGGAGAAGCAAGGAAACTCTCCTAGGTTGGTGGAGACTATGGAGACATTCCGACTCAATGCAATATGCTTTGCTGGAATGGGTCCAGAAGAAGTGAAAGAAAAGAGAACTCCAAAGAGAGACTGTAGCACAGTTAATAGCACATATAGGTGCTAATATCTTAGCTCTGCTATATACACCAGGAGATGAAAGACAATGCACTCAAACCTAAGTAAAGGCCATAGTAGAATACAGTATTGTGTTTGTAATTATTCTGTAACTGTGACATCGCAGAAAAGTACTTAACATCTGATAATGCTTGAGCCTCTCAGACTTCTTCCTATTATCCAAAGAAATGCTGGTTATAATGCCACTCTTGGCTAAGTGACTTCTTAGTACTTAGGTACAACCTTAAAGTGTAGGGAGCTCCTAGAGAAAGACTTTTGTAACCTGCTTCTTTATGACTTTTCTCACTGCACTCTTTATTATACGTATGTAGGTGTATATATTTTCCTTGCCTTTTATTTTATTTAGGTGCTTGGTAGAGTTCAACTGTCGCTCAGGGCATTGAACTAATTTTCTCCTCAGCAATGATCATGGAGCTGCATGCATAATGAGCCCTGTTATTGCTCTTGTTATTAAGTAGGTTGTTGGGGACATAGATGGGAGGGAGGCTGCCATCTAAAGGCAATGGCTCTTCCTGGTCCTGCCTGCCCTCCCCCTCCTCATTGACTGAAGCCACTAGGCCAAGAACACAAAAAAGCAAACAGACAAAGCAAAACAAAGCAAAATCCACTCAGAGAGAGATTCAACGCAAATGATCCTGCTCCCTGAAGTGAGCAAATGTCAGAGGTGTGTATTGGCTTTGAGGCACAAGCTTTTCCTTTCTTATTTAATGCAAAATAAAGTAATTATTTATTGACCACTTGAAAAGACGACGTACAACAAGAACCAACAGCACAGCCCCAAATGTCTTGGGTGTTTTATGAATATTACTTCTGTCGTAGTTAGGGTTTACTGCTATGAACAGTCATCATAACCAAAGCAAGCCTTATAAATGACAACATTTAATTGGGGCTCACTTACAGGTTCAGAGATTCAGTTCATTATCATCAAGGCAGCATACAGGCAGGCATGGTGCAGCCAGAGCTGAGAGTTCTACATCTTCATCTGAAGGCTGTTAGTAGAATACTGGCTTCCAGGCAGCTAGGACAAGGGTATTAAAGCCCACAACCACAAGGTCACACCTACCCCAACAGGGCCACACCTTGCAAGAGTGCCATTCCCTGGGCAAAGCCTGTACAAACCATTACATTCCACTCCCTGGCTCCCATAGGCTTTTTCAAACACATGAGTCCTTATGGAGGCCATATCTAACCATAGCAAAATTTAAAAAGTACATTTAGTCCAACTTCCAAAGTCCCCATAGTCTATAGCAGTATCAACAATGTCAAAAGTTCAAAGTCTCTTCTGAGATCCATCCAATCACTTAACTATATTCCCTGAATCAAGATAGGAAACCAGTTGGGCAAACTCCAAACTCTGTATCTCCATGTCTGATGCCAAAGCAGTTTTCAGAGCTCCAATTTCTTTTTCATTTGTTGACTGCAACAAACTTCTTTCTCCTTGGCTGGTTCCACTCCCTGCTAGCAGCTTTCCTCAACAGATAGCCCATGACTCTGGCATCTCAAAAATCTTGGGGTCTCCAAGGCAACTTCAATGTTACAGTTTCTTGTTTCAATGCCTGGGATCCACACATGATCTTCTGGGCTCCTCCAAAAGGCTGGCGTCACTTCACCAGCTCTGCCCTCTGTAGTACTCTAAGCACGCCACTGTTGCTGCTGTTCTTGGTGATCATCCCATGGTACTGGAATCTCCAATACACTGGGGTCTTCTGCTGCAACTAGGCTTCACAAATAGTCTCTCATAGGCTCTCTTCATAGTGCCAAGCCTCAAATCCTTTGCATGACCCCTTTAGTCCTGAGCCATCAACTACAACTGAGGCTGCACCTTCACCAATGGCCTTCCATGGCCTCTCACAGAGCCAAGCCTCAGCTGTTCTTCATGACCCTTTCATGCCTTCAAAACTAGTACCTCTTGGGTGACTCTTACACATTACCAAATACAGCTGCAGTTGTCTCTGAGGTACATCCTTGGCTATCTCTGGAACACAGCTTCTTTGTGCTTTCAGAAAACAATTCCCAGAAGATTGTACCTCATATGATACTGTCCTCTTTCTTAATCACCACTAATTTCTTAGCTTCAGCTAACTAGCATCAATTGTCCCAGTAGTCCCTTCTCTTTTTCACTCTGTAGTCAGAGCCACATGGCTGAAGCTGCTAAGTTCTGCTGCTTGCTGAGGCTGGAACATGGCCCGCCCCCTTATTTTATTATGAGTTTTCTGTTTTCCAACTCCCTCACTGCCTAAGCTTGGCTTTCCTGGAACTTGTTCTGTAGATTGACCTTGAACTCAAAGATCTGCATGGCTCTGTCTCTTGTGTTGCTGGGATTAAAGGTGTATACCACCATGCCTGGATTTAAGCTTTTGTCACCTAGAACCTGCTTTGTCTCAGGCTGGCCTTGCACTCAGAAATCTGTTTGGCTTTGTCTTCTGGGATTAAAGGTGTTTACCACTATGCCTGGATGTAAACTTAGCTGGATGGGATCTTGCCCCCAAATCCCTTAATCTGTTATCTCCTAAAACATAGGATTCAACTCCATTTCCCTTCCTGGAGCCCCTTTAATACTTGAACCATAGATTTTATATTTTTCCTTTCTAAGCTTGCTATGCTTGTTCAAAACACTCTTCATGAGACTTAGCCAGAGAACAAAGTCTCTGCTGGGGTTTTTTGAGACTTCCTTTGTCAATGCAATCAATATAAATCTCTTTAACTTAGCTCAGGTAGATTCTTCAGACAAGGGCAAAAAGCAGCCACATTCTTCACCAAAATACCACAAAAACAGTCTCTAAGCCACACACTGAAATTCTTCTCTACTGAACTCTCTTGGTCCAGGTCTGCACATTTCAAATCAATCTCAGCAACAAGGTATTTCATATTCTTACTAGGATAGCCCATTAAGTCCCATTTAAAGAATTCCAGTGCTTTCCAAATCCAAAGTCCCCAAATCTACATTCTTCTAGACAAAAGCACGGCAGGACTATCACAGCAATCCCCCCCCCCCCCCCAACTTCTGTCTTAATTAGGGTTTTACTGCTGTGAACAGACACCATGATCAAGGCAAGTCTTATAGATGACAACATTTAACTGGAGCTGGCTTACAGATTCAGAGGTTTAGTCCATTATCCTCAAGGTGGGAACATGGCAGTATCCAGGCAGGCATGCTGCAGGCAGAGCTGAGAGTTCTACATCTTCATCTGAAGGCTGCTAGCAGAATACTGGCTCCTAGGCAGCTAGGACAAGAGCATTAAAGCCTACAACCACAAGGCCACACCTACTCCAAAAAGGCCACATCTCCCAACAGTGCCATTCCCTGGGCCAGGCATATACAAACCATCATAACCACTTAGCAAAACCCATTAAGAGGACATAGATACCCTCTACTATAGAACAGAAACTGAGATGGAGAAAGCCCATGAGACTCTTCTACATGTTTTCATTCCAGCATCATGGAATAACACTGTCCAAGTATCTCTAGGATGTGCTTTTCAGCCATCACAACAGCAGCAGAAACCTGGATCTCTGCACCCCCAACCTTAATGTATATGTGAATAACTCAAGACTTTATTAAAACAAGGATAGTGATATAATCGTAGTTTTCAAATGGGCCCTGAGACTCTCATTTTAACGACTCCCAGAGAGGGAGTTCATCGTCTTTGGTCTAAGCTTCACATTTTAGTATTGAAATTGAGGCCCAAGCCATGAGAGGGAGCCCATCCATGCCTGACACTGCCTACATGGCCAAGAATGGAAGCTGGATGACTCCAAGACCTAGGGTAGAACCAACCATGACTGGCAAGGAAAGGGAAATCAATGAAATATTTCCTAATGTTATCCTGCTATCCTCATAAGTCAGTGTCTAGCCCAGTCATCATCAGTGAGACTTACTCTACCAAATGATGGAGCAGATACAGAGACACACAGCCAAACATTAGGCAGAGAAAGGACACAATGTTGGGACACAACATTATGGTTGTTCAGCTCGGGATTCTTGTAGGACTCCTAATGCTGTGAGTTGGGGTGTCTCTGACTCTTTCACCTGCTCCTGGGACCCTTTTTCTCCTACTGGGTTGCCTCATCCAGCTTTGATATGGGGATTTGTGCCTAGTCTTATTGTGTTATATTATGCTGTGTTTCACTGATGTCCTCGTGCTCTTTTCTGAAGAGAAATGGATTTGGGTAGACAGGACATGGGGAAGGAGCTGGGAGTTATGGAGGGAAGGGAGGCTGTGCTCAAGATGTATTGTAGGAGAGTAGGATCTTATAAAAGGTAAAATTGGAATCCTATTATTACAGCATCCCACCTCAGATCTAATTATGAAAAGCAGAAAATAATGGTAGAATTTAAATGCAGCAGCCAACTCCATTACTGGAGCATTGGCTCTTGTTAGTTTGACTTTATGAATTAGACTTATCTTGGTTGATATCCTAACTTAACAGCTTAAGGCTGATACTAGAACATGCCAAAAGGGAGGACCTATGGCTTCAGGGACTAGAGAGGAAAACGGTGGTCTTTACTTTCTGCTACAGAAGAGCTCCTCAGAACCCATCCCTACCCTCTGTATCCTTTTTTGAACATTTAATTATTATCATTTTATGTTTTGCCTACATGTACATATGTGCACTGCATGCACACTTGCTGCCTGCCAAGACCAAAAATGGACACTGGATTCTCTGGAACAGACCCTACAGTGGTTATTAGGCACCACATGGGGTCTAATAAATGAACCTGGGTCCTCTGTAAAAGCAGCAAGTGCTCTTTATCACTGACCAGTCTCACCAGCTCATCCTCCTAGTCTTCCTTAGAAACACTGAAGGACCAATTTGTTCTTCTTCTCTAAGTAAGGCAAAGAGTGCCACATCTGTTAAAGACATGAAGGAAGGCTGAACACATGAAATGTTTCACTTTGGAGAAATTACAGTATTTCTCTAAGTTCCAGCAAATCACCAGCATTGAGCACAGTGCAGATGTGTAAATAAACCCTAGTTCTCCAGAGCTTATGAGTAAATTGTGAAATACCCCTGATGCTCATGAGTTTCAACACTGGGCCCTAGGCAGTTGATACTGTCTTGGGTCTTATGAACCTCTTCAGTAGTAGGTGTGGCTGGCAGAGACAGATCACTAGAGAAAACTCTGAGAGGGTTAGTGTCCCACCTAACTTCTATTTTTTTAATTTCAAAAATCAAAAAAATTTATTGATTCAAAGTGTAATTGATCTTAATGAAAATAAATGAAAGCAGGGATATAGGCACACAAGATAAAATGAAATGTAGGCTCAGTTAAGAGAAATATACTCACAACATGGGAAGGATCACTCTCAGTGAGAAGCTAGCAAAAATTTAAATAAACTGATTTATTATTAGGCTTAGAGTGACATTGTTCAGTGGAAGAGGCATCACCTAGCATACACAAGACCCTGTATTTAAGGCCTTGTGTTTTGTTTTATATCAGCACACACACACACACACACACACACACACACACACACATACACACACACAGATGAAATGGGAGACAAATAAGTTTAAAATGTTGGTCAGACAGGAGACATTGCTAACTTTGTAAAGTGTCTTAATGTCAGCATCAAGACTGTGTTTGGATCCCAGGCAACTATTTAAAAGTTGGGCATAGTTGCATGTGTTTGCAACTCTAGCTGCAGAGCTCAGTGGCCAGCCAAATGAAGATCTTCAGGCTCAGTGGAAGAACCTGTACCAAAAAAATACAGAGGAGGTCAACGAAGGAACAAGGAACATACTTTCTTCTGCTTTCATTTGTTCATGTGCATGCATACACACATTACCACAAACACATGCACACACACATGTACACTATAGTACACACACACTTTTGAGATTTGGAGTGAATTCTTTTCCTTCAACTTATTAGCTCACTATCACTCTTAAGAGGGCTGTCAAACAAAACAAAACAAAACAAAACCCCAAAACAAAAAACTATTTTAAATTATAAAAAAAAACATTTAAAGTAAAGTTAAAAAGATATTACCAGTGAATGCCTTATATCTTGGTTTCTTTCTTTCAGATACACCATAGTAAACAAAATCCCACTTATCTAGTCTTCAAAGAATACCACAACAAATAAAAATCTCCTGTAATGTGTCTGCCTAACTTCTTGTCCAAGCTCTCTGAATCCTGTCTGCTAAGATGAAAGCAAATGTTGTGACCGAATACAGCCTCTGCAGCCCAGAGCATGTCTTCTCTACCAAACCACTCTCCCTTAGGTCACTTCTGTTAGGTAATCCTCCACAGCAATGAAAAAATGAGAAGGTAGTTAATACAGAAACAAGCATAACTTTCCTCTCCAATAACCTTGTATACATCTGATTCTAATTTTGTCACACACGCACATTCACGCATGTGTGCAGCACACATGCACACATACTGTAAGCTTCTCAATGTTTAAACTCATTTACTTGTTATAGATTAGTACAAGCAGTCTATATGTGTGCAACCTTACTATTATTGAAATGGTGTATCTTCATAGTCCTTCACTTTGAAAAAAGAAACTTATATTTCCTCTCAACCATACTACAGATTATTTAGAAGTATATTATATAAACTTCAATATTCCCTAGGAAACATCGTCACAGCTCTTTCATTTATCTTTGTAGCTACATGATATATTGTAAAACTTTATTTTCTCGAAAATCATCTATCTAAGTGTAACTAAAATCTTGCTGGCATCATTACAATAAAATGTTATGTAATTCTGACTTAGATTGGTTGGTTACATTGTTTATGATTTTTGTATTTTTACCAGTTTTCTGATAACTATTCTATCTTGTTGATCAGTGGTATAATTTTGGACTACAATAGCCTGTTGGTGATATCTCTCTTGCTTTTCCTGTTCATATTTCCTTCATGTATCCTGAGTGACATCAAGACACATTTAGCTAGTGATGTCTTTATTCTGGATTGATGGTTTTGTCCTTCAGAAGTATCTGTCTTTATTTCTAGTAAAGTCTCTGCTCATGAACCCTATTGTAATTTCAATACAGTTGGACTTTCCATAGTTAGTTTGTGTCTGCAGATGGTATATTCATTCTATTTCTGTCTTACTGTGTCTTCACCTTACTGACTGCTTGAGTCTGGTGTTTGGCTTGAGTCCCATGTCATTGTCCTGCAGCTTGTCTTACCTATCTCCTCAGCTCTTCTGAAAACCAAGTTCCCTAAACATTGATTCATATTTCATCACGCTTCATCTTCATTTTACATTTTCTACATTTTAACTTATCGATCTGATCAATTAATAGCCTGTATGTATTAATCATAGCTATTGTAGCTTCATTCTCTCCTAGTTCCTATATCTTCTATGAATGTGTTTGTTGCATTTCTTTATCTGTCTGTCTCTCTATCATCCATCTTCATATTCATTAATTTTCCTCATATGTGAAAGAATAATATTTTATTAAATAGTAGGTATTCTGTTTAAAAATTGTAATAATTAAAGCACTCTATCATGTTACATTTTAAGAGGTTTAATGAGTACCTGGCAAGTTGTGGATACACCTTAATCCAAGCAGGGATCAACTGCTTCAAGTCACAAAGATTGGTTTCTGCTAAAAGTTGATTCATCTGAAACCTTAGTTCTTGAGATATAGCCTTTCTATGGTCCAGGTGAATGCCATATACGTAAGAAAACTCCTTTTCACTGGACCCTACCTGAAAAGGAAAAGTATAATAGAAGTTCTGAAGCAGAAAAAAGAATACTAGATATTCCTTTAATGGGCTGCTGAATCCTACTAGAAAGCATGGGGGAATGTGTTCTTGGTTTTGATTAGGCAATATCATGACTGATTTAAAGATAGAAGTTGTCTTTCAGAAACCAGACAGTTCTGCAAATTATTCCTTATGCTAGAGAGTGGAAAGTGTCTAATGTTTGGCTGTGGGTCCCTGCATCTGTTCCCATCAGTTGCTAGATGAAGCCTCTCTGATGACAAGTGGGCTAGGGACCAACCCATGAGTATAGCAGGCTATCATTAGAAACCACTTCATTGATTTGGCGTGCCATGTTCGGTTGACATCTATGGCAGGCTTGCCCTTTTTTGAAGGCAAACAGGAGGTGTGGAGGGGTGGATGCAGAGCAGAGGTGGTGGGGAAGTTACTGGGAGGAGCGGAAACTCCTGGGAGGAGAGGAAAGGAAACTGCAGCTGGGATTTAAATAATAAAACAAAAATGCAAAGTGTTTTCCTGGAGACTAAATCAATGGCGACCCTGTGGATATTGACTAAGTTGTCCAGGTTTTACATAAAATTAGAAATATAGTTAAGCATTTCTCATATTGACGTAGATGGACAGTACGTATGGTTCTCCTTTAACATGATTATAACACAAGAGCTACAGAAATGTGGACACATGCATGCTTTGTATCATGGGTGTTGTGATTTTATTTCTTAAGATGTATTTCCCATTTTCATTGTTTTATTTATATTGTATGTGTGTCACAAGGGCATCTCAAAATTTTTTGTTGTTATAGTTTTAGAAACATAAATCTCCACAAGTGTCAGAATTTGTCTATTCATGCGTATCTAGCTCTTTTTCTTATGCTTTATCTTTGTCTGCTTCCAAAATGTAAACTCAATGCCCATCTTGTCTCTATTGTTCGACTTTCTCTCTATAACCCAACATCTGACATATAACCATCATTCATTAAACATTGCGACTTAGAGGAGAGAATGGAGAGGTACAGCAAGCACCCATAATTCCCAGGGCTCACTACAGTCTCTAACATATTCTCAGAATTCAAAGATACAAACCCTTTGATTTGGTTGTCAACAGTTGAATGCAGAATCGATAGCTCAAGCCGACAGGACTGGAGAGCTACCAGGTTGATCTCATTTGGAGTGAGGCCCTGTAAATGAATCTCAATATCCCCACTGCTCATCAAAGGCCAGGCACAGCTAGTTAAATTATAAATATCCAAGATGATAAACTCAGTGAAATGCCTCCTGATAGATGTACTTTCAGCTGAAAGCTAACTTCCTCTGGCTTTTGACAAGATCATGCATAATACTTTTAGTGTTTACGTGTTAGTGTTTCAGTGTTTATGAATTTGTAGGCACAAAAGGCACAAAGAGTCTCTGTACATTAACTACTAACTAATCTGAAAGAAGAATTTCTTGTATTTGTCACTATAATAGTCTCAATATGTGGACAATAACTGTCTTAAGTAGGTTAAATATATGACTGGGGAATGGGAAATGATCAAATGACCACCCCTTTGCATTGTAACAGCAAACAAAAAAACATCTAAAAATATAGGCTTTTACTCAAAGCATCTAAGAAAAACAAAAAGTAAGAAATGGAAAAATAAATCTGTACTCCTTTGAGAAAAAAAGGATCTAATTGTGACTGAAGTCACAAGGGAGCTTCAGCCTGTCACTTTTTAAGATTTGGTTTTCTTTAAGATATCACCTTCATAGAATACAAATGTCTCACTATAATAATCTATTTATGCTGGTGGATGCTGATGTTAGCAAGAGTCTGCTGTTGTAAGCACTGTGTGTTCTGTACTGCACACACATGCAACTGGTGAGAAGTCTGTGCATTTTCCTTTTCTGTCTTCATATCATTCTTGGATTTATCTCTCCACACATGTGCATTTCTGTTTTCCTATAGTTGTCCTGAATATGGCAGTCTGCAGTGACTACTTCTAATATACTCTTACCTAAACAGAGGCACTGCAAATACCTCCTATTTCACAAGTTTCTTTTCCCCTCCCCTAGCCCTTTTATTTGTTTATTATTTATTTATTCTTCTAGGTAAAAAAATAAAAGGTCTTTGTGGTTGATTTACTTTATTTATCAACTATTGTTATTTTTATTTTTAAAACAGATGATGAGATAACTAAATTCTAGTAGTTATACACATGGTGAGAGATTATGGATTTCTTCCCCCCTTACTTTGTCATCTCCATAAATGAAAGAATCAATTAAACTTGGGTTCTGACCTTGGAAACACACCCACAGCTTCAGTCATGTCCCAGAGCCTTTCCTGCAGCGAACAGCCCATCAGAGTCTCCCAGACAGCTGTTAGAGCTCAGAGTCAATTTACTTTGGGGTGAGGACTTGAGGGATACAGATGGGTGAATTACAGGTGTTCAGCTTAGTGGCAGACCCTCCTTGGCACACGTTAATATGTGCTCCAACCTGTTTCAGCTGCAAGGCGGCAAAGCTGTCACTCTTGTCCTGGAGAAAGCTGGTGGGCTTTGGCTGGGTGCCATATGCAATATTCGTTACAAGGTCAAGTGCATGGTTTTGGTCTTTGAAAGCTGTTATAACTTGAGCCAGTCGTCAGACTAAATACACACTCTTAGCCTGAGTCAGGTTCTTTTTGGTTCGAAATTGGGGCATCAGAGTTACTATTAGCTGAACTCAACAATTCTAGCCAAGAAGTTACTGCTGTGGTTCCTGCTCTGGGTCTCTCACCCAAGTCTGTTTGCTTCACTGTATTTTCTGTTCTTTTCGGGTGTACTCACCATTTGTAGTCTTTAAATTACATGCTTCTTCCCTATCACCAGTTCTGAACCCACTGAGCATTTCTTTGGTACATAATTACAAATAAATATAAACGTTCCAAAGATCAGGAAATGTATTTCATGACCACCTTTTGTAACAGAAATTGAGGGCCAATGAGAAGACTCACTGGGTAAAGATGCCTGCTACCATGTCTGATGACCTGGGTTCCATCCCCAGGACCCACATGGTGAAAAACCAACTCCTGCAAATTGTCCTTTGACCTCGATAGGCATCTTCCCAAAGTAAATGCATAAATGTAGTAAGAAAAATGTAAGGAAATTAGTTGAATGAAAATAAATTAGTTGAATGAAAAACCGAGAGAAAGAGGTGTCAATAGATGTAGTCCATTTCCAAATAAAAAGTAAATCCCTATAGAGGGCTCAATGAGGAAAAACACTTGCCCAGTAGTGCTAGCTTTTCATTCTAGCACCTCACTAGTGAGAATAGAAATGGAAACAGGATGATATCATTAGCTCAAAAGGCAAGATACACTGGCAAGTGCATTGATGAACAAGAGACTTTGTATCAAAGTGGAAGACATGGACTGATGCCCAAAGCTTTCATCTTGTCTTCACATATGTGCCATGGCACAAACTCACATCTTCTCTCTCTCTCTCTCTCTCTCTCTCTCTCTCTCTCTCTCTCTCTCTCTCACACACACACACACACACACACACACACACACACACACACAGGTGCACATACACCTACATTTTCACACACATCTACACATGCACACATATACAGTTTTTAAAATCTACAGAGTTGAATGGGGGGAATGACAAGGTACCTAAGAGTTGAATAAGGGTACCCAAGCATTGAAAACATTGTAAACCAGGAAGATCCTGGTCTGTAGGGATTGGATTCCAGGCAAAGTATTCTGAAAAGGAGACTTACCTTAGAAAAACAGTTCAGGTGTACAGTTCAGGTGGGCAGTTCGGGTGGGGCCGTTGGACCAGGCTTTATGTTTACATTTCTGTTCTGAAACCCAGCCAGGCATGCTCCATTCATGCCATAACATGACCACTGCAAAAACGTTATCTATCACGGGAAGGCTCTGCTTTCTGTAACTCCTTCTAATATGCTACCAAAATTCAAACAACCATTCCGATTACACTTTAATTGGTACTTTGTATTCAACACATAAGAAAACTCAGCGTAAACAAAAACTGTTCTTCCCTGAACTCTGTGAAGTTAAATAATCTGGATTGTGTGTTAACTATATAATATTTATGGAGTTTAGCCTGTGGGTGAAACCTAAAGCCTATTTCCTCCTTCAGGCCAAACTGTGCTTTATACACAATGGTTTTGAAACAGCTTTGAAAAATTTCCCTCCTCAGAAATTCTTACAATAGCAAAGAACAGAAGGAACAATAAATAGTCAATTTATCTTGGTTTCTTCTTTTTTTTTTTAATGTTCTCTGAGAAGTCAATACTAATGTAATTGGCATCTGTGTAATCAACGTTCTTCCAAGGATCTCCAAACACATATCAGTGTGCTGGCTGGTTACTAAAAAGTAATCACTTTCCCTGAAACCATAAACCAGGTCACACATGGAACTGATTGTCAGAGTCAAATCCTAAGCCCTGAAATTTCTACTGATGGCTCTTGCCAAGCTATGAGTCCTTTCTACTCACCTACACCCGTGAAGGTATTTAAAGACTACCGGGAGAGGGTGAACGAAGAGAGCAATTTAAGATACCTGTTCAGTCAGTCAGACCACTGTGCTGGCCCTCTGTGGTCTGCATTCACCTACTGCAAACAGTAGGTGATCTTTGCAGCCTAGAAATTCTGAATCTTATGAGACACTGACTTAAGAAGCCACAGGAATATAAGCACCCACTGTATGCTTCTCATGTATTAACTCAATCCTGAAAGTCAAAGTAAGGCCTAATGTTATATTTGGTTATATCCATGCTCCACAAGGATATTAACATGTTTGTATTGACCCTTGGTTGCTCAAATATCTTTTTAGAATACATTTTTTTCCCATCAGATCTCATGTTCTTCATGTACTCCTTCTTGATCTCACTGTTTTATCTTTTGCTGAGAAGACAATCCTCTTTAGTAGTTGATGGATATGTTTCCCACTAATAATGTCCTGTCTAGACAGTAACATGACCCGTGTAAGGTCATATCTACCATTGGACAGGCCATATTACATGTGTTTACTTTATATGAACATTATGTTGATTTATGTTTTAAATTATTTTTTTTATAATTTTTATAATTTTTCCATTTTTTGCACCTTGGCTTGGTCCTTTGATTTTGCATTTTAGAAATTTGTGAGTGTTGAACCAAACAAAATAACACATTTATTATGACAGGTATGTGGTGTTCTGGTACAATGTACACAACTTATCAATCCACTCAATCACTAAGAACTTATAGTTTTATTGCTTTT
Organism: Rhynchomys soricoides; assembly: GCA_019843965.1. NCBI lineage: Eukaryota > Metazoa > Chordata > Mammalia > Rodentia > Muridae > Rhynchomys > Rhynchomys soricoides. Next base: position 2,719,201 of record JADRCH010000106.1, on the reverse strand, counting down.
GCTTACAGTTATTTTCTATAATATTAGTATTTCCATGAATAAATGCCTATATAGATTGTTCATATGCTGTCCATATGAAAAATCCATAGATTTAGGATAAAGGTGCATTTTCTATTTTGGTAGATAATGTTATTTGTTAATTCACTTACTAACATGAGTATACTACTTGTGTTCACAATGGGAAGGTGTTAATTTTTAGCTTTTAATCACTTCATTGGCACATGGAAGAGCTAGAAATCTATGTGACTTTGATAAATGTGAAAAATTCATGTCAGTATTTAAGCACATTTACATCCATGTTCCTGCTTGATATTGACTAATACATACATTGAGAACATAACTTGAAATTTGCAGAAATTTCTCATATTGCTGAAAAAATATGAAAGTTTTTAGAAACCTGATGTTTTATAATAACAGGCCATGCCACATATAATTATAAATTCCATGTGTAATTATAAATATGATATATAATTATGTAATGTCCCCAAGTAACCAATAGACACATTAAGGTGTATAGAGAAATTCCAGTAATCATATTAACCTACAGGGAAATTGTTAATTTTCATTTTTAAAATTATCCTTATTTTACTTAAAATATGATTACATCACTGCTTCCTTCCCTTTCCTCACTCCAGCTCCTCTGTGAATTACTTGGTAGTGACCTGTAAGAGATCAGGTACGCAGGGATGGTGTCTAGTACCCAAAGTCACCGTTTGCCTTGTCATGTGGCAATTTAGAGTGGGAGCTAAGTTCAGTTGGTTCAACGGACAGAAGCCTGAAGGCACATGGATTCCTTTAATGGTTTCAATCTGATAAGATTCCAATCATTTGGGCTGAAAGGTTAAGGGTGGTCATTTGGTAGCAAAGATTTCAGTGTGGAATCATTTCACCATCCAAAAATAAATATCTAAAGCATTACACTGATTCAAAATGTTCAGAAGTAATGTGCCCAAGATTCTGGACAAAGCGGGTGAAAATAGGCAATGAGAAGAAATCATAACCAAGTCGCAAATTATTAGAAAAAAAATAGTTTTCCAAAGCAATGCCCACCACACAATCCAATAGTCAGAACTGATAAGAGAAGTAAAAGAAGAAAAAGTTTAAAAGAAACTTAGAAAAATTAACTGAGATTCCTCAAGGAGATAGAGCAGAAGTATACAAAAAATAAAAGATTAAGTGAGAAGAAAAGATAGAAAATACAGAAAAACATGAATGAGTCACAGTGCTCATATTCCATAGAAATAGTGTGACTATCAAGACTTATGTTTTGATTTTATTTTAACTAGTTGGGCTGGAGAGATGGCTCAGGGCTGGAACAATGGCTCAACTCTTAAGAGGTCTGTCTGCTCTTCCAGAGGTCTCAGGTTCAATTCCCAGCACCTACATGGCAGCTCACAAATGTTTGTAGCTCCAACTCCAGGAGACCCGGGACTTTCACAGACATACATGTAGGCAAAGCACCAATGAACATAAAGAAATCTAAAAAAAGAAAAAAAAAGAAAAGAAGAAATTGCCTTTAACTAGTTAAGATTAATTTTATATAATCTGTCTAGGGCTACTGTTTTAAACTGTAGATTTAGAACATGCATACAGAAATTCTACCACCTAAGTAATAGTAATAATTAAGGTCAAAGAGATGAAGAATAAAATATATACAATGTCCGAAGAGGCATGGGTTCAAATATCTTCAGAAATAATTAAAGATGCTGATCTTCAGGTTCCGGAAACCAAAACCGTTCTCAAGTAGGAATTAAACATCATCTAAGAATGAGACTAGAGGGTTAGCTCATTGGTTAAGAGCACTGGCTTGGCTTGTCTAGGACCTGGGTTCCGATCCCAGGACCCACATGGAGCCTCACATCTGCTTTCTCCTTTCAGAGGACTCAATGTTTTCTTCTGACCTTGGTGGACACAACATTCATGTAGTGTACAGAGATACCATGTAGGCAAAATACCCATCCACATAAAATAAAAATGCATACGTCTTTTAAAAGAATCATCTAAGCACACTGTAGCAACTGTGAAGGAGAAGAACAAAATGTAAGGGGTAGAGAAATAGACATGTTCTCTTCAGATGAACAGTGTTGCTGACTATTCAAAGGCTACAATAGAGATCAGAAGAAAAGGACAAGCTTACCATTTCCTGAAAAACAATAAAAAGTAAGAAAACAACACACTCCTGTGCTATAACTGCACAGCAAGATATCTTTTTAAGAATGAAAGTAAAATGAAGACGTTTTAGCACCAAGAACAATGGAACTGGTTTAGCACAAGCAGATGCTACCAATGGAAGTTGCAAAATGATCCCAGATGGTTGGTACAAAATGCCAGGAGAAACAGGAACAACAAAAAATGATAAATACACAGGGAAAATAGAAGGAAACACAAACAACAGCTTCTGATGGCCTCTGCCAGCATGGCTTAGCAGCATATATAACAAGTGTTGTGGGAATTCTTTATGTACACTATTAGACTTTGTATAGTCTGGGTTGAGGAGCTATATTAAAGTGTCCAGCAGGGTGTCACACTATTAACATTTGTTATAGAGAAGAATGGAGCAAAGAAGATATTTAGTCTTTGCCCACGAAGGATGGAAGGTCTTTGAGTTAGCTGAGACCCATTGTACTTACACAGCCTAATTGAGCATTCCCAGGTAACACCACAAGCTTGCTGCGTCTAATATATAATTCATATGTTGAAATTTCTGCCTGTCCTTTCTAACTCTTGGCTTTGGTCAAATTATCAAAACTTTCCAATTTTCATTTTCTTAACCTTTGAGCCTATTGTACCGGCTCTCCGCATAACCACACTTGGCTCCCACCCACTGACTTCCCTGAAATGTCATGAACTCCTTGGCAATGCACTATAAGATCTTTTCTCTGATTTTATTTATTTATTTATTATTTTTTTTTTTTGTTTTTGTTGTTTTCCCCCAACAGTTCTGGTGTTGCTTCAAAAATTACACTTATTTGTGTCCTGTTCCATTCTCTGCCTTTGCCAGTACACCTGTATTTTTAGAGACCTTCTCAAACTGTGCTTCTTTTTGTCCTCATCTTGAGTTCATACAATATGGATTTGGCTTCTTACTGACTCGAACATAGATTTCATGCTCATATTCTTTTTATTTTGTTTACTGATTTGTGTGTGCGTGCGCGCATGTGCAAGCGTGCGCGCACATGTGCAGGGGCCAGAGAGAGACGCTGGGTGTCTTCATCTGTTGCTCTCTGTCTGACTTCCTTGAGACAAAGTCTCTTACCACTTTGGTATATTTTCATATCCTTCCTTTTTACCTCTTATTACCTTGTTTTTAACCATTTTCTTTATAGATTACTTCATACACCTATTCTTATGCTCCGTTCTTAAAAGTACTTTTCATATTAGCTATCCGAGATAAAGAAATTTTATTGAAGCCTACTGTTTGTCAGCAAATGAGTACATAATCTTGATTTATGAGACTCACTTTCACTTGGCTGTGATGGTTGATGTGGTTACTATTCAATCTTCCCACCCTTCTCCATGGGAGGAGCTTACTTTCTTTCCTCAGAATACAATTTACTGTGCATCTTCTAGAGCAATGTCTAAGCTCGAATCAGCTTTCCTTATGCAGAGCACTGATGTGTGGGGATAGTTGACTCACTGAAGTTCAATGCTCCGTGAGAAAAACTCAGGAGCCCGTCCCTACGGTGCAGTGCTACTGCGATTTTATGTTTACACCCTTGCCCTATGCTACAGGGTACAGTGGCCTAGTGAGCGAATACCTCTCCTTCCTACTTCTACAGGTGGTTCCCCAAAGATGCTACTACCAACAATTGTAATAAGAAAGTGAAAATCATTCTTGCCTCACAGAGACCACACTCACAAGAAAGAACCCCCACAGAACACTTTTCATTTCCAATCAAAGTTTTTGAGTAAATTATCTATTTCTAATAATAAATGGTGGGACCACCGAAGTTGGATATCATCTCATTGACATACCTGACTCTCAGCTCTGGCCTCCTCCTGCGTGAGTTTGAGTCCTGGCACCTACTTTTCTGCTCTTTATTTGTACTCCGTGTGATGGGCGGGAAAGTTGTTCAGGGAGCTTTTCCTAGCAGATAGGATTTTTAAGTTGAAAAGGTGCCGGCATGTCTAATAAAATTGCCTTGTTTCTAAGAATATTCTATAGTTTGGACCTCTCTCTGGGTCAAATATTGTTTTTTTCCCATTATAAATTTATTGAAGTTAACTCTATATAAAGAGATTTTAAAAATAAAATTTGGATTGGAGACAGCTACGAGAATGTGTCCTCACTTAGAAATGGCAGGCCTTTAGTTTTCCTGAGGTTTTAGGCAAAAACTCCAATCACACTACTTGTAAAAGAAAAAAATATATGTATTGTAGTTGAAAGGTTTTGCTAGGGAATTACATATTCACTAGCTGTGTTCTTCTACTAACCTCTTATGCTACTCAGAGGACCACATATTTGACGATCTATCTATCTATCTATCTCTGTGTGTTTATATTTGTTTGCATTTGTTTTTTTATAAAAATATTTTCATATGATGTGTATGAGTGTCTTTCTACATGTTTAATGTGGCCATTGTCATCATTTCTTTGTCCTGCCCAACAAAACCTTTTTAGGGCATTATAATCTGGTCAAGGGAAAAAGGGCCTTACTTAGGTTCCCCGCCATCTTCTCCGTTGCAAGCAACGGAAATCCTTTTTCCCTGCCGTTTCTTAGATTTTGCTCATTTGGCACTGATTTTAGTGTTTGGGAATGTGGAAGATAAAGAGCCAACTGGAGACAGAAAGAGCCATGTCATCATTAAAAATAAACAGAGACACAAATATGTCAGAGGGCAGAGGCAGGCACTTCACTTCATTGTGCAAGTGATTTATGGGGGAAGCTAATTTTAAACTAGGCTGAGCTGTGCTGTGCGGTGCCTTTCAGCCAAACAAACAGTCAGAGTGCCCTTTCGACAGCAGCCTAGTGCTGCTGTCTCCTCTCAGAGTAATCTCATTTTCTTGGTGGTGTAAAAGGCAGTAGTAAGTGGCTGTTTACTGTCTAAGGAAACCCTGGCTAAATCACTGAAGGCAGACCCTGTTAAATGCCAGAGAGTAAGGAGGACTCTGGCTGGGAGACAACTGCCTGCCCTCCAAGAGGCAAACCCACAAAGAGAGTGAGTGCAGGCATTAGCAACAACAAGCAGCCCTTTCCTCCTGTTCAGTCAATCCGTTTGTTTGGTTTTGTTTTTCCCTCAAAATAGCACTGAGACATGAAAGACACAGACTGGCTACCCAGGAAATTATCATGCAGCATCTAAGCATCATTATTTCTGTCTCTTTGGTAACAGAGCAGATGAGGGCTGAGAGTTATTCTGAGGCTGGACCCTTGGGTGAGCAGACAGGTAGCAAAGAATCCCCATGCTGAGAAGCAGGAGGGCCATGTCTACAAGAGCTGCATCTCAGGATTAGTGGACTCTGTCTTTAGATTGGAGGCCTTCTGGTGTTAGTTTTCTCTGCTCTCCAGTTTCATGGTACCCCCTCCCCTCCAGTCACAAAGTCCAGCACTAAATCTAAATCCCTATAGTTCAATATTCTTCCTTGGATCCCGTCATAGATGTGTGTGTGTGTGTGTGTGTGTGTGTGTGTGTGTGTGTGTGTGTTTTCACATGTTAGAATTGGTTGCCTGAAATAATTTCAGTAAATATATGTTTAGTATGAGCCATAGAGATGTGTACCAAAGGATGCTTGGAAAATATAAAATTGGAGCAGGCAATTAAAGTGTAATTTGTTTGGGGGAAATACACCAGAGCATTTCTACTCTTTGAGAAGAAGGAGTAGGACATGTGTCCCTTTGCTCCAAGTCTAGTGGCAGCTTGGAAAGACCTCTCTGGGGAGCTGCTTTGCTTCCTCTGGAACAGGGTGGAGATTCCAAAGGGTTCCAGCAACCAGTGAGGCCCAAGCACTGACAAATGAGAACTGAAATCAACTATGCAACTGGAGTCAGCTCCTGCAGTGTTCTGCTTTGCCAAGTATTTACTCTTAGGTTCCCAAATAGTGGGAGGTCTGGATCCCTGGCAGGAGGCTAGAAAGCCAAAGGCATTGGCCAGGAGCTTAGGGAGAGCTCAGAGCATGTTATTCACCAATTATGTTGAGAGCACCTTAACATATGCACAGAGAGGATGCTCTGCTAGTGTGCCCCAGCAGAGTGGCAGACCTCAACAGCCAACCAAATAGGAATTGTGGCCAGGGAATTTGTGCATGTTTTCCAAGCCCTGGTACATGCTTCCCATGGAGGCATCAGCCACATGAGCTGGAGAAAGAGCACTGACCTTCATTCCTTAAGGGTACTTTGCTCAAAGTTGCTGGGAAGGAACATAGGACAAAGCAGAGATGATTTAAGGTAGAATGCAAACTCAACAAAATGGAGTGATCACCAGTTCTCAGATGGCAGATTTTAACGCATAAATTCAATTCCTGGGAATCGCAAAACAAGCAATTCCCATTAAGCACAGTTATCAAAATATTTCAAAAAATCCTTAACATATTAAATAACTAGATCTAGAGACAATGCTAATAAGTGCAATTTTTGTATATTTGAAGTCCTAATAAGCACAAGAAACTCCTGTCAAAGTTACATTAGCCTATAAAGGAGCATTTGATTGCACTGGTGTCAATAGACCTAACCACAAAAAAGCTGGGTTTGTAGTGAAAAACATTGATAGACATGCAAACATTAAGTTAGGGGATGGTGAAAACAAACAAACAAACAAACAAACAAACAAATAGCTCAAATTTAAAGAAGCCAGAAGTTTTCTCTCATAAAACCAATGGGAAATAGATCCTCTGCGTCAAGGGGCTCAGCTAAAATCCCCATAAGAATAACCCAGTAGAGGCAGAATTATAAAAAGCTGAGGCAAAGGAAACCCAGTGTACACAGGTGCCAGTCAGATAAGGCATTTCTGAGCCTTTGAGCTGTCATCTTTCTTCTGTGCAAGCAAGAGACTGGGAAGTTAATACAGGACATGACAGAGGACCGATGACATTGGTAATGAAGATGAGGGTTTTTCTTCCCCTTCTGTGGGTTTCCAAACTGCTGCAGGGTCAGATGATGACAGAAGATCAAGGTTATGATCATTGCCCTCCCACTCTGAGGACATAGTTGTCACCCACCAGAGACTATTAACAGGCAGTTCCAGCAGGCAGAGTTGCTTTGTTTATCTTAAAGAGCACAGACAAATGCTACAGTCTTCCTAAGAGTTAACGCAGTGTTTAGTGAAGGGCTTGGACAGGTGTCCAGATACAGGTAAATGTGGGAGTGAGAGGGAATTAAACTGCTTTGGATTGCATCTTGTGATCTAGTATGTTAGTTCCATGAAGGGGTTTGTGTGTGTGTGTGTGTGTGTGTGTGTGTGTGTGTGTGTATGTGTGTATTTGCATGCATGCATGTGAGTGCACGTGTTTAAATGCATACAATGAAAAAAAAAATGATCTGCCTGAAGAGAAGTATACTACGTCGCCTGAGGCCACAGTCTACAGGCATAAACTAACTGTGAAATGTTCCTGATGAATGAGTGCTATGAAAGACATTTGTCAACCACCTGCAGAATTCACATCCCTGTAGTTCCAAGAGCCTGTGCCTGACCGACCCCATGTCAGTGAGCTGCCGTGTCAGTGCCAAGGCTTCCTTTCTCTTGTATCGTCTCAGATAGAAATGATCACGAACCTGAGATGGTGCAGGATGAAGCTTTCCATAGATGTTCCCGAAGAGAGTGACTGTTAAACATCACATGTAACCAAGGGCCTGCAGTTGCTAAGGGAGGTGTTACACTTAACTCTCAGCAGCAACAACAAACCAGCTGGTGGCTACACCTGATGTGTGCACTGAGTGTTTCTGACAGTTCTGATGAGATTGAATGGACTGTTGGGTTATGGTCAAGCAATCCTGGCCTTAAACCGTTTGTCCCTCAACAGTTGGGTCAAATTCTGTATGTTCTTGAGTGTCTCTGAAACGTGCTCCCACTCTTAAATAGAACACAGATAATGGATGACTGCTTTGCACAGTTGTGAGACGTGCAAGAGATAAGACTTAGGTGTTCAAGGGCCTGATTCCCCTTCACTGACATGTACATGAGAGGATTGCTCTCCAGACAGCAGCTGCAGAAATCTGTTCTGAAAGAAATGAAGCTAACCTTGCCTCTCCCTCCTTCTATCCAACCTAATGTCCTCAATCATAAACATAAGTCCTAACACCATTTTGTAATGTTTGTGTGAACAAACATGAGGAGATAGAAATGGAGAGTCTAATTCCCATAGCTGACTCATTGTCGGAGGCTCTGACTTCCAAACATAGTATCTTCGCATCACTTTCCCCAATGATGCCTTTAATTTCCACAAAACAACGAAGACTCTGTCTACCCATATATAACACTAATGACTTGCATATATATATCCATATGTGTACACTCATATGTGGTCTTTTTCATAGTTAAGAGAATAGACTGATGTTCACTTTTCCTTCCCCTACCCCTCACTCTCTCTTTTTTAACACCATTCACCCTTGGAGCCGTGAGCAGCATAAACAGTGTTCAATTCTTATACCTGCCAGAGAAACTTCCTATAGTCTTTAATAAGAGTCTGGTGTCAATCGATCAATTTCTGCTTGTGGATACATCTGTCAGCTATTGCTAGAATAATATGCAAGAATTTAAACATTTACTGTTGGATATCATCAGGGGGTCAGATGGATGCTTTGGCCGATTGGGGTTGGGGTCTGTTGATCTCTATTGGCTTTTTCAATGCATTTGCAGACACCTGCTGGTCATGTAGGGGTTGGCTGATCTAGAGTGACCTCCATAGCATGATTGGCTGAGTGAAAGTGTTTGGACCATGGTTACACATCATCTTGCAGATTGCCATGAATGGAATGATGTGACAAATGAGAATTTCAAGAGACAGAAGACAGATGTGCAAAGCCTCAGGGGGGTAAAATACAACTTGTATCACTTCTATTACTAAAGAAAACCACAAAAGCTCTTTGGCTTAAGGGTATAGAGAAGTACACTGCGTCCTGACAAGAGGAGCTGTAATGTTACATTACAAGGGAAGCGGATGCAGGGTGGGAATTATGAGCTATTTTAGCATTCAATCTGCTCTGCCTTCATCCACTCCAAGCTGGCTCTTGATGGCAATTTCACAAGGACAACTTCCTCCATGGGAGGACTCAAGGTTCTAACTCTTATTATATAAAAACAGCATTTTCCATCGCATTAGAGAAAAATGACTCAACTTCCTTTGAAAAGGACAATTGCCAAGGAAAGGTCACTTTGCTAGGATTCTTATGTCCTGTTTCTAGACAAAGGGAGATTGAGACCTGATATCTACTCCTTTCAAGACCCAGAGAACTTTATTATCCTGCCTCCCAAGGGAGAGATGGACCGAGGAGAGAGAGTACAAGAAGACTATTGTGCCAGACTTGGTGGTACATCCCTGTAACACAGGCACATGGGAGCCTGAGGCAGGTGGATTGTTAGTATGAGGAGAGCCTGGGTTATCCACTGAGCTTTTGGCCACCCTAAGCACCTTAAGAAAGGTGCTGCTTCAAAAAGATACCAAAGAGCAGCAACCAAAAAGACTTTGAGGGATTCCTTAGGCCATGAAACAAAGTGCTTTGCAGAGGTCCTAAAGATGCATAAAAATTGGCTTATGAATTTGAAGGGTGGCACAATAGTATTATATAAAGTTCTGCAGAGTAATTAAAACAGCTCATATTCATAAAAGCAAGTTTAAAAGATTCACAACCATTACAGCTACAGTTTTAATTGGGAATATCAGGGTCGCTTACTAATTTCTTTTTTCTTTATCTCTTTTTTTTTTTCTTTTTTTTTTTTTTTGGTTTTTCGAAACAGGGTTTCTCTGCATAGCCTTGGCTGTCCTGGAACTCACTCTGTAGACCAGCCAGGCTGGCCTCGAACTCAGAAATCTGCCTGCCTCTGCCTCCCGAGTGCTGGGATTAAAGGTGTGCACCCACCACTGCCCGGCACACTTACTAATTTCTACTAATACCATTGTATATGTATGTATATAATTTTATAAAAGAAAGTTTTCTTAAAGTATGGCTATCACTTTTACAAGACATAGTGAATAATATACTCAATAGAAACTATCGAAAATGTTGTCATAGCCAGGTATGGTGGTCCAGGAACTTGGGAGGCAGAAGCAGAAGGATCTCTGTGAGTTCACGGCCAGCCTGATCAATACAGTGAATTCCAGGACAGAAAGATTACATAGACTATGTCTCTAAAAACAAAAATCAAAACAGTTATTACAACTTATCATAAACTTTATGTATGCATCACAATACATACGCATATAAATATATTGTAAATGCTTATACATATTGCCCTAAAACATAAAAATGATGAAAGGAAATTGGTTCCTTCATAGTTGAAACAATAGCAAACTTAGAAGAAATAATTTGGCTATAAATTAGCTTAAAAATGGTGCAGTAACTCAGATTCTGATTATTTAGGAAGTATATTTAAATATGTAAATTAGATATGTGCACTTTAGACTCTAAAAAATAAATTCATTATTATGAAAAAGCATTCCATGACACACAATTTAAATCACACTTTGTGATAACTGTAAAGTACAATTTTTTCTAAGACAGTCTTAATTACAGTTACCTGTAATTAAGTGTACAACATGAATTTAGAGACATCTCGCTTGCCTATAATATAGACGTTAATGTACTAAATTAATGTTTTTCTATGGGGGGAGAATTACTTTAAAACTTTAACAAAAATTCAACTCAGCCTATCATTTTTCTGTCTTGTCTCCCTTCTATCATTAATTCATTTGTTCATGCACTCAATCATTCAGCTCTCACTCAGGTCTCACTATGTACCAAGTTACATATTATAAAGTTGAAGGAAATACCTTAGTTAGTCTAACAACCACGATTTAGCCATATTTCTTCATAGAGATGTACTAGTGACTTTTCTGTCGCTGGAACAAAACACCATGAGTAAATGTAACTTATTTAAAGACTTAGAGTTCCAGAAAGATATGAGGCTGTAATGGTGGCAAAGCATGCCAGCAGGTGGCAGGCCTGGAGGGGTCTGACGCTGAGAGCTCACCTCTTTAGCTGCATGCACAGAACAAAGAAAACAAACTGGAAGTGGATTGGGCTTTAAGAGTGAAAGCCCACCCTCAATACTATACTTCCTCCAGCAAGGCTGCATGACTTCCACTTTCCCAAATAACACCATCCACTGGGGACCAGGTACTCAAATGCTCAAGACTATGGGGGACATTTCTCAATCAAACATCCCCAAGAGAAAGGAAATAGAAGCTTAAGAATCTTAACAAACTCTCCTAAGTTAGTAATTAACCTACACAGGATGATAGTTTAGATAATCTCTGCTCAATTCAAAACCTGAGTAAAAATAAGATATGCCAGGAACAGGAACTCAGGCCCCACTAGGTACAAGTGTATTCTGTCATGTCAAACACATCACATGCCAATTAGAGTAGGCTGCTTTAATGCTCGGGTGTGATCATGTAGTTTAAAAACTAAGAAGCACAAAGACTAATATGAGCAACTTAAGCTATAGACATATTTCCATTCCTTCCTTCTGTGTCAATAACATCAATTTAAGTAATCCATGTAGAACAACTTTCAATATTGGGTTTTTTCTGTGCAAACATTGACATTTGTCATATAATATCCTATCTGTCCCTGGATCTGATGGCAAATAAGGTAAAAGCAAACGAACAGTACAAGTGTCACGGTTAATAGTTGCATAATATCAATCTGTGTTAAGATGTAAAGAATAAGAGAACATTATGGGAAATACTCTTGGAAGGAAAATGAAGGAATGGTTTTTAAAAATTCACTTCATTAGTTCAACATATTGGATCACTCTCTTGAAATGCTGTTATAAACACATGGTGGGAAAGGCAGAGTGAGGGCTGGAGAAAGTGGAGATGTGGCCAACGTGAGCTTTTAACACACTTTGAAGAAGGATGTGTGGAGGTCATGCTTTAAGCCTTTGGACTTGGTCTTTGGGCATGTGGCCTCAGTAAACACACCTTCATGAGAACCTAGGGGGACTCTCACCCTCCAGAATGGAGTGACTATGGGCAACAACTTTCCTAGCGTAAGTTGTGGTTGTGGACGTCCTAGAAAAATACACCTACACCTGGTTCACTGGAGCAGCTCTGACCAGGGTAGGGTTTCAGGTTGGCTGAACTGGCAGCCCCAGATGTTCACCCAGAACACAGTATCCCCGTGGCTCTGAGGAGTCACTCACCATGCCCCACAATCCAAACAAAACCTTCTTTGTGAAAGGGAAAGGGAGCATCAGGTTGCTTTCCCAGCCCAGCTGCCAATCCCTCTCAGCTTGGGACCTCTCCTGCTCTCCCCAGGGCTCCATCACAGAGTTAGCAGAAATATTTGCCTCTAGACATCAACTGTGTCCGAAACCTGACAGCTTGTTTTTCTATATATTCTGTTACACTCAAGCATGAATACTATTTCAGGGAAACATAAAGAAATAGCACGAAAAGTCCATTAGTTACCTTTGCTCTGCTTTTAATTATTGTATTCATCCTCATTATTACTTTTTTTGTAAAGTTTTATCCAGTGGACTTAAAAGATCAGGTCATACTCTCCAGAGTGATTTGTTGAAAAATAATCCCATTGCCATGGTAAGAACGCAGATTTGGTGAATGTGTTGGCACCCAGAAGAAAGAATTTCTGCCTCCAAGTAAGGGTTGTCTCTGATTAGGAGTCAAGAAGAATCAGAAAGGACGTGCTATCTCTTTCTTTTCTGCAAATGTTTTCACATTTATGTTTGGTTACACCAGAGACAAACTGATATGAACCAAGCCATCAAAGTGAGCCACAGAGTTATGGCCACAAGTGACAGTGGTCTGCAGTTTTCTTTCCTGGTGTCACTTTTCTTATTCTCTCAGACCCTGCAGAGTACACAATTAGGTTCTTCTTGTAATAATCATTTTATGTGGCACAGCACAATTGCAATATTTTGTTCTCTAGTCTGTGGGTCAAACAAGTGATTCTGAACTTACTGATGTCAGTGATGGCCTGTGGGGTAGTCTTCCTGGTGCTTTGTTTAACACGTTAAAGTAGATCCAAGATGATTATGCTAGAACATGTAGGTTCTTCTCATGACTATCATCCAGGAACATGACTCAGGGTTCTTCTGATGTTGGAACAGTCATGAAAGAATTTGGATAAAGAAGTACCTTGAAGTCTGCTCTCAGCTCTGGCACACAACATATTCCATATTGTGCTGGTTGTTTGTAGACATTTGACCTAAACCTAGATCATATCTGGGAAGAATGAGAAAAATGCCTTAGTGAGAAATGTCTTAGTGAGAAAATGCCTTCACACAATTGCCTGAAGTTAAGTCTGTGAAAGCACTTTCTTAATTAGTGATTGATTTGTGATCCAACCTATTGTGGATGGTGGTTCTGGTCTCTATAGGAAAGCAGGTTGAGCAAGCCAGGAGGAACAAGCCAGTAAGCAGCACTTTTCCATGACCTCTGCATTAACAGCTGTCTCCAGGTTTCCACCCTACTTTTCTCAGGGATGGACCTATTACTTGGAAATATAAGATGACATAAACCCTTTCAATCCCCAATTTTTGGTCACAGTCTTTTATTGCAGCAATAGAAAACCCTAAGACATCCACATTCTATGGGTCTACAAAGAATGGAAGACAAAGCCTAGAGTCTTCTGAGAGGACACAACTAAAGATCATCAACATGGAATTTATGGAAACTTGGGACTGTAATCCTGACTAGTCTTCTGAGTTCTCATGTAACTCCACTTTGGAAGAGCATTCTATTTTCCATAGCCTGCCTCACAGCTCAGTGGATCAGTGCAAGCTTCAATGAAAGGAAACTCAGCTTTATCAGAGCATAATACATCTGGGTTCACATTTGGCCTTATGTCCATTGATTAATGGGTTAGAAGCTATTAACAGAAGTGAGTGATTAGGCTATACCCCCAACCTCCAATACTTAGAAAGAAAAATGTGTAGAAAATATCAAAGTAGTTCAATGATTCTTCATGCTGACTGCTACCACACTTACCTGGGCATTTGCCAAAGAACCCTGAAAGGCTCTTCTGCCTCCTCCTTTCCATACTTAACTCCCTCCAGGCACCATATTGTACTATCATAGTACTCATTTGGCATTGGCATTGCTTATTTACTTATAAACTCAGCCACTAAACCAAAAGCTTATGTAGACCAGGGCTATATTTGTTAGCTCAACATTCTTTTTCTCAACAATTGAGAAATCATCCATTCTTCTGATGCTAGAGACTCTAATTATACTTTGGCAACGAATACAAGTATGAATGGGTGACAAATTATAGGTGCAGATGAACTTGGTTGTTTGGACTTTTCTGACTGGATAGAGAACCAGATGCTTAGAAGGTAGGCAGTATTTCCCTTGGTCAGGAATCTGAATTGCAGAAATCTCCTGCATTGTGTGTTACCTAAACAAAAGATAAACAAATCAGTTAGGCCAAGATGTCTTATAGTTACTCAAAGGTACTTTCCAAATGAATAATTGGTACTAATGAACCAATATACCTGTATATTGTGGAGAGAGGAGTGTCACTGTGTGAGATGTTGGGTATCAAAGATGACACATAAAACTTTCATTTAAAGCCTAACTCTACTTCTTTATGAGGGAGCATATCTCCAGGGACTGGCAGAGACTTAGATTTTTAAATTTATCTAACACTTTCTCCAAACTTCTATGCCCCTGCTGGTGTTTCTCCCAGGAGCTCAGTGGTTAATGCCACTTTCCTCCCAAGGAGAGAACACTAGCAGGAGTGTTTAAGATAATTCTTTAAAATGTTTATTTAGTGGGAGCTTCAGACACGTGAATGCCTTTAAGCCTCTTATTCACAGTTGCTATGTTAGAGCACTCTGCTCACAGATGGATCTTCTGGAAAGTGTAAAGAAGACAGGAAAGCCCCAGAGTGAGACAGAAACATATGCAGTGCTCAGGAGGGGCTCTAATTTTGGGTCTACTTTGACTGTTTCTGCCACTTCAGCCTATGCAGCTCATCTGACAGCAGTAACGGGTAGGCAGAGGCTGGATGGGAAGAATAACGAAGGGTGATTTAAAATCCGTGGTTCCAAAGTCCCATTCCAGTTATTTCTTTTCCAGTGGACCTTGAGTAGGACTTGGAATTGGCATTCTACCAGATATTCAACATGGATGATGCTCTGACCCAGGCTGAATAAACTAGTAAGTGGAAATGTCCCAGGAAATAAATTACCTATTTTTTTCTCCCCTTCCTTTCCCTTCCCTTCCTTTCCCTTTCTTTTTCATTTCCCCTTCCTTCTCTATATTCCCCTCCCCTCCATCCATTCTCCCACTTCCCTTTCCCTCACCAATCCCCTCTCCCTTTCCCCCTTTCTCAAGAGGTAAAGTGATTTCCTTGTACATTAGCATGAAAGAAGCAATAGACAAACAGATGATAGCATCTCCCATAGTTCCTTTCAATTTGTGCTCTGAAGACAGGAATTTCTGAACCTTCCTTCATAGGAAATATGAACAAAACTAAAGACATGTTGAGTTTTACACAGTTGACATGTTTTTCTCACCCTATGTCTAATGTAAGTTAGGACCTTTTCCTTCACGATTTTTTTTAACCTAGTGGATGCCTTTAAGACTGTGTTATAATTTCTCACATGGTTTGGTGAGGTTGCTCACAGAATACTAGGTAGGTAGGTGCTCCAAAGCAAATCTATGGTAAGAATGTCTGCTTATGTGGCTGTACCATCAAAGAGTAGAACTTCTGTCCTTGGCATACTTTGGTGAGAATGTCTGTGTGTGGGTATAGATAAACCACATGCTCTTTTTATCTTTTCCATTAATGGATGCTTATGCTATTGTTAGCAATACTACACAAATGTGAGTATGGAGACATTTCCTTGGTAAATTAGTATCATTTCTCTTGAACTTATGACCTGAGGGACTTATGACTCATTTGGTATCTTATTCTAATTATTTTAAGGAGCTGCCATGTTCTGTCCCTAACATTCATCGCCAACATTTTGCAAGAGCTATCTTTTTTTTCTCATCATTTTTAACACTGGTTATAGTTTTGATAGTATTTATTCTGAGATGAGGTGTTGGGACCATAATAAGCAATTCACTCTGATTGCTAATGTTGATCGCTGATTATAATTACTGCATACTTTTATGTCTCTTTTTAAGAAATACCCATTCCTTTGTTTTGTTTCTATTTTAAATAATTCAATTTTATTGGTGTTGAATTGTCTGGGTGCCTCATATATTCTAGATATTAACTCCATGTCGGGGTCATAGTTTGAAAATAATTTTCCTTCACTCTACTGCTAATTTCCTCTGCCATTCAGAAGAATATATCTCTAATTTGGTGTAACTCAGTTTCTTTATTCTCAGTTTGGAGCCTGTGGTTTTTAGATACTTGATCAAAAGCCATTTCTCACATCAGCATCCCACAGTATTTTTCCCTATGTCTTCTTCTAACAGTTCTATAGCTCAGATACTTAATCCATTCTTATAGACTTTTCTAAAAGGGAAGAGTTTATGCTCTCTTTTGTTTTTCCCCATTATTGTGGATAAAAGCTTTTCTCAACACTATTTATCAAGAAACTGTCTTTCACAATTGTCTGTTCTTGACACCTTTGTTGATAATCAGTCAGCAAGATGTAAATGGGATGGTTTCATCCAGGACTCTCTTTCCCACCTCATTACTCTTTCTGTCCATTTCAATGCTTGTGCCATGCCATTTTTGTTACTATAGCTTTGTAACATAGTTTTAAGTTAGGAACATCATTTTAAGTCAGGGGAACTTTGTGCTTTTATGTGAATTATATTAAACATTTCAAAGGACAAAGTCATGATATTTTCTAAATGTGTGTAATCAATGTGTGAGATCAATGATGTTCAAAATAGGAAAAAAAAATCCTGGGCACTGGTCCAATCTTGCTTTCACTTTTGTGGAAAACAGCATGATAATATATAACAAAAATAAGAGAATACCAGCCCTATCTAGTAAAAAACATTCCTAAACAAATGACTGATTAGAAACAAAACTTTATTTCACACAAAACCAAGTCTGTGGGCATAGCATGAACATTTGGTGAGAAGAGAAGCATTAGTAAATGGTGGTTCTACTACTCACTGGAAGTATAGATTGTCCAAACCCTGATTACTTGGAAGATGCCTAAAGCATGGACAGCACAAAAAACGTGAAATTAGATGAAGGAAAATGGCAATGGAAGATGGAACACCAATTGTGTAACAATTATTTTTTAAAAATCTGTTCCCATACAAGCAACTTCACTAGAAAGTAGAAATTCTGAGTCATTATTGTGCCAGCAAGGGTAATGTTATTTTTCTCTTTAAAAATACCCTAGTTAATACTGAATAATCCTTATTTTGAACATTATATTTTGTAATTAATTTTGGGAACATGATATTGACCATTTTTCTAAGTTAATGGCTGATCGTTATGGGTGTGTGCATATTCACCAAGTCTGTGTGGACGTAGCTATCATGGTAAGTTCCATGTTTGTGTGGGTATTCTGGCTGTCTCTGATTCCACTGGACTCTGTCTGACTTTCCTTCTGCTCCCCATATGGCCATCAGGGAGTTTAGTCCCATATCCCATCTCTTTTTGGATCAGGGACAAGGCCAGCCCTATACCACCTCTGTTAAAATTGTACAAATCTCCAACTCAGACACCAGCTGAATGAAAAATAAAAAGTCCCACGTGTGACCAATCTCAATGAAATGATAAGGAATGCACAGCCCATGTTGCTGTACATGCAGCGAGGAGACTCTCTCCTCTTTCAAATCAAAGTTGTTCTCTTCCCTCTACTCCATTTCCAAGAGTAACCGTGGGCACAAGTTGGCACAGCTTGGAACACACAAGCCAATCCTGCAGTGACATCTGTAAGGCCTTGGGGAGTCTGCCACCAGGGAACAGGAAGGGAAGCCTTCCCATATGTGGGCTTGCCTGCCTTATTTATTCATGTCTGCATCTGTGTCTGTGCTGTGTTGTTTTGTTTTGTTTGTTTTCTACTTGGCCTAATACTTTTTATTCTTGATGCTCCAGGGTCCACCCCTGGACGTAGCTTGGGCCAGACTGGTTTTGGGAAAAGGACTGTAGAACTCTCCTCTCCTTCCTTTTGGTATGAATCAGAATCTGGGAGGCTGTGTTTCCCTTTCTGCCTGTCAGAGTGTGAAGAGACTAATGACTGTGCAAAGATAGAGGAGTGGTGTCACAAGGAGATTTCTAATCACTGACAATCATTCAACTTTCTGCAGTGAATGTATTCTTGTTATAATTCTCTGCTTAAACTGTAATATAAGCAGCCCTCACTCAGAAGGTACTGGCTTAAAAGCAATCAGGAACGATGTAGAGATGTCGAAATAAAAGGAGACAAGAATGTGCAGCCAAATGGCTTCAGAACCAAAGACTGACCAAGTAAAACAGAGTGAGAAGGATGAGAAGTCTGGGTTACCAGGTCTGTGGTGATGGATAACGATGACACTGAGAAGTCTGGGTTACCAGGTCTGTGGTAATGGATAACGACACACTGGGAAAGGTTCTTTCTGTGCCTCTTCCTCCCCCTGGTACTGATGGGGTTAACAGCGCCCCTGCTCATCAGGAGTGGGGAGGAGCAGCTGGTGGGTGCTGGGTTTGGCACAGGGCATCAAGCTTTACCCCTCTGGGGCTGCTGGAGCTTCACATTGCAGAGCAGCTGTCGTACTCTGGCTGCCAGAACAACCTTGGGAAACCCACCCCCTGACCCCCCAAATCCCTACCTCCACCTTCAGAGCAGAGCTTTCTGTAAGAGGCAGGCTGAGGAAGATTTGTGAATTGTACCTCCCATGAAAGATGCAAAGGCAGTACTGGTGAAAGCAATTCAGTCCAGAGCAACAGAAACGTTTGGTTATAACACAGCCTTTGGGGCACTGATAATAGAGTTACAAAAAGGGGAAGTAAGGACTGTTCTAGACTCCCTTAAATGTTTATAGTGCACATAATAAGAATGGGTTTCCAGATGCAGGACATATTATGTTTAGCACAAAAGCTCCTAGGCTGGCCCTAACCCAGAACAGGGATTTGAGAGTGGCTGATGCGAGTCTCAGGCCTGCCCTTATGGACAGTGACTTGGCTCTGCGCTGCCATGTCTGGCCAAATTAAGAAGAGAAAAAAAATGAAGTCGAGCCAGGTGTGCCATCTTACTTTTGTCTCTTCAGTTTACTTGCTGTGTGACCCTAGAAATTACTTGACCTATTTGGCTCTCATATTCATCCTCCATGAAATGAGAGTAAAAATCCTGCCTTTCTCAAAAGGCAATTATTGATTTAATGAGTAAATATAAGATGCCAGATCTGCATAACTGCTTGTTAATAGAACACAAATCTATCTCACCTACTAAGAGAAAATACCATCCCACCAGGCTGCAAAGAGGAAGCAAAGCCCATCATTGTTACACTGAAGAGACAGTCTGAACTGGTTAATGACAAGCCAACAGCAGATGAAATCTGTTGGATAGCAGAGCTCGCTAGAACAGCAGTGTGTACATGTCCAGGAAATGCCACATTCAGAGACATCTCTTTAGTTACTTGGATTGGTCATGATGGAAGTTTTCATATCATGAAAACTGACAAAACGCAGATGCTATCATACATTTGAAAAATGTATTTCTCTTTTTGAGATTATAAATTGATTACATCCTATGCCTCTTCTCTTTCTCTCCCCAAACCACCTATACCCCCTCATTAACTTGTGGCATCCACAAATTTTACACTGAATGCTCTTTTGTGGCTCATGCTGGAGTTATAGCTAAGGAAACACTTGGTGCTTCTCAGATACATGTAACTAGGCTGAAAGTTGTTGATAGAGATGGATCATCCACAATAAACATATTAGCATTTCCCCACGTATCCCAGGAGCTAAATACAGAGAAACATATAATTTGGCTTTAAGAAGCTGGAAGACTTCATAGTGAAGCCTTGCTTGAAAAGTCATTGCTATCTCAGAACAGTTGTGAAGGAGCAGAGATTCCTGACAGCCAAGGTGAGTGACCAAACCTCAAGTCTCAGATCCCCATTTTCCCAACAGTTCCATGTTCATACCATTGCCTTGCTGTCTCTGGGTTCTAACAAGATGACGTGCTATGATCTTAGGACAGTGTTGGGCAAAGGTCAAGCTTTTCAGTTCGTAGATATTAACTAATATTCACCATTGCCTTCCTTGTGCTGGTAACAGTTCAATAGGATAAAGGCTCTATGGAGATTTCTCATATCAGAGCAAAGACAGAAGAATATTAGACCATACTGAGAGTGAAAACACCTCTTCATGGCTTTGGGGCCCAGGCAACTGCCCAGGAAATAGAGGGTAGTGCTGAGGGGGACATAGGGTCAAAGGTTGGCTCTGCCACTCACTTGTAGGACCTTACAGATTAGAGCCTTGATTTGTCACCTTCTACCAAAAACCAAAAAAACCATCTCATTTCCAATTCTCTGAGAATAAAATTTCAGAAGGATGCTCCGCAAGTTGTTTTCATGTGATCTAGTTACTGTTCAAACTTCCTTGCTGATTACCCTTCCTGTCAACTCTTCCACCCTATTTCATTAGCCTCTGGGCTATTGGTTCAGCCTTGGGCCCTTTGCACATGTGCTTCCCTCTGCTTGGATAACCTTCCAAGATATCCTCATGGTTCTGTCCTTAACTTCTCAATGTACAGACACATTAACCTCTCAGTTTAGAGTCGCAATCTACCTGGACTGGGAGATGGCCCATTTAGGTGAGCAGCTTTCTTCACAAGCAAGAGGATTAGCATTTAGATCCTTGGCGCACACAAAAATACCAGGTTACGTTTCTTTTGTATCCTTTATATTCATGTTTCTTGTCAATCAAGCTAATCTATGACTACTTATCTCTTCATTTGATTATAGGAAAAAGAAAACGAATTAATATTGACTATTGCCATGATCAACAAGACACTTGAGCATAAAGGATAGAAAGAGGTTTAACCTGATCACAGAGCTCTGAGACTGTAAATAAGAAAGTGAAGTTGCCATGTCCTTGCCCTGAGCTCTACCCTGGATGTGTGCCTGAGTCTTCTCCCTTTTGGGAAGGCTCTTTACTCCCTTGTCCCTAAAGCTGTGACTGGGATTGGATCTGACCTGCCTATCAGTTATTAGTGGTCTCCCTGTAACTCTACCTCATATCCTCCATTGCTCATGCTCCCTGTGCATCAATTCTGAATTTGCAGAAAAGTACATGTGGTTGAAGATGGTAGACCATTTGCCCACTACTAACCCCTCTGTGTTTCACAGCGTTTTTTCACTGAGCTACTGGGAGATAGGCAACAAGCTATGTGGAAAGTAACTGTCATAGGTACCGTGATGGTAGTGTCACATACTGTTCAACATCCCAGACTAGCTGTGTGACTTCAGACATGTCATGTCACTGAACTATTTAGGCTTCAATTTCTTCCCTTGTAAACTGAACCATGAATATTGTAAAATCCCATTTCTACAGGGGAGCTGTGAAATCCAAGTGAGTTGATTTTTGTAGATGAATTGGAATATAGACAAAAGTATATGCGCATATGATTTCTAGAAATTCCATAAAAGAGCCCAAGCAATACACCCAAAGCATACAAATATAAACAGTAGCTGCTAGCAGGTTTAAGGTACATAGCTGTTCTTCCTCTGAGCTCTCTTTTTATCAAATCTAATACATATATCTATGGGTATGGCCAGAGAGTTCAAAGGAGAAGGACCCTGCATTCTGATCCTCTGAGATATTAACATGTCCTCCAGTGTCCTCTACTCTTACGGGAAAAGCTGCTTCTGAGATGAACTCTGAACATTGATTGGGAAGTACATGTCAGAGTGTCTTCACTGTCACTGCCCTTCACAGATTACTCAGCTCTTTCCTTCTTAGTTAGCTCAGACACATTATCTTTGAAACACTGCTATGTATCCAGACCTCTGCCTGTCTTACTGGCCTAAACTTAATCTCTGCCCGGGAAGGCCATCAATTGCTCCAGGAGTGCCAGCTCTGCCAGCTGTTCCTGGAACAACGGTTTCCCTATGTCTCTGAACACCACTATCCAAAAATGTAACCCTAGAAGAATTAGAGGTCAGATACCACCCATCTTTCTATCTGTCCATCCATCCGTGCTTGCTTTTTCAGCAGATGGCCTGGCCCCTGAGGAACTTCTCCTGGCAGTGCCATGTCTATGACATATGAACCAATTCACATAGTGAGTTTTATAGCAAGCTCTGTATTCAACAGGTGAGTGTGGTATCTTCCACTTTTAGCCCATGGAGATCTATCTGGGCTACTTTAGTGACTGGAAAGAACTCAGATCTGTGTTTCTGAGCTCCAAGCTGCAGTTAATCAGAGCCAAGGGCCAGTTCAGGATCTGAACTGTCACAGTAGATAGTTAAGCAATGGGAGCAATTAGGAACCATGATGAGGGTACTTGGCCAGAACTAGAAAATCGGAGGTCAGGGCCTGGGGGAAATTCAGGTTAGAAACATAATTTAAGGTCAAAAGTGTAAGAGAATGAAAGTCTGGATGTCAATCAAAATGAAGAGCATAGGTGTGAGGGGTGACAGCACAGGGAACAGGGGCAGGGGCGACAGTTGTTTGGTCCATGAGCTAGGAAAATACTGGAGTAGAAAGGCAGAGTCCAGCCACACCAGACAGGCAGGCATCTAGTCTTTCCTGTAAGTCTCCATCTTACATGCATGTCTCTTATTCTTTGGGTCTTTAATAAGGTCCGCCTCTCTGTGTCTGCTTCTGCTTTTCATTCTACCATGCAGGTTTATGGCTAGAAGTATGGGTATTGACTAGGACAGAATCAGGGTAGAGCCACCTGAGTGCAGAGGATCCAGTTACTGTCTCATACTAGCTCATTGGTGGTTTACAAGTTACTTGGGTTCTCTGTGCCTCGTGTTCTCTATATGTCCAAAGGAGGTAGTAATGCCGAATGGTAATATTGCTGAAAGATGCTGAACTTGAGAAAATGTATGCAAAACCTTTAGGACAGACCATCGCACACATTTGCCTCTAGTATGTGTTTGGTTATTGTTACAGAATAAACGTCTGAGACCTTGGAGAAAAGGGTCACAAACAGGTCATCAGAGTATGGATCTTTTCCAATCTATTCAAAGCCAAAGTGTGTCAAGATTGAAAAAAAAAAAAAAGCCTCAAATTTGGGATATTGTTATTATTGTACATACAAGGGGGAAAAAGTTCATCTTTCCAAGATTTTGCCTGATTGCTCCAGAAAGAAAACATTTTCATTGTGTGGTCATGATTGGGAACACATGTGAACCACACCCCACTTAGCTCAACCCCTTCCCGTCCCTAGTCTCTTTCTCCCTCTCTCTCCTTCTCTCCCACTCTCTGCTCCTAATTAGAAAGAAACCAAGCAGAATTTGGCGTTTCCTTCCTAGTCTTGGTAGGGGAACCTGCAGTGGATTAATTACCTCAAGTAGTATTGGCTTCCCAAAGGAACAATCAGTGATAGGGCTTGGGGTCCAGTGGCTTAGGGAGGCATGAAAATTTAAATCTCCATTCGAAGAGAAGAGAAATTAGTTTTAATAGGAGGCAGTGTGGTCTGAAGTTTAGCGGAGGAGGAGAAGTAATCAAAGATTATGTTTTCTGTCTGAGCTTAACCACTAACTTCTTGCAAGACTTGGCTCTGTTGTTGGATTTAGCTTGTATGGGGAAATAAGTCTACCTTTCAGTCAAGGAGTGCTGATAGTGGGTAAAACCAATTTCTAACATTTAATGAGTTTCTATTGTGCACTAGGCTTTGTAATGATTTATTTACATTAAGTATACTTTAATATATACTGTGAATATTTTACTATATCAATAGAGTTATAAACTTAATGTTTAACTTAAATATATTTTACTTAATTCATATATAATGATTAAATATACCATATGTAAAATCCTCATCATTAGTGTAGGGTTGTCTTCAGTTTTATAGCAGAGGAAACAGGATCAGAAAACTCACATGGTTTTCTTAAGGGCTCAGATTTGGAATGTGGCAGATATACAGCATAGGTTGGTCTGACTTAATCTCAAACTTGATGTACAAACTGCTCTATCATATTGCACATGGATGTAAGGAGGTATAATTATATATTTTGGAAGTCTTTTTAAAACTTCAAGGATCAAATTGAAAAGGTTAATGAAATGGTTGGCAGTACAATCCATTTCTCTAACTCCCCAATAGTTTTGCGTGGGCCAATTAATTTACCTTGGATAAGATCGTATGTCTGGCTTTTAACATTTAATAGATGCAAGAAATCTTTAGATAAGTTTCAGAAATCAGCCAGTTGTTCTCATCCATAGGAACATAGTATTTCTCATGGCAAAGGCATGTAACAAAGCATGTCCATGAAGCAAGTTCTAAGTAAAAGCCTGCCTGGCTTGAAGAGAGTGGTTAGACAGGCCATTCCTAGACACATCTACAGGGGCAAGGGAATTTTCAGAACTGAAGAAGCACCTGAAGTCTCCATTACAAAACACAAGTGGAAGTCAGAGAAAGAAACAAAGCTGTTATTAAGAGATGGGCACCAAATAGGTGTGAGTTTAGCAACTGTCTGGAAACAATTCCTTTGGTTTCATAGTCACATCTGACCTTTTTAGCTTTGTATGCACAAGACATCACATGCTCCTTGTCATGGGCTGCCTTTGTTTGGTCACCATGGTATGTGTCTCTGGCACGAACATGAACTTCAGCTCTGGACCCAAAGGCTAGTGACTAGATTCACAGTTTCCTTGATCCCTCTACAACTTCCAGTCCCCACCCCACCCCCATTCTCAGAACCTTGAAATAAAAATATGCAGTCTTCACTTCCCTCACACTGCCCACTTATATACGCAGGAGAACGCAAACAGAACATTATTAAAGGATCAGGGAATCCCTGGGGATGCCAAGAGAAATGAGGTAATTCCTTTACTGGTGGATATTGCACGCCCCCATTAAACACCAGCAAGAAACCCAGAGAAGAGAGTATACTTAACGAGTCTAAAACGCGGCTCCAGACAGAGGAGAAGGCAGGCTTGTTTCAATCATCTGCCCCTTGTTCTGTAATAAAAATGTATTTTT
This sequence comes from Rhynchomys soricoides, assembly GCA_019843965.1. Lineage (NCBI taxonomy): Eukaryota > Metazoa > Chordata > Mammalia > Rodentia > Muridae > Rhynchomys > Rhynchomys soricoides. The sequence goes on along the minus strand of JADRCH010000106.1, from coordinate 2,694,014 downwards.
TTTCTGAGAACAATTTAGTGTGGCCAATAAAAGCCCAGCTAATTTCTCAATCAGCATGGAGCCAAGTCAGCCACCCAGGAGCTCTCTCCTAGGGCAATATTTCTGAGGCATGCACAATCTATACTAAAGAGATCAACTTCTCTCTGTCCTGCCAAGGGGATGCGTTAGTGAAGCCCAAAATATGACAAGAGGAAATTTATGTGCAACTTTTACACATAATATCTCATTATGAGTCTTCCCAATCTTTCAATTTTAAAAATAAACAGTCTTTGTAATGATTTTACCAGAAGATCCAACGCAAGATTGAAAAGGAAAGAAAGTGATTTAGCTGCTGGATTTCTTGGGAGGTTTTCTTTCCCTTTTCTTTATTTGTGGAAATTCACTCTCCCTCTCTCTGTTCCTTCTCTCACTTCTTCTCCCTTTCTTTCCTTGTCTTTCTTGCCTTTGTATTTTTATTCTTTAAGGAGAAAGAAATATGAGAGCTTCACTTTTCACCTATGAATATGAGATTTCTTGTTAGAGATGGAACCAACTCTACTTGGTACATGACAAAGCTTCCACTAAGAATTTGGCATTATTTGCCCAAGATTCTTGTGTTAATTTATGTTATAATCTATAACTCTCCTGTTCCTATATCCTCCCCTCTTCATTTCTTATGATGGTCAGACTAGTTACACTAGAGTTTCCCTGGTACTTCTAGTGTCACATGCCACTTATTTTATGTTTTTCTTCAGTGAAGCCCAGGACTTCTGTCTATCTTGGCTTCTCCTCGATTGGTCTGGAAGGCAGAGGCATCTGAGAACTGATCATCCTGTGAAGCTCTGTTCTTTGGAAAGACCCACATTTTCCTCTCTGTATCAACTTGAAGCAGTATGATTTTCCCATAATTCTTTTGGGGGCTTTTAGGTTTTGTCTCCTTGTATGATAGCTTCTCCCTTCTTCCTAGGGACTTGCCCCCTAAGGTTGGCTGTCCCTGCAAGTATCCAGAATCTCTCAAAAGCAGATCTGTAGGGCTGATCACTCTTGTCTGCTACATTATTCAATCATTATCTACAGAAGGTTGATTCTGCCAAGTCTTCGAACTTACAGGTACAGTAAAATGAACTGTCATTGAAGATCTAAGTCTACTTAGGAAGATGAAACCACATACGGTAAAATGTTTGTATCTTCAGTTCATCACTAGTCCTTTCCTTCTGTTTCATTGACTGGGAAGAAGTCTCATGTTTATCTCAGATTAGTGTCTGGGAAATCCATAACACTGGCTCATACTGTGGAGACAATTATATTTGACTATGCTTGGGAATAGCAAGCCAGCCCTGGCTCAAGAAATGTACCTGCCTTTAAGTCATGCTTTACATGTAGTACTTTCAATGAGAGACAAACTATTTGAAATTTTCAAAGCATCAAACTACATTAGCCTTGATGGTTCTATGTACTTAATCTATGCTGAAGTTTAGTAAGATGGGACCTTATTTTGTACTGGAATAGTCTCTCATGGATGAGAAGACCAGGCAATTTTAAGGGCATTGAACAGATCCCTTAAAATTAGAGTTAGCCTCAAGGCCCAAACTTGATGTGGTATTAACCAGCCTGTGGAGGCAACCAGAAGGCCAGTGACACCTAAGCAATGGGCCATGATGGAAACTTCAGAACTTTATGAACTACGACCAATTTTCTTCATCATTCCTTATCATTTAAAACACTAACCACAACTGATTGAGATTGCATCATACATGTGCAGCAGCAACAGTGTAATCTTCACGTACATTATTTTCTTTGACCTTCATGATGTCTTGGAAAGAGACACCCTCCTCTCTGTGAGGAGGACAAGGGACTTGAGCTTAGGGTCAAGATTTAATTGTGGAGCTCTTCACACCCAGATGATCACCCTCAGCTTCTTGTCATTGTCACAACTGTCTTCTTTGTCCAGCTGTTTGCTAACAGCCTCTTCCCTGGGTTACCTACTTCTTCTTAGTCTCCTGTTCTCAGCCTCATTTTATCTGTTTCCTTTAAGATCCCCTGGAAACATTTAAGTGCATAAGGATCTTCCTTTTCTCTCAGCTATCTTCAGGACCATTCACTGAGACCCAACATCTCATATATTAGTAACAGGCTTTGGCTCAGGTGCTTTGCCATGTGTGTGTTAGGCTGCATATCTGCCTCACCACTTTGGGTGTCTGAGTGCCACTGGTATGCCACTCAGGGAAGGCAGAACACCATCCAAGATAGGTGACCCTAGCTTATGTTTCCCCCGGTGAGAAACAGATGGATGTTGTGGTTCTCAATTTTCTGTGTCCCCAGACACTGCTGGGGACGGTGGTCCATGGATCCACCCTTTCCTTACATGCCAGGCAAGAAGGGGATGGCTTAGCCCAGGACATGGCGGAATCCAGTTTGTTTCTGGAAGAAAGAAGGCCTCTGGGAGATTTAGACTCAGCTCTTTATAAAGGCCTCCCTCAGTAGTGATCCTTAATGAAGGAGATGGTCCTTCCTTGTCCAAACTGCTTTATTTATGGTGGATGTGAATGCATAATACATCTTACTCAGGGTGAACCAGGGGTTAAATACTTTTTGCAGGAAAGGGTGCCCAGGAAGGGAAACTCATTGGCCGATCACTCGGGGCCTATTTAGATACCTCATTAGCATGGCGAACTCTAGGATTTTATGCTACATGACCCGTTGTAATTGTCCTCTCAATGGGGTGTCTTGGTTAAGTGTTCGGGACAGATAGAGCCTAGCTTGGAGCTGGTTCCAACACCTGGTATTCTTAATAATGAGATTTTTCCAGGGGTTTTAAACCTGCTTCAACCTTACCAGTTTTTCTGTCTGGTGACACCCACATATGTGTTTGATTGAGTTGTCACATTGTTGAGAGGTAGATTTGTAGGGATACCTTCACCATCCTACTAAAATAAATGGAAACCACAACCCACAGAATGCAGGTAAGATACAGAACGGTGAGTCTAAGACTTGAATCTAGCTCTCCACTATTTCCCCAAACAAAATTCATTGCTTTAAAAAAAAAAAAAATCTATGATCTGAGTCTTGAGGAAAGGGCTTTGATGAAAGCATCCATTTAGGATTGAGTGTTTCAAAGGCTCTTATTCTCTGAACTTTGTCCAGTTGTGGATCTCTGTGTTAATCCCCACCTACTATAAGAAAAAACTTTGTTGATGAGGGTTAATTGATGCATTGGTCTATGGGTATAGCAATGTATCATTAGGAGTCATGTCATTGCTATGCCCCTGTAGCAGAATAATAGGGGTAGGTTTTCCTCTAGGTCAAAATATGAGGAAGAGGAAAGATTATAAGAGCCAGAGATCATGGGTGATTCCAAAGAAACATCTTACAGATACAACAAGACTGGTGCACACATGAACTAAGAACTCACAGAGACTGAGGCAGTATGCCCAAGGACTGTCCAGGTTCAAGCCAGACTAAGTCTGAGAGAGGGAAGTAGACACAGGGTCCTACCCCTAACCAAGAAGCTATTGGCAAGAGGAAATCACTTTTAACCAGTGGTATCTCACAGCGTATATCAACAATACTCTGGAGAAAGTTCTAGGCCCAGGAGTAGCTGGCCAACAGTCCATGGTTTTGTTTTATTATTAATTAATTTATTTATCTATTATTTATTTATTTTTAGATTTAATTTTAGTGTGTGTGTGTGTTTTGTTTGGGCACTTTTTTGTTTTATGTTTTGTTGTTATTGTTGTTTTGATTGTTATTTGGGTGGGTTGTTTGTTTTGATAGAAAGAGAAAAAAATCATGAAGCAGGATGGGAAGGGAGGTAAGGAGAATCAGGGAGGTGTTGGACGGGGGGAACATGATCAAAATATATTGTTTGAAAAATATTTTAGTATTTTTTTAAAAACTGCAATTTTTACCAGCTTCACCCTAGCTCTATTTGCACCATTGTAACTCCTGTCCACAGACTATCAAGAGATAGTTTTGAAATACTAATGAGTGGGTGAATAAATAAGTTTATATTAGCAAGGATCAATTGCTTAACAAAAAAGCACATGTATTCAGAAAACCATGTATCTGGGGTTCAAACTAAGGCTCTGTACCTTCTAGCTGTAACTTGGGGAAATGTAGGATCTCAGACCATGTGTCTCAGTTGCTGGGATTAAGCTGGATGCCCAACCACCACCAAAGCCATGAAACTGCTTTAAAGTGGTCTTTCTCTTGAGTATCTGTCAGATGTTAATTATACAGACATGATATGGCTTTTTTTTCTTCCAAGGGTGAAAAAGTTGGACCTTTATGGAAATCAATGAAGGGATGGAAGAAGAAAACATGACATAAGCATTTGTTAAGTACTCACTAAGTGCTGTGTTCCTGCTATGAATATCAGTACCCATGCTCTACTTGAAATTGCTCTATTTCTCTTCAAACACAGAAAGAAGATGCAGAGATGGGGGCGGGGTAGAGAATGGATGGAGTCTGCACAAGGTCTTGCTGTGTGCAGGCACATGGCTGAGATAAATGTATTTTTATATATCTACATGGAATGTTCTCCTGGCAAAGGAATTAGAAATTCTGGCTGTCTTCATGAAATTCAGCATGAAGGCATACTCTTAGGATTCAAATTCCTGACTCTAGGTGAGACATGGGAGCCAGTGAACTGCAGTTCCAAAGGGGACCTTCTCTGACGTGGGCAGACAAATTTCAGAGCTCATCATCTGGATGTGAGCTGCTTGACTTTTACTCCCTCATGTCTCTATCTGGGAAAACTCAAGATAGTATTGTTAAAAAAACAAAACAAAACAAACAAACAAACAACTTAATGCAAAAATCCCCAGAGAGAAAGGGTTAACTTCCTTTTTCTTTTCCCAAAGCCTAAACAGTGTGTTTTTCCCCCTCTCTTTCTTTAAGTGATAAATTTGAGTCTAAAACACAAAGTGGAGAACATTATGTAGAAAGTGCTTATTTTCTTCTGATGTTTGATAGGAATTAGGATTAGCAGAACCCAAACTCTTGTTTCCCCTTTCACGAAGCTTGTCATTTTTGTCAAACAAGAAGCTGATTAAGTTTCAATCAAAAGAACAAAAGACTACAGAAAAAAAAAAAAGTCTTCTTGGAAAAGTAGTGCCTTCAGCAGTTAACTGTGGAAAGTAAATGCAGCCTGTGCCTGTGACTTTTCTGTACAGTTAGTACATTACTGCTTTTCCAATGGCCAGTGTATAGAATATGCCAATCTACCTAAGTTACTTCAACCCAGTTGATTCTAGACCCAAAATATATAAATGTCTATTATAAAGGAGAGTCCTCCCTAATGAGCTCTTTGCATCCAGTAATTATAGATAGATTCAGGGGTTCTGTAAGGAGCAAACACCAAGGAGGAAATGGGAGAGGTTTTGGAATTTTATTGGAAGGATAGGCTAATACTATTTTCTTCCTTCTGTTCATGGCCTATGGAGGTTCTTCGCCTTCCTGGACCATCTTTGAATTGTCATTATGACTCTCTTTGATTAATGAGATGCCAACTAATATTCAGAAAGTGAGTACACACTGAGATGGCCCTCTGTGGCCACTCTCAAGAACTAGGGACCAACATTATATGTTGATGGTTAGCCCATTTGACAATGAAATGCACACAGCTAGCTTAGTCATTTCGGCTTCTTCAACTGACTTTGCATTAACTACTAGATGCATGAGGAGACCATTTTAGAGCACTTAGCCTCAGATGAGCCAAAAAAACTCTCAACCAGGGAGTCATGTTTATACGTGCAACAGTTTGGTGATGGACTGCTGTGCTCAGAAGTCAACCAAATCCTGTGATCTGTTTCCTACCAGATTCCAGTACCACATTATGGATGAGGACAGGTTGAGCTTCCAATTAGAGCACAGAATGCTCTGGTTTTTTAGTTCTGCCATCAGCGACCTGCAGGCATAGATTCTGTACTTAGTAGTTTTAGTAAGTTGAGCCCTTGTTTACATGGTTTGGCTTCATGCTATCCACATATGGCTTTAACCTCAGATATAAAGTCTTCGTCACTAGCTAACAATGTCTTCCTCTCTCAGAACTGATGGACTCTGATTCCATCTTTTCATTTGACTGAAATCTATTTGGTTTTGAGAACCTATAACTCATCAGTGATGCTTGGCCTAAAGGATATTTTTCTGTTTACCATAAGGCCACATGTGGCCTGTGCATCTTGAAATTTTTCTGATTATTGCTCAAATCACTCTCCTCCTCAATATTTCATCTCTTTACCTCCAGGAAAATTTCTTTGTGTTGAATTATGTTGAAGTGGCTAAAATCTAATGGTTGGTAGAGTTATAATCATTTACTCTCTTTTGTGAGCCTGAGACCTGTTTGAAGGTCTACCCTGTTGCACTCAGGAAACCTGAGTCCTTGTTTGCTGCAACAAGCAGGTTTCTCCTATGGACTGGCATCAACAACTGAGAAAATAAGAACTATCTCCTCATTCTGCTTTCATTTCTGGAGGTCCAGAGGCTTAAGCTATCTGAATTGGGTAGGATGGCTCACTCTAGAGTTCTGGTACTCAGAAGGTGAGATAAGGGTTCACCACAAAGTTGAGGTCAACCTGAACTACATAAAAAGACTCTTTTAAAACTCATCAAAATCTAATGTTTTCTTTTAAAATTAAACCAACTTTTACTTCAGTCATTCTTTCTGGCTTCAGAAAGTCCCTGGAGAATGTACATTCAAACAGGCCAGGAAAATCACCAAACCCACACAGCTCTGGGAGTTCTCAAAGTCCCAGAAAACCCCTGCATTCTCTGTGAAAGGAAGAGGAGAAGCTCCAAGCCTAACACCAGACCAATCAGTCTATGTTCCTATAGTCACAGAGAGAAGCCATTGCCTGTGTGTTCCAGCTGGAAGCCAGCCCTGTCCATCTCTGCCTTCACCACAGACTCCCTCCTTCAACTTGGTCTGGAAAATAATCCTGTTTTCAGTCTTGCTTCTTTTCTGGCTTTATTCTTTTTATTTTTTGAAGGAAAGTCAAATAAACATAACCCAAGGTCTTTCGGGGATGTTTCATGTTGTTACAAAGCACAAGATGTGCCAGGAATAATATGGGAAGGACACCAGGATTGTAATAGAGTGAATGAGACCTTCTTGTTAGGCGAATGGAGAGGGAAAGCAGTGGGGTTCTAGAAACATCCAGTATCCCCAGCCTTCCTCTCTAGAGCAGAATGAGAAAACTCTAGCTATGTCTACCAAGACTCCTACATTGTTATGGCTACAGCAGCATAGTAGTCCACAAAAGGGGGTTTCAGAGATGCCTGGAGAAAGAGGTCTTGGGTGCTTGGCATCTAAGGCTGGAAGTGCCAAGTGTGGCCCAACTTGGGGAGATTCACTTGGGCCACAGTTCTCTTTATTGCCTCCTTTGACCATGTCTCACTGTTGCTCAAGTCCAGAAACTGAAAGGCCTTTCCGTGAAGGAGCATTCAAAGGAGATGTGCTCTATATCTGTAGGGGAACCGTGAGCATGTGGTTCTGGTTCCTCCATTGCAGGAATCTGTTCTCAGCATAGAGCAAAGAACCCACAGACTCTTCAAACAGGGAAGAGGCAGGAAACAGCCTCAAGATCAGATTATGATGAAATCTCTTAGGACCAAGAAGTGGATGCATGTTCACATGTGTACATACGGACTAGATGCTAACGGTAGCTTCTTTCATAGACAGCTCTGCACTATTTCTTCATTCTAGAAACTTTTTTCTAGGCCTGTATTCATATTGTCTCATTTAATCATCATAAAGAGGTTATGAAAGCAGTACTTCAGTTAATCAATTTTACAGCTAGAGAAATTGAGGCCTGTGGCCTTGTGGACTGGTACAAAAATAGTAAAAATTGGACTCCTGGCTTCAATGCGAGTTGTCTGACTTCTGAATCTGTGCTTTTAAATGCTGTGTCTTGTTGTAGTTTTTAAACAAAAGTGGTCATTTTTGTGTTTTGATTTTATTTCCTTGGGTATTGATAAGAGCAGAAGCCTTACCCAATGTGTATGTACACAGGGGAGTCCTGCTACATCTATTGTTAGCATTTTTTCTGGTAGGATGTAAGTATGCACAAGCTCTCCTGATTCTTCATAAGTATTCATTCTACACAGATATGTGTTCTCTCTCATGACAGAGTGTGGCAGAGTCATATTTTGCTCTCTGCTCCACATGTTATGACAAGCCATAGCCTGAGGGTCACTGAGATAAGTATGCTGAAAGCCAGGCCCAGGATTGTTCCCTCCAACAAACCCTTCCACCTCGTGTCTCCCTCCTACTGTGTGGCTGGCCAGTAGAGGACTGGTCATCTCCTCCCCACAGCCAGATCCCATCTTCGATGCTCATCTTGCTTTGTTGCCTCTACTTTCCCCTCCTTTAAATGAAACCACTCAGCCACAGACACGCAGCCAAGCATCTCTTTCATTCATCTTCAAGTTAAAATATTATGTGTTTTTGACTTTGACTGAGATATTTCTAAAGCAATAATAATGGTCTGTTTTGCATTGGGACTTTTGTTTCTGTGTTCTTCGAACCCATCATGATATTTGACACCTAAATGCGTAATAAATGATTGACTTGATTAGTACAAATAACCTTTTATTTTTTTATAGAAAGTACAGTCTAATGAAAGACAAGGGTAAGTAACCTAAAGCTTTAAACAATGTAATACCTGCTTTGATATTTAACTATGTTACTTAAATCAGAAAATTTGAAATTTATAATTATGCAATATTTGAGTATACCTACCATAATTATAATACACAATTATATTGCCTACAGTTATACTTACACATTATCACCACACTCCAGTGTTTACCTCAAGCATATATCACAAGGGATTGGAGAAGGGATGGTGATGATGATGGTGATGAAGCATGCCTTTTCTAACCTCTCCAGTTCACTTTTTATCGTCTTGTTCTGAATTATTCTTTGATCCCCCTGGCAGCACACTTCACCCACTAGGAGAATAACATTCTGATATCATATTTCATAATCTCTCTTCAGATGATTCTGAGCCATGAAACAGCTCATATCCCAGGATTAGGAGTGTAAAGTGTTTTTCTATTTACCAATGTTCAGGCCAAACTAATGATAAACTCTGGGGAAGTTCATTCTCCTCCAAGCCACTAGCAGCATGTAAGGGTGGATTGAAGGAGTGACTTCTCTTTTCTTGTGATCCATAATTCCTCAGTTAAGGCACCATTTAGTGTTCAAACATACATTGCAAAGTGGGGTAAGGTATCAACTCTTTCTACCTCATCCATGAGGATAATTACAGTGATTGTTATCATGGATTGTCCTGACTATTAATTGAATATTACTCCAGCCTGTAAGAGTCTGTGTTTACGCTGTTGTCAGCCTGACAAATAAACATGAACTTTGTACTAAGTGCACAGGTATGGAACACAGAGGGGTCCATGGATTCCCCTGTTCCACCATCTTTGGCATCCCTCTTTTCCCCACGGTAACCAAGTATCCAATACTTGGATACTTGCAATGGGTAATATTGTTTTAATTTCTTGTTCTCATTCAAAAGCAATTACATGTCACCAATGGTCACTGAACAATATAGGGTGACAACTTCGTTTGTCAAATTGGGAGGTGAATATTGTGGACATAGACTGTAGCCTAGGGATGCTCCTAAAAGCCATATAATCTACAGAAAATCCTTCTGTACCAAAGCATTTTTCAGTTTAAAATGATAGTGCTGCTGAGGTTGGGAAACAGTAGCCAATGGCTGTATCAAAATTTCTCTTCAATCCTTGGCAGTTTCTTTTCTTTTCTTTTTTTTTGTTTTTTTGTTTTTTGTTTTTTTTGTTTTTCAAGACAGGGTTTCTCTGTGTAGCCCTGGCTGTCCTGAAACTCACTCTGTAGACCAGGCTGGTCTCAAACTCAGAAATCCGCCTGCCTCTGCCTCCCGAGTGCTGGGATTAAAGGCATGCACCACCACTGCCCAGGAGCAGTTTTTTTTTCTTGGCAAACAAGTATATGATAAACAGCTATAGGCAACAATATTTAAATTGAGGTCATGTGATATTAGAGATAACCAAAGTTAGTGACAAAAAAAGCTTGCCTTTCTGGTATAAGGACAAACACAACTGAGAATATCTCATTTTGTAAAATGTAATATAATACTTTGTTTTATTTTGAGATTTCAATGCGTATATAAGATGCACCTTGATAATATCTCCATATTTCATTTTAGTCTTAACTTGAAATGAAGTACAATGACATAAACTCCAGCAGTTCTCTTGCAACCATGAGGAAAAGGCCAAAAGAATCCAAAAATTGGAGTTGGAAGTCTTTATGAGTTGGGGCTAAAGTGTATTCAGAAAAGCTTATCCAGCTGTTTCACATAATTAAAAATATTGGAAGCCTACTTGTAGTAAGCTATACATTTGGGTATGCGCTGCCACTTCTAAACCTGGTGTGTGTGTGTGTGTGCGTGCGTGCGTGTGTGTGTGTGTGTGTGTGTGTGTGTACATAGCGTAGGCTTAGATTTTCTTTAACCTATGTTAGGGTTCTTGAACACTTCAACTTCCCTTCTAACCCACCAACTACAGGTTGGAAAGAAAGACAGTTAATAGGAAAAGGGGTTTGTGGACCTGTTTAGAAGTAGTTTTGGGAATGAATTCACTCTTTGTTGTCAGGATACCAGTAGTCCAGTCCAGTAGCAAATACCAAACACAAATCAGAAGCACAAACTGCAGGGCTCCACCCAATTTGTACGAGTCAACGAAAGCAGCAAGATTCAGCCAGAATATCCTGAGAATTTCTTTGGTGTGAATTTCTCTCTACGAAGTGAAGACCAGAGAAAACCAGCGAAGACCAGTAAGAAAGCAAGACCAGTGAAGCATTGCATGGCCACAAAAGACAAGCGAAGTGTTGAGCAGCCAGTGAAGGCCAGCGAATCCCAGCAAAGCCCAGTGAAGCTTTGCATGGTGTCCCAATGCAAGAGAGAGAGAGCTCTCACTGTTTATGGGGTTCCATTTATACTCTTTCCAAACAACAAGCACCCTCTCAAATGTTCCCTCCTGAAAAATATCACGTGCCATTTCATGTGTCTGCTTCAGCTAAACATCCTCTCACAAGACAGCTTCCATAATAACATCACGTTACACAACTGAATTTCCAAAGAAACCTTACATTTCCACTTCAATATAGTATGGTCCTATAATCCTTCTGCATTCCACAGTCCTTCCATTCTGCTCCATCATTAGGCAGAGCATTGTAGAAGAGTAAAATCCACTTCCTCAGTAAAAGTAAGACATCAGAGCTGAGTTCAGCTGTCTGCAGCAGAAAGTCCAGGAGGACATGCCAACTGTCTTAAATACAACCTGATGAGTCTGCGCTGTTGCCAGAGACATAGATCATGAAAACCTCACCTGCCATAGAGAGTGACCCTGGTAATACACACAGTCAAACAGTCATGGAGATTAAGTGGTCTCATAGCACATGAGAGCTCACCAGGTGCAGATGGGCCAAGGATTTCTCTTGGCTTAATATGGAGCTGAAAGAAGCCTAGCTTTGAATTGAGGAGCATCAGCTGAAGATATTTGAGAGGGAGAGTGAGCAGAGGTGAAATCAGGACTGTGATCCTCAAGGTGCACGTTCTACAGGCTTGTTCATGTCATTGACCTCTTTTCTGGTACAATTATGTGTGTGTAAGTAGTGGTGAGGGAATCTGGAGATGCTCTCAATCATTGACAAGGCTCAGTCTGACAGGACTTGGAGAGCTATTTAATAAGTAGACTTCTGTAAACTTCTTTATCATCAATATGTGTGGAATGGCTAGGATCACATTGGATAAACTACCTGGTTTTATAAATTTAGAGACTTCTGCAGACAGTGCTTGTGATTCAGAACCAGTTCCAACAGGTTCACAAGCATCATGGAGGGTGTGAGTGGAAGTGGTACATTTTTTTCCCTTGAGGGAGACTGACCTGTCCTAAGAGCTCTTGAGAACTGGGTTTCTTGAGCAGTAGTTAAAAGTTCCAGACTTGGCTTTCCTCACTGTCTGCCACAAACAGCCTACTTCTTAGCAGTTTCACTGTCAATTGGTGCAGGGTTAGAGGAGGCTATTCTGGGGTGTGGATGTGAGTCCCCAGATGGAGAGCAGAGGGAAGTCTGAGAGCATGGTAGAGTTTGTTTACTTCCTCAAGGGCTGTGCCAGGGATGCTTCCCAACTGCAAAGCTGCAATGCTGGCTGGAATTCCAGCTGTTGGCAGATGTGGCAAGAAAAGTTTCTGTCCAGCATACACCCTGCCATCTTCAGCATCTGGGAAAATAAATACAAGTGTAGGTGTCATGTGGAACAGAAATCATCTATTGTAATTCTCAGAAATTGATTCCTCAAAGGATTGGGTAGGGCTGGTATTGCTATCTGGGAAAGAAAATTAAAAAGGAAAAAGAAAAGAGAAAAAGAAAAAAATTGAATCTCTACATCTCCCTACTTACAGTCACCTTTAGGCTCTATACCTGGTACTATTTGTGTATGTGTAGTCATCATGCAAAGTCTTTTGTATCCATTTACTGGTGAGGACCTCACCCCACCTACAATAGAGAGTGATCCTGGTATTATACACATATAATCAAACTGGCATAGAGATTAAGAGGCTTGGCAGTGTCCACAGACTATTTGGAAACCTTCAGTACCTTCTCACCTGCTCTGTGTGGGTTTGGCTTTAGAGAGACCATACATTTCTTAATTTATCAGAGTATACCCGTAGTTTATGTTAAATGTGCCCGTGGTTCTTATTTAATTACTAAGTATAACATTTTAAAGTTTGTTTTGATTCTTCATATTTAATGAAATTATCACTACCTATATATAGGACAGAGGCCTCCTGAAGGCAGATTACCAGTTATAACCAGAAGACATTGTTTACTGTGTTTGCTGCTAAATCTAATTATAACTAAGGTTTCAAGACAGAAGCAATGAAATAAAACTCTACACAACCTTTTCTGAAGGCAACAAAGACACTGTGCCCTAGACAAGCTGGTAAAAACCAAACCAAACCAAACCAAACCAAACCCAAAACAGTTATCACTATTTCCTCTCTACTGGGAACTGGAGGCCATAGCTACAAGGGTTATAAAGTAAGTCATAACCTCTATTTGCCCCTTTCTACTCTGCTGTATGCTGTCTTGGAGTCTCTGATCCATTTCCAATGAAGTTGATCAAATCACACTCAGCAGCTAAGGACAAGCCTACATCTCACATGTCAGCATAATACAGAACTCCCATGGATAAGGTAGATTGGGTATTCTATTAGGAAACAATGGTTGCCCATGTGCTTCAGAGAAAGACATCTGCCATTCAAGGATCCACTCATATACTTCTCCATCCCAAAATAAATGTCCATTGATAGTGTGTGATTACAGGGACACTAGGGACAGGTGGTCTCCCTCCTCACTTCACAGTACATTCTCCAGGAGAGAGTATAGGATTATTACTTACTATGCTCTGAACAATTACAACATCTCATTACGATGAATGTCTTCAGAGATGACAATAAGTTATGATAAAGAGTAAAGTGAGATTGTGGGCAAGGAAAGGCCTCTCCCAGGAAAGACAACCATAGCAACCCCCCCCCCCCAAGAATAATGGGGAGAAGATCACAGTGAAGAGAACTCTAAGTTATACCCAGCTAGACATATCTAAATACACTGAAAGAAAACCAGCTGTCAGCAGTGAATTGGTGAATTCAATGGTGAGACATGAGATCAGTGAAGTAGAATGGGCAGGGAATTGTGGTGTGGTTGAATGGATGGTTCATAAAGGCCACTGTATCTGACACACCAGTTAGAGCTGCAGGTGTCAATGGGCTGTAAGCCTTACCATCAAAGAGATGGTGTTGCCAAAGGAATGGCTAAATGATCTAAACAGGGGAAAAATTACATGGAGAAACTGCACAGAAGAGGGAGGAAGGGTGTAAGACATGCCTGGAGGTGGGAATCATCACTGTGTTCATCCATTCATCAACAAAATCTACCAGTCACTCACTTTTCTTTGCACTTAGAGTAGAAAAACAAGAAGGCTGACCCCAGGAACCCAAAATCCATATGGAGAAGACTTATGTAGAAACAAATAATTAAAATATACTTTATTAAATACAATAATGAAGGAATATACATGAGGGAAGAAAGGGTCCACAGGAAGACTGATTAATGCTGTTTTTAAAATTAAGTAATGTCATCCTTTGACAGACATTACTTTTATTGAAACTTAGTCATTGGTCTACTGGGTCAGATTAATATTAAAAAGCCCAATAAAATGTATGTCAGTCAAATAATCAGATTCACGTTCTAGACTAAATTGTTCAATGACTCTAGGCTACTCCCTCCAATTACTCACATACCTGTGAAACAATTTAGGTCTTTAGCTTCTGACACTGAACCTCTGAGGAGGCTGATAGTAGGTGATTGGCGTCTCCATCTCAGATCCTTTAGGGAAAGGCAGAGTATGTAGAACCAACCCGGTGGTTCTCCTTGGATCACTGGTGATGAGGAAGAGCTTGTACTATATCCAAAATGCCCATTCTTTCTATATTATATTTTATTAAGTGAACTGGAATATTGCATACAGAAAAGTTATTTTTGGTTCCATGATTTCTAGCAAATGTAGAGGCATCCTATCATTTCTTAAATTGCTGCATAACATTAGTAACTTCTCAAACTTTAACTACATATTCAATTCTTGACAAATTCTAATCTGTTCTTTCTATATACAGTCGTTGTCTTTCCCAGAGTGTTATGTCAGTGAATGACAAAGTATGACATTATTGGAGTGCATGTCTTCCACTGGTTAGAGTGGTTTGAATAGAAATGGCCCTCAGAGACTCATGTATTTGAATGCTTGACCCACAGAGATTGGCACTATTAGGAGGTGTGTCTTTATTGAAGGAAGTGTATCACTGTGGGTATGAGCTTTGAGGTCTCCTATGGCCAAGCTATGCCCAGTGTGGCACATGGTCTCCTTCTACTATGAGCAGGTCAAGATGTAGAACTCTCAGTTCATCTAGTATCAAGTCTGCCTGCATGTCATCATGCTTCTTGCAATGTCAATGGAATAAACCTCTGAAAATATAAGCCAACCTCAATGAAATGTTTTCTTTTATAAGAATTGCCAGTGATGGTGTCTTCATAGAAATGCACCTAAGGGAACTTAGGAACTAAGACACTTGGCCTCATGCTCTTAAGACTTATCCAGTTGTTATTTGTATTAGTTAGTTTGACTTCCCTGCTAAATAGAATTCCTTTGAATAGGCATACTGCAGTTTGCCATCTCTGTTGTTGAAAGACATTTGGGTTATTTCCAGTTTGTGCAATCTTTAATGAAGCTACTATATCTGCCATGGTTTTTATTTTGCATGTTTTTTCTCTTGTCATTGATTTGCTTGTTTTATTTTTTGAGATGGTCTCTGTAAAAGTAGCACTAATTGTCATCTTGTGGCCTTACTGCTGAATAAACTCACCATTTCTGACCTTTGACTGGCTGGTTCAACTTAGCTATTCTGGCCGAAACTCCTTTTCAATCGACTGATTCAAACTGACTTCTCTTGGCTTCTGACTGAATTGCTCTGCTTGGCCTCAAACTAACTCTGGCAATCTATTCTAATCTTCTGGCTAGTTCTCACTCTCTGGCTCATTTTGGCTCTATCTGGAGTCTGTCTTTGTAAAACTGTCCAGGTAACACTGCCATCCTCTTTTTTCTTTCTTTCTTCTCTTCATTCACCCCTCATTCATGTGTTGCTCTTGTGAGAGCTGAGCATATCCTTTGACTCATTCTGTTAAATTTGTCAAATCTATGATTCATCACTTTGTCCCTCAATTAGATACCACCTTTAAAGATGGATGCTTCCTTCTACAAATTAACCTTACCTTTATCGTTTGGGTTTAAAGGTATTTCAGTCAGAGGGATTAAAGGTGTGTGCTAAGGGCAAGTCTGTATTTCAGCCAGATCACACAGGTTTAGAAGGTCTTTGGATGTGATCCCTTGGTAGAGGAACAATGTTGCTGGATTAGAATTCCTTTACAGGTCTCTATGCAGCTCAGGCTGCATTGACCCCATTATGCTCCTCTGTCTTCCTCCCCTATACTGGGATTACAGGTTCATGGCACAATGAATGCATTGATTTCTAGTTTCAATAAACACGTGTTTGCATTTATTATTGGCAAACACTTTGGGGAGAATCTTTGTGTTTTATAATAAGTGTCCTTTCTTCATAAAGACTTGACAGCCTGTTTTTCATGCTGTGTTATTTTACATTTCCACTAGAAAAAGCTCAGGTTCTTCTCCAAATACCAGATAGTATTGGTTTTTCAGTTTTGCTCTTCTGGTGGGTATCTCATTACCATTATTATTTTCCTAATAAATGAATATTATTATTTAAAATGAATAAACATAATAAATAAAAAATGATTTGCAGGCAACTAACAACTACTGAGTGTGGAAGAATTAGCCATTTCCAGGGATGAGACCCCTAGTTAGTAATTTAATAGTGTCTGCTCCTTGACTGCAGGTCCAGGTGAGAGGAGAGAACCAGGTCCAGCTGGGTCTGTCTGGGGCTGAGCAGAATGGCAAGTGTCAATGGATCAAAAGAACCACGCCAGGCCAGGAGTCTTGCTGAAGCAGGAACTCACTTTATTAAACTAGGTGCTTGCTTATATAGAGAAGGCAAGGAGGTGGGCACTTAGGCATGGGAAGAGATGACATAGGAGGTGGGGAAGGGTGACAGAGGGTAAAGGGTAACTGACAGGGCCAATAAATTCATTTTATGTCTAGGCAGGCAAGGGCTGGTGCAGGTTGTGCTGAGTCATCCCCGGGCAGAAGCAAGAGAGACAGGTCTCGAAAATAGAGCCAGGCTTAGGCTCTCCCTCAAGGCTGCAGAAACTTGAGCCAGGCTCAAGGTCCAAACCAGGGCCAAAATGGGGCCCAACACAATACAAACTTATCAGCCCTGAAAGCATAAACACACAATCTATACTTGATGGACTCAGTAGGTTGTATTTATATATTTATGCACATATATATGAATATAATACATTATACATAAATATATGTGCATATGTATATACATAATAGTCAATGGACATTAATTGGAGAAAGAGTCGGGGTATGGGAGGGATTGAATGGAGCAAAGGTGGGGAAATTATATAATTATATCTTAATTAAAATAAGACACATACTATACACACATGTGTGTAGAATTCAATGGTAGACACTGAACATAGTGAAAGAAAAGGGATGTGAAAAGCAGAGGAGAAAGAATGCTCAGAAAGCACGAGCAAGGAGATTAACCACAGAGACTGCTAGGATGTGAGGAAGGGAAGGAAAGCTGGTGAAAAAATTCCTTCAAAGATGGAGGGAAGAGCCCCCAACTTCTTGTTCTTGGTTACTTCCCCTAATGAAACACCTTTTGGAACTATTCATGTGGTGAACAATGAGATTTTAATCCTTTTGATGGGTGAGTAGTAGTCCATTGTCCACATATATGCTGCATATTGAGATCTCTTTATATGTTAGTGTACGTGTACTGACTGCATATCTTAGCTGTTGTGAACATCCTGCCGTGAACATGAGGTTGCAGCTGTCTCTTAAGCATGTTGATTTTATTTCCTTTGGATCCATACCCAGTAGTGAGACAGCTGGTCCCATATGGCAGCTCAATTGTTTGTTTTCCATAATGGCTGCCGGAGCATTCCCTTTATCCACTTCAAAACCACATGTTGTGTAAACTAAATGCATATAACATCATGTGTAAGTTTGATTACTCTACAAAAAGAAAGAAGTTGGAACACTGAATGGACGTTATTGAATACAGGGCTGAAACTGTAAGAATCTGAGAGGTAATGAGCAGAGTTCACCTTGAATGAAGCAGATGTGAGGTAACCCGAGGCTCATGCAATCCCAGTCCTGATGACATTTTCTTCCCCTGTTCTTCACAGTGCTTGCTACACAGACTAGGCCATGCTGATGAGCCACAGCACCCATGGAAAATAGAACATTTTCTAGCAAAGCTAGGACCTTCTCTCATCCTCTTGATCTGTGTTGCTCCCAGCACTTCCCAGCCTCAGTGAGAGTTAGCCATCAGAGGATTTGCATACTTCCCCTACAACTGTAAGCTGCCATATTTGTCTCTGGCTGACTGCCAGCTCAGAGACCCTCTGCATAGGAGGTGAAGGAGATTCAAAATGCATTTTCATGGACCTTCTTCAGTGGAGACATTGCTGTCATCAAAGGACTCAAGCAAGATCAAGATGGGAAGCTGTTCCAGAGTGCTCAGACCTAGTGCAGCTTATTGGTTAAAAGTGTCCCGCAGGTCACAGAATCTCCACTGCAACATCGAAAGAAAATAATGATGCATCAGATCAAGGTAATGAAGCAGCAGAATACCAGAAGATAGGGGACTCCTCTCTTTCAGAAAGAAGAGTCAGGCAGCAGAGCCAAGCTCAGAGGTTGTACCTACCAGCAGCTTGAGCTGTGAGTTTGTGTGTGGACAGGAACAAGTATCTGACAAGAACTCCTGCAGATGCACTCTGATAGTTTCCAGAATGGGAGTCCATGCAAACAAAGCAGAAAACATGAAAATCCAGATGAGAGGCATAATGAGATTTTTGTAGCTAGCTCAGAACTGTGAAGCTTTCCACTCTCTCTTGTGTAGGCACCCTGAAGAAGACATTGTTATTACTGGCTGCTGTTCTGCAGGTTCAAGCTGGGAGTCAGGCCACTTGGTTATGAATTTTATTTTCATTATATTCCATTTGACTTTTCTATGAACTACATGGATGGAATTATTTCTTTATTTTAAGGATGTGAATGCTAAGCCTTAAAGAGACTTAACATTCCTGGTCACAACTAGAAAGTGACAAAATTCACATGTAAACCTTGGAAACTAAGGACAAGACTCCTGATCTCTGCATGGCATCTTTTTCTCTTCCCACAGAAGGATAGCTAACTCGAAGGAAACATTAAAATATTTTCTGTTTATATGTGTATACATACATACATGTGTATACATACATGCATACATATACATGTTTGACTTTTTCATACATCCTTAGCTTTGTGTAAGCCCTCCCGCTGTCTCCCTCCTCTTCCTTATCCACAGTCTCCATCCTCTCTACCCTTTAGCTCACAGTGTTTCTCCAGTGTTCTCATGTGCTACTGTCTGCCTTTTGTAGATTTTACTTGGGTTGCAAGATTCTAGTTTCCAGTGTGTCTTTGGTACGCCCATTTCATGTAGATCTTGAACAGCTGTACCTTGCATGGATGAGCAGTACTGCTCCCAGAATAGTTGGGTTACTATCTGAAATTCTCCATGTTCAGTGAAGGTTACATTCCTACGATACCTACAGGAGTACTACCCAACACTGAAACCAGTTTAAAACTACAGCATAAAACAGAGAGGGACTCCCAAGGTCCTACCACTGCCCACAGAGCTATTATCAGTTGATAGTTGCTGAAGGAGGGAGGATCAATTCTCTTGTAAGTAGTGGTCATTGGCAGGTTGCTCCTGCCTGTCAGATGACTCTACACCAATGACCATATAGGCAGCACAAATTGGACTCAGTAAGTTGTAAAAATAAAGAGAAGACATGAACTTGGGAGGGAGATCTGTTGGGGCTTTCCATGGGGGGGAATAAGAGTGGATATAGTATAGGCATAGATATATTGAGTACATGTATGAAATTTTCAAATAAAAAATTCTTATATTGAAATAAGATTACAGTAAAAATTAGCAATCTATTGGCCCAACATGTTAGACTAGAGAGTATCAGGAGCTGTGATTATGACTTCCATGTGTCCTGACTAATTTGAATGAAGAAAATTAGACCTTGCAGTGGACAATATGCTTGAACCCCAGTGGTAGTTGAGAAGTGCATGTGTAGAAAGAACCAATGGGAATGTCTAGCATAAATGGACAATAGTGAGTTATGTTTTGTTTTATATATGTATACTCCATAGTATGCAGAAACAGCTATAAATGAAAGGATCACAACTAAGCATACCAATTGATATGTTTAGCTTAATTCTAAGACTTCAACTTATAGAACTTTAAAATTCTAAAGTCTAAAGACACATACATTGATATACTCGTCGTAGCATTTCTTGGTTTTCCGTTGTAGCATTTCAACAGAAGGGAAAGTTGGGTAGGGAAGTGACTGCTGTTCAGAGTTGTAAAGAGAGTGTGAGGCATGCAAAGAAACACACTATCCCTTATAACATGTCTGCAGTTTGGACAGCGACTCAGAAGGGTAGTGGCACACAATGGTGGAGGGAAGAGGAAAGCATTATTACAGCAGTCTTTTAAGAAATGAGGCCATGACAAAATTCTTTGTAATTTGTGCAGCATTTAATACACAAATCAGTGTGAACACTTACAGGTATAGCTTCCATATCTGGTGATTTTTGAACAAGTTATGGAAGGAGAACAATAGTTTGGTGTTGGTTGATTTGGAGAGGAAAAACAAGATAAGTATACAAAATTAAAAATATAAAAGATGGATAATGAAATAGCAGAGACTATGTTTGGGTGGTGCATATGGGATACAAGAAAAATTAAGAGCCCTATGAAAGGTCTTCTTTGAAAATGAATTAGAATTTTAAGGTTAAGTATACGAGCTATTCTTGTAGTAGTTCACAGAAAAAGGAATTATATTTAATTAAGAGTACCAATTCTATATAAATCTATTACATTATGTAGAGTATCATATTATTAAAATAGTCTAAATTTGATCCACATGATTTTTTGTTTTGTTTTGTTTTTGTTTTTGTTTTTGTTTTTGTTTTTTTGAGACAGGGTTTCTCTGTATAGCCCTGGCTGTTCTGGAATTCACTTTGTAGACCAGACTGGCCTCAAACTCAGAAATCCGCCTGTCTCTGCCTCCCGAGTGCTGGGATTAAAGGTGTGCGCCACCACCGCCCAGCTCACATGAATTTTTATATTCTAACTAATTGACAAATTGTTGTGTTTCACATTTCAGTGCCATTTTGCATAATGATACATACAACATACACATACACACAAACATATAATTTGCTAGTCTCTCTTATGGATGTTCATTTTTCATAGCCTTCTTTATTTTGCCATATGCATATTGTCTTAAATTCTCTTGGTCTTCACGTCAGTATTTTCTCATCATCCATTAGGGTTGTACTTAATACATGATATAAAATAATGAAAATTTACTTTATTCTTTTCTGGTTATCTTCTCTTTTTGGACATTTATCAGGCTGCATAGATTTGGAGTCTAATCATGATTCCCATTTACCTAACAATTAAACTATTTCTCCACTGACACTTCACATGCCCCCTCCCCCCAACAAACACACAGTCATTGAGGTGAACGCTTCCCAGTGGCTTTGGTTTTCCTCTGAAAGAAGCCTATGAAATTGTGAGCCGCAAACATTTCCAAACAGATTTGGAGAGAGTGCCATTAGGGAGTGGGTCCTGTCATCCACTGGAAGGCTGCTGTTCACAGGAAGTGATTCTGGTTACCCTGTACTCATTTAAGACTGTTGTTGATCAGGGAACTTGGGTTGTCAACAACTACTCTTCACAGTATTTTTGTATAGCGTGAGTACAGATGTGAAATATTACATTCCATTGACTTGATCATAGCACAAACCTGCATTTTACAACACTTTTTTTTTTTAACAAATTACCATAGACTATTGCCATATTTGGTATTGTACTGGCTGGTTTTGTGTGTCAACTTGACACAAGGTGGACTTATCACAGAGAAAGGAGCTTCAGTTAAGAAAATGCCTCCATGAGATCCAGCTGTAAGGCATTTTCTCAATTATCAAGGGGGGAGAGTCCCTTGTGGGTGGTTATCATCTCTGGGCTTGGGCTCTATAAGAAAGTCAGCTGAGCAAGCCAGGAAAAGCAAGCAAGCCAGTAAAAAACATCCCTCCATGGTCTCTGCATCAGCTCCTGCTTCCTGACCTGCTTGAGTTCCAGTCCTGACTTCCTCTAGTGATGAACAGCAATGTGGAGCTGTAAGCTGACTAAACCCTTTCCCCCCCACTTGCTCCTCGGTCATGATGCTTGTGCAGGAATAGAAAGCCTGACTAGGACAGGTATTTTGCTTTTGACCAGTTACACTATCCCTATGTCCAAAGCTGAATTTTGTGGAGTGGGATTTGCGAGGATGGGAGTATTGTTTGTTTGCTTTGTTTTGGGAGCTCAGTGTATCAAAGATAATCCATTGTTATGTGTGAACTCTCATTCAAGACTTAAGTCTTAGCTACAGACTCATGGCAGCAGCACCTAATTCTATATACTTATACATGGGTATGTGTTTATAGACACATCTTTTCATATATCTATATGTATTTTATACTCACTATTTTTCACTTATTTTATTTTCTATATACAGAGAGCCATGCTCCTATTGCACTGAAAAATTAGAACACAGAGATAAGATGTTTAGATGATAAGGGTCATATTTTTTCTTTTATGGGACTTTCCAGACTCATTGCTTCACCAGGAATACGGAATGTTTTCTGTATATGTAGAACACTGAAGTTGTGATGCTTTCCCCTTAAGATTTTGTAAGTTTGCCTAAAGAGCTTCCTCATATTACATAGAAGTCTGATGTTTCATGGTTTTATCCAGCTATGTAAATAATTGTTTATTTTATTTTTAAAGTTTTAGTGTGTCTGTGTGTGTGTGTGTGTGTGCGTGCACGTGTTCTCTCTTATCATGGTCAAATGTGTATAGTTCAATGTAGAGGCCAGAAGAAGACATCAAATCTTCTGGAGCTGAAACTACCAGTAGTTTGTGAGCTCCATGACATACACAATGGGACTTGAACTCTGGTCCTTTGTGAAAGCAACAAACACCTTTAACTATTGATCAATCCCTTTTGCCCCATAAATAAACAATTGTATAAGCAGAAACTCTGAGGGGTTTTATGTCATTAGGATTCAGGAATTTCAAAAGTTTAGTATTTTTCTAGCAGTCTTCCTTAAACTCAGCAATAAAAAAAAAAATCTAAATTTATGTTCCTGAAGTTCAAAGAAATTATGTTATGTTTCCTCTTAAATTATTACTTTTCTTGTACTTTTCCCCATTCCTTCTATCTCACTCCTCAAAGGTCTTACTCTCTTCTGAGCCAATCTTTGCGTTTCTGCTCTGTTTTATGACACCGTTCAACGACTTCATTGTTTAAACCACCAACTCAAATCTTGGCAAGTTTATCCCAGTTTATAATTTATATATTGATTTTTAAAACTGAAAAATCATTAGCTTCTAAATGATCTTTTGCCTAAATGATCAAGGATTTAAGTTCCCTTTAAATTAAGATCCACTTCTCCCAAACCTAGGGTGAAAATTACTCCCCCCTACAATGGAAGTCACTTCCACAGGAGACCAACAGACCCTGACATATGTGAAATACAGAAGTCAGCAATACTTAAGCTGACACTTGGACTCCTGTTCCTAATTTTTTTTTTTAAGTTCAAGAAACTCTTATGATGATGCTATTAAACCAAAGCATATTTTAAACAGATAACAAAATTTCATTTTAACTCCTAAGTCTTTGCATTTAACTCCTGTAAAGTAGACTTAACAGCCTGGTGGTAATAAACATGAGTGTGTCATATAGTAACTGAGATGGGTATGGGACTCTGTGCTCTTTTAGTATCAAAATATCTAGGAGATATGCTCACAGAAGCTGTCATTTCCACATTGGAAAAGGTTTAGTAATGTAGTAGATACTTCACCCAGAGATCAGACACCTCAGGAAGGCTGTGTTCCTTTTTGCAATCACCCTCTCTGTAAGCCCCTTCCTCTTCTAGCCTTTATTTGATTTAGGACATAAAATGGCCAAAATATAACTAGAGGCCAAAGCAAGACAAGGTGGAGCTGTGTGTATGGGGGGGGGCATTAGGGAGAGTCTGTTTTGAAGCATAAAGAGAAGAAAATTGATGAGGTGAAGATGAAGGAAGCTTGCTGTCTGTTGAGGACAGCACCCTTGAGAGGTGGTTCTTGGCCCCTGTTCCCAGGGAAAGAGCTTAGGGAGAGGTGGAATAGATCAGATTCCACTCTGCCATTGTGAAATCCTAAAATTCCTCAAGGCTTGAGTTAGTTGGTAACCAAAGGATGCTGTGTTCTAGTTATCTCTCATTCCACAATAAAGGATTATTTTCTAGTGTAACGCACAAAATATTATGAAATTAAATGACAATAAAATAGTTTTTAAAATGGCAACTGTATCATCTACTCTAGCTACTATCGAATCCTGACAGGCACTCTTACACCAGTATGATCAGTAATGCCATTCAAACTCCCTGCAGATAGATAGTCTATCTACTCATCGGTGGCTCTAGTCAAACTAGTAGGGAAAATTTCATGAAAACCTGGATTGGGAGATGTTTTACCACTAAGTTATGAGGATATCTCCTGAATATGCCTGAAAGGGGCCAGAGCCAAAAAAAATAAAGACAGAGAAAGTCCCTTTGGCTGGAGACTATAGTGGCCACATGATGGGAGCTGGCTGTAATTTCTTGGGTTCAATTCCTCAAAGACAAAGTACTACCAATAAAAACCTCAGTGACTCCCAAATAAAATTTTGTTTCAATAAAATGCTGATATTGGTTTCTTGCTTTGGAAAAAACTGGTGGTACTTTCTGGTAACATTAAAATGTTATCAACTGCAAGTCAATGGAGAGCTTCATGCCAGCTGCTTGTCATCCCGTTGCTAATTTGGTAAATCTATGAAAAGTCCAGAATGCAAAGCTAATATAAAAAGGTCTTTGTACAACCCAGAGTAGAGCCCACTTTGCCTCAGCTTTATGCAGATATATTTTCATTACTCCCCGATGCAGTTGCTTAGAAATGCAGGAACATTGGGAATAGGAAGCTAACCAACCATCTCCCAAGTATTTATTGAGCACCAACTGTATAACCGCTGTGGGTAGCTGACTTCTGCTCTGCTGTCATTCATATAATGGGGCACAGCCACTGTCAGAGCCGTAGAAATGGTGTTCTATAAACTGTTTCTCATTTCATTGATTTCCTTTCCTTCATTTTTATAGGCATCTATAAGTGTAATCAGTATACTAAGGTCTTTATTCATTCCCATGTTGAACCTTTGTTTTCTCTTTACTTACACCTTTGCTTTTTTAGATACTCTGAATTCCTGAACTTGAGCAGTATTTTTGCTATCCATATTTGTGTAAATTAAGTCAATCTCTAGGATGGTTCATAGGATGCAAAACACAGCTGGATGCGTACCTTTATGCAAGCTCAAACAGGATGGTGGGAAGAACAATGGGAGATAGCATCAGTTTCTTTACCAACAAAATCTGCAAGAAATTGTATTTCCCCTTCCTCTAAAACTTGATTGGAATTCAAGAATTAAGAATGAACCTCATGGAAGAGGACTGGGTATTTGAGAAAGGAAAGAGAAGGAAAGGGCTAAGCTGAGCCAAGGGTCTCGCTCTGTCCTGCCTTCTTCCTCTGCAGGGACACATGGAGGGGAAGGAAATGGATCATTACCAAGTGCTTATTCATTCCTGACAAAACTGAGATAATTCCCGTCAGCCATGGTCCCATCATTGTTGGATGGGCCATTGGAAGTCGAGTGTATCCTTTATTTGGAAGTCAGGGGAGTGGTCTTGGGCAGCATCCAGATCTGTATTGGCCACGAATGTATCCTCATGTAGATATACAAAGAATAAAGCAGACCTTTTTCTGAGATACCAAACATCCCATAGAATGGTAGGCATTCTTGTGAACTCTTCAAATGTTATATAAAGAAGTTTGGGTCAACTAAAATTATGTCGCCAAATGGTATCTTGTTTTCCCAGGAATAGAAAACATTATAACATTTCTCCTTCTTGAAAAATAACAACAACAACAGCAACAACATAAACAACCAAACAAACAAACAAAAAACAAGTCCTTAAATCATTGATGAGCATTATGTAGTGAAAACTTTCTCAGTTGAATGTCAGAACTCAGTTTTCCAAGATTTCATGAAGTGAGTCCTCAAGAATAAAAAATTATGCTCTGAGGCTTCTGGAAATTGTTTGAAAGTTATATGGGAGTTTAGAATGTGAGATTCGTACTTACTACCTATAGGGTAGAAAGGAGAAGAAGATACATGTAGTCACCAGACTCAGAGGTGAAGGGTACTGAGATTACATTTCCAACATGTTTAAGGACAAAGTGATGTAACATCTGTGTCTAATTAGTTACATAAGAATCAAGAAGCAAAAACCACTGTGATTCACACAGTTCAAAAAACTAAGCTGAGCTGGCTACTAGATCATATGTGGAATATAATTTCACTTGATTATATGTGAAATAAATTGTATGGCATGCAGATCAACATCAGACAGACGTTAACAACATCAGATGGACAGATCAACATCAGACAGACATATTAACTGCATTCTTGTATTACTCAGTGGCATCCATGTTGACATGGACTCTGTGTGTGTGTGTGTGTGTGTGTGTGTGTGTGTGTGTGTCTAGGAAATGGACTTTTATTGTGTGTTGAGGCAGAGTTGGTGTCCATATCTGCACAATTATAGATTTGACATATTCGATGTTCTGCTACTTAGTAGTGTTTGATTGTGGAAGACACTCTGGGGAGATTGTTTCTGAATTTCATAACTAGGAGCCGGGTTTCTGTGGACTAAGATCCATTGAAGTGAGTCCAAGGTTACATTTCCAAACAGAAAGCTAACCCAAAGGGGGACAAGGATGATGGTGAAGAGAAAAATCAAACAACACACACACAGACACACAAATGCACAGATACCCACAGAGAGACACACATACATACCAGGAAGCTGGGAGGACTTAGAAGTCACACACACAGACACACACACACAGACACACAGACACACACACAGACATACACACACACAGACATACACACCGACACACACAGACATACACACACACAGACATACACACCGACACACACAGACATACACACACACAGACATACACACCGACACACACACATCAGGAAGCTGGGAGGAGTTAGAGGTGGATTGAGTGTTGAGTGATCAAAATACAATATATGCATGTAGGAAATTATAAAAATTTAGTAAAATTATTATATCATAAAAATCCTTGGTGGTGGAGTGGGGGAATACATGGTTTGGGCTTTGGCACTCTCCCAGCCAAAAACATTTTATTGGTTATACAAAATACTCATGGATTGCACAAGCATTAAGAAAGTCTGCAGGGAGAGGTACTGCAGAGATGAGGGCAAGGAGGAGGAGTCACTGTTCGTTCCCAGTTTCTCAAGACAAGCAGCTGCCCATGTAGGGAAAAGAAACAGCATTTCTGATGGGCTCTCTAAGGTGCCTCAAAGCATTCTAATCTGCAGAAATCAGAGAAAAAAACCTCCAAAATAGCTTAGTATCTTTAAAAGGAAATACATATGCCGGGCAGTGGTGGCGCACGCCTTTAATCCCAGCACTCGGGAGGCAGAGGCAGGCGGATTTCTGAGTTCGAGGCCAGCCTGGTCTACAGAGTGAGTTCCAGGACAGCCAGGGCTACACAGAGAAATCCTGTCTCCAAAAAAAAAAAAAAAAAAAAAGGAGTTAAAAAAAAGTAAATACATATGTGCACATGCAAGCTAAATAGGTAAGTATTAAATTAAACGACCAAAATCAAAAGTTACTTTATCTTGATTTTTAAATTAAAGACCTATGATTTAATACTTAAAATATGTATATCAGAATATAAAAATCTATAGAAATTTGGCAGAGAAGGAAAAATAATTTTAAAACATAGAAGCCAATAATGAGAAGTCAGAATGATCATAGAACATACACATGTGTCTATGTGTATCCCTAGACATACATACACACATATATGTGAGACATTTGAGAATCTATGCAGATAGAAAAAAGCAGATTTGAAACAACACATACAGTAATAATAGAAGGAAACATTTCTGGATAAGGCAAAAAACTTAATCTGCTAACTAAAAGAGCTCATCCATCCCAACGAAGATGAATCAAAGCCTTAAGAACCAAAATTTCTCTAGGCAATAATGTTGGCCATCCAAATCTAAGGCATAAGTCATCATATAGAAGTCAGAGGGAAAGGTAGATTGACAGAAATAAATTCCAAGTCATGGAATATTCATATACTGACATCAGCTCAGACATCTGAAAAACCAGAAGCTATAGCACTTGGGGGGAAATGATGGCGGTTCCCCAGTTCTCTCTCTCTGGTGACTCTGTATTAGGCAGAGGAACAGCATCTCAGGCAGACAGGCTCTCAGAGCACAGGCAATCTGAGGTCTCTCGTGGAGAAAATTACTCTAAGTCAGTCTACCTGAGCAAAAGATAAATCAATATAAACAACTGGAGAGCGAGGACGTTGTGGTAACACAGGATTGATGGTGTCCCTTTGGGCATTGTACTTCTTAGTCTGTATTGAGTTCTTTCTACCACTTGACGGATAGTAGAGCATATGGCATATGGCAAGCTCTTCCTTTTAAAAGGGAGAGATGTTGCGCTTGTAAGACAGGACAAATGGGCTTGTCCCCTCCCACCAGCCCCAGAGGGAAAACCAGAGTAGAACTCTATCAGAGCATGCTCATCCTTTTCATCTGCCTGAACTGTAGTCTGCTGGGGTCTAATCACAGCCGGCCCCAGGAGGGTGCCCTGGATCTCAGGATGGCTTTTTGGAATATTCTACACAGATCTGTCTGCATCTCACCGGAAAGGAGAGTGGCTTAGGAATGGGTTCTATGTCTGTGATGCTTTTATCTCCAGCTTTTCTTTACAATCATAAACATTTCTCTAAATTAAACTGACGAAATCAGGACTTTCTTTAGTCATGTTATTACTTTGTCTTTTATATCCCGTGAATGAATAAGTAAGCTGGGGCTGTAGGAACACCATGCTGGTGTGTATTATAGAAGCTTTATCTTTCCATACACTGAAGTTTTCCGGCAGTCTTTTAATCAGTAAGGATTCTCAGTGGTAGTGAGAATTTTCATCCAAAGCGTAGCACACCTGAAGCTGCTGATCTTTCACGGAAACCTCTCCCAGTTTTTCTGTTTTTCAGTCCAGCTGGGATAAACTGTCTTTTGAATGATACTAACGCATTCACGAGGATTCCTTGCCAACAGAATTCATGGAACAACCAAACAGGGCTGCCCAATTACCAGGAGATAAAGAGTCAACAGAGTGATAATAAAAAGATACTTATGCAATGAGTTTGGGGGGAAAAACCACCAGGAAGCATCCTGGTTGTCCTCACTAGGTGGGACGGTGTGTGGACTTCTGCCTGCCTTATGATTCTTGCTATTTCTACTCTGTAATCATCTTATAATTGTGAAGATCTGGCACTTTAATTTCATCCCTAGGGTAAAATTGTGGATGTTGGCATCGTGACAAGTGAAACAGTATAAAAGGACAATTACCTTGGGCTCATACACTATTTTCCCCCTCTTTGCAGTTTTCTAAGAAAGACTTAAACTTTCAAGATTTTAGAAAATTAGGACATGCCTCCCGATAGTTTC
Organism: Rhynchomys soricoides; assembly: GCA_019843965.1. Classification (NCBI taxonomy): domain Eukaryota; kingdom Metazoa; phylum Chordata; class Mammalia; order Rodentia; family Muridae; genus Rhynchomys; species Rhynchomys soricoides. The sequence continues at coordinate 2,664,526 of JADRCH010000106.1, read as the reverse complement.
TTGTCCACAACATTAAAAGCTCTAAAACCAATGTGCTCCTCAACCAACTGGACAAGCAAGCACATTTGAATATCTATGCAACAGCTACTGTGGTAAGCCCCAGGAAGAAGACTGAGATGGCTCTGCAAATAATGATCACTCTAGACACAAGATGTCTGGGCTGAAGCTCCGCTGCTGTTTGCTGCTTCATGTGGGCTTGGATATGTTACTGAAATTCTCTATGTCTGATTGTCTCATTTGTGATGTGAGAAAAATGTGGACAGCAACTCAAGTTGTTTCAACAAATTTTTAAAAAGTTTGCATGTAAAATGTTTAGGTGAGATTACAAGAGCCACTGGGGGAAGGCTGACTTCAGGTTTCCAGGATCTGCATGAAAAGTCAGGCAGAGTGATGTGGGCCTGTAATCCTAGCACTAAGGAGGCAGAGGAGGATTCCTGGTGTGAAGGCTGTAGAATCCACTGAGCTCTAGGTTTCCAGAGATATTGTTTCAAAATTAATGAGCATTGAGCAATAGAGTAGGAAGCCCAATGTGATGCTCTGACCTCATACAGACTGGAACATGCATGCAAATACACACAGGCACATGCAAACATGCCTTTAAACAAACACAGGCATATGCATATCCTACATAAACAAACAAAAACGTAGAAATAAAATGGAAAGATATTTATAGATTTTTTCACAGACACAAACATACCACATGTGCACACACACACAGAGAGACAGAGCAAGAGACAGAGAGAGACAGAGAGAGACAGAGAGATAGTCAGTCTTCACCTTCTACCTTATTTAAATCAGGGTTTCTCTATTTTTTTCTACTGACCTAGCTGACTTACAAGCTGCTTAGGATCCTCCTGTCTTCACCTCACATCACATTGTAGAAATGCTGATGTTACAGAAGCTCATGTAGTGAGTATGTCTAGCTTTTATGTGGATTTGGGGAACTTGAATGGCATGTACTATACCAATGAGGATTTTCCGTAGATCAAGATTTCTCTCTCTTTAGAATATCAGAACCCCATATGGAAACTGTGTAACTTGAAAGAAGACACTGTGAGATCATCTTCCCTGTTGGCCCAGCTTCTCCCTTGAGGGCCTCACTAAATGCAAGCATCTCTCTGTACCCAAGGTCTGTTGTCCTCCAAGCTCTGCTCTTCCCTCATCAACAGCAGATAATCTTGTTCTAGTCCGTGCTGAGACCCTAGGGCTATAAACATTTCTGAGACAGTATTTAAAATGACTACATTTTGGATCCAAACTAGCAATCAAGATTAGGACCCTTATCTTAAATTGCATGCACACAATGTATTCCAATAAAGTTTCCTAACTAACCAACAACAAAATTCTTCAACGGTTTGACAACCACATTATTCTCCCTATAGCTCGCTAATTTCATTGCTGGTTTTCTTTAAGTACTGAGGACCCTTCAAGCTAATTCTCATCTCTGTCTTCAGTCTGCAATCCCCAATTTGACCTGTATGTGCTCTCCAGCCTGGTGGTTGAACAATTCTCCAATTCCCAATTTTGCCTCCAATAGGGAGCCATTCCTGACAACCGATGAGGCAAGTAATGTACAAAGTCTTCTCTTGATGTGCCTTTTGGAAAGACTAGATGAGTTCCCAGTTTAACAGCCCTCCCTGTTGAAAAGGCTCTAACACAGTGGTAACCTCCTGAGTACACATATTTAACCCCGAGCACTGAATTGGTCAAGCACATTGGGAAGTTCTCCACAGATGCCACACAAAGAGGGCCAAAGGCCGAATTAATTTTTCAACACTAAAGTCTGAGTTTTACAATTTGTTCATTTCTATGGTAATAAATTTTCTATAACAAGCAAGGCCCAGTAACTGGGCAAGGGCCCAGAAAGTCTCACTTGGCAAAGAGCTTTTGTTGATTCTGGCTATGTATATTTGGAGGACAATGGCACAGGTCAAATGTCACTGTGTGCACGATTCTCTTCTTAGGTAACACTGGTCTTCCTTTTGTGTTATTGGTAGAGAGATTGTCATGGGAGTCCCTTTAGCACTCACCCATCCTCTTTGAACCTTGGTGAAGTTTAAAGCTTTCACGTTCTGTTCATGGAGTTGTAGATCTCTTAAGAGCAAAAGTAGAGAATAATATTTACTTGGTAGGGAGGCTATTCACCAGGCTTTTCTTGATCTCACCGTTCACTCTGTGTTAACTGATCAAAAGATGATCTCAACAGTTTTAGTCTTTTCTATTGGAGAAAGAATCCATGTATCAATATTTTATGAAATCAGACTTGCAGCTCCATGCTGGAGTCGAGAATAGAGCACACCCTTGCTCTGTTGCTAATGGCAGGAGCGTATCCCTTCACCCTAGAGCTGTCAGAGCAGGTCCAAAGCCTCATGGTGGGCATTGGCTAATGAAGGGAGGAGCTTCCCTAATACTCATTCAGCCTGAGAATTCTGGATAATTCGAATTTTCTTCTCAAGTATAAGCATTCTATTTGCATGTAACCACAATTTAATGTTTAACAATTTATTGTTTAACAATGTGATGGAGGTTGGAGAGCTGGCTCAGTGTAAGAGCAAGCATGAGGACCAAAGTTCAAATCCCAACACCCACAAGCTGTGCATGTCTGTAATGCCAACACAGAGGAGGAAGGGGCAGTGACAGACAGATGCCAGAAGATCCTTGTTCTTGTCAGCATAGCAAAAATAGTAAGCTTATAGTTTTTTGACACATTGTGTCTAAAGTTGGACAGTAAGATGAGGACACATGCTCTTCTGGCTTCCTCATTCATGGGCAGGTCATGTGCCTGTACACACACACACACACACACACACACACACACACACCAAATAACATATGATTTTACCTCACCTCTCCAATGGGTTAGAAGTCTCAGCACTGTATGAGTAGATTCTGATATTCTGGATATCTCCTGGTGGGGCTAGAACTTTCATTTGCAGTCCCTGGTCCTCTTCCCTAGTTGTGGGAAGGATTAACTTCCTTGCTGCTGTTTGGTTAAAGTCCCTGTTTCCATGCTTTTAGCCAGCTCCACTCTTTGGTGCTCATAGTGGCCACACTGCTTGCTGCATGACCCTCCATCTCTAGGCCAGCCCCATTACCCCTGGTCCTTTTTGTTGTTTGCACCTATTGGCTGTGAGACTAAAGAAAAGGCCCTGTCTGAAATGGACTTGCACCAAGATCATGTTCACTCGACGATTTCCTTGTCATTTGTTTTGGGACTTTGATTACATTTTTAAAAGTCCCCCTCTCAGTAATGTTTGATTTAATAACTTGAGGTAGAGCTACATAAACCAAGGACAATAAATCTTAAGGGATGGATGCACTTTAGAATTTTTTCACCATATACCCATGAAAACCCTTTTGTTTTCTAATATTCATTTTGTTGAATTTGTATATAATTAATGCTTTCCTGGATCTCTTTGTCCAGATGTGTGTCTTAACTTGAACCTGTTCTTATTTTGACACAGTAGGGAAATAGATTTGGAGAAAGGAACACGTCAGATACAGCCATAGTAAAGAACATTAATTGCATCCATACTGTATGTAGCAAGCTAGTATTGCAGGATTTTAGGTAGGCATGGGCTATGGCCAGGTATGAAGACAAGGTAAGTAGATGTACAGAGATACGTGCAGAACTGCTGTGGTACTTAGTGTTGTCCTAATTAAGAATGGAATCAGTGGGGAAGGAAGGCTACCTCACCTACTAATGGAGTAGTAATATATGCCCTTAGCATCTCACCCACTGGTAGACTAGTTATATATGCCCTTAGCATCCCACCCACTGGTAGACTAGTTATATATGCCCTTAGCATCCCACCCACCGGAAGACTAGTTATGCCTTAAGCATCTTCTACCACTCTCTTTCTGTTTGCACATTATATTATTTTGACCTGTGGCTTAGAATATCATGCTGTCTTACACTTTTAGAGTGTTATGTCTCTGGCACAATGCCAGGCATTTAGTACATGATCAATAAATGATCCATGGTCGAGTCTGTGATTCACCCAAGATATTCTGTCCAGCATGGGATTCTGTGGCCTTCCTTTGGATACCTCTGCCAACTTTTTCTGCTTTCTATGCCTCAGAGAATGTCTGACCTGGTAGCTGCTGTTGTGGCTGTTGACTTCTCCCAATTTCCCTATGGTCATAAGAGTAGTTCATTCACGCAAATAGAATTTCATCTTTTCAGCTCATCTTGGCTTTCTGTCAATGGCCAAGGTTAGACACAGCTCCTTCTCCTAGTTACCGACTGACAATGTATTTATTCCCTCTTCCTCTTACAAACACTACAGTGGAGTCTATGTGGAATGCACGTTGCTCACACTCCTAATTTTTTCATGTTGTGTTGGCTCCCAAAATGCAGTACAGCCTTGGCCATAATGCTCCTTTTAGACTTCTGGACAAGTTCACCTCTCCTCAAGGACAGGTGCTTCCACACTCACAAGGTCTAAACATTGTACTGAAAATTTAGTATCTCCTCAACTATCCCCCTTCCCTCTACCCCTGAGGACTGGTAAGTCTGGTTCAAGTTGCTTCTTCTGGCCAGCTCCACTCTTTGGTGCTCATAGTGGCCACACTGCTTGCTGCATGACCCTCCATCTCTAGGCCAGCCCCATTACCCCTGGTCCTTTTTGTTGTTTGCACCTATTGGCTGTGAGACTAAAGAAAAGGCCCTGTCTGAAATGGACTAATTGATCCACACCATGGCCACTGTTCTTTTCTGGGCAAGTCCTGAGAGAATTACTTTCTTTGTGAATTTAATTGTCTTCACTTGGATTTTGCTTTTAGTACTATTAGAGCACAAGCCAGTTGCTCTGGCCCCCTACCATATCCCTGCAAATGAGCATCAAGGGAACTGTTTGGGTTTGTTACTAAGGCTGTTGTTGAACTTGAGGCTCCAGCAATAGCAGGACCCTCTTGAGTCTTGGCAAGCAAATTCCGTATGGCCTCACTCTGCTGGTTTTGTCTCCTCAGTCCCATCCCTTGTGGACAATTTGTAAAATTAGGAAATTAAGAAAACAGAGAATTGAAAAGACCTGGGAAATGCTTAGTAAGGAAAACCCCTTCACAGAGATAGAGCCTCAATGACAGATTTACCAAGGGGACAAGAGGATACTATAAATAAACAGTGTCTCTGTGTCTCCTCTTTTCTTGTAGAACATAATAGGTAGTAAATGAATATCAATTTATTTTCTTAGATGGATTGGAAGTGAAACAATACCTTTGGATAAGAGAAATAACAATATATGAATAAATACTATGAAAGACTGGAATGGAAAGTTTACCCAAGAAGTTCCTCTCCAGAATTTTCCTTGGATCCCTACTCTACCCAATTTGCTCTGAACCCACAGGTTTCTTATTCTCCAACAGAAGTAGAAGTGGGGAGGTTGAATGAGGTGGCAGATCCTTCCTTCCTTTCATTTAATAGGGTCATCTCTTTCTCGTGTGAAATATCATCCCTGTAAACATTTTACCAGCAGCTTTATTTTAAAGGGGAAAAAAAAACATTTCCAGGAAGAGATGAAGCCCTGGTTCTGATTTTCTCCATGAATGTTCTGAATCATCCAGAAGGGATACCTATACCCAATGGGCACTATGAACAAACGGAGAAAGAAAGGAATTTCACATGCATTTGTGTAAGGCGAGAAACAAAGACGAGCTGTATCTTCAGTATGACCACAACTTTCACTTTAAATAAGTTTTACTTAAATCACATCGTTTGAAATTTACATCCAGGGCCTGCCAGGCATTAAGCCTGTCTGTTTTTATAGGAAGATAGTTCTCTCTTCACTGGCTCACAGGGGACAAAGGGAGGCATCTGGGTACCATGTGAAGCATAAATGCTCTTTAATGTCACCCCTCTCCCAGGCAGAGAAGTCAGCACAAGGCTCTGGCAGGCATCTCAACTCCACCTCCTTGGCTGATAGCTAAAGAAACAGGATCATAAACGGTTCTCAGTCTGTGCCCTCAAAGAGACTCTGAGATCTTTGAGGCCAGGGGTTGTATCTTATACATTCCCATTGCCTGGAACCAGGAAATATAGAAACATGAGGGAAGAGTTGAAGAGACAGAGACCCTGTAGAGGATTCAGCTACAGAGGGCACAGACTCCAGCAAGCAAATGTGCTGATTTCCTTATAAAAACAAACCAACAGAAATAAGGAGTGGCAGAGTGTGAAAACCTTGGAGTATGCCCTGGTGTCTTTGTTACAAGATATATCCCGAACTCAGAGAGGGCTATGGGATCATCAGCATCCTGCCCCAAGGAGTAAGGGAACTGAGAGCTGTGAACCCCTTAACTACAAGACAGAAAATCGTAGAGAAGAGTGGTTTGGATGCATGGGCAGCAGTCATTTATTTATGGTACAAATGAGAAATTTTCCATACTTTATTATTATCTTTCTGCAATTCATGTTAACAGGCGAGGCTGAGATTTTGTTGACGTTTAATACATCAATGTCACGTACAACTTCTATCATACAAAGCAGTATCATTATTCTGAATTATAGAATGGTTCTCAGGTTCCCAAAAGGCTTTGGGCACTAATCCTGAATTCTTGTGCTACCTTTTGTCAGGGATGAGAGCAGTTGTGGGCCCAGGCACCAAATCAGTGGAGGTTGTGTTCTTTTTCATTTTACCTTAGGTTTCTTGTCAAACTACCTTATTCTAACGCCCAAAGCTCCAGATCTAGCTTAGAGTGGGAGAAAAATAAGACTCAGAGATAACTTGTCCTAAATCCTACACTTTCATCCCAACAGTCCTTGTATATGGGATTAGGTTTATTAGCCTAAAACCCTGTTCTCATAATGCCGAGATGGAGTACTGATAGGAAGTTAATTGGGATGTGATTCTAGGTTCCCTAGTAGAGACAAAGACTGGCAATGGGCACTGAGGACATTTGGGAGGCCTAACAACAGGGCCTCCCTAGGCCGTTGGAACTACCCAACCCAGACTCATTACGGCGTCACCGTTAAAGAACTCCGAGTGTGCTGACTTGATACTTTTCCTGTTGCTATGATAAAATACTATGACAAAAACAACTTAAGGGAGAATCTCAGCACATAGTTCAAGGTATAGTTGGACAGGATGGGGGTGTTAATGTTGCAGGACCTTGAAGCATCCACAGCCAAGCAGCAGAGGGCCCAGGACACTGTTGTGCAGTTGGCTTCCTCCATTTGCACACAGCTCAGAAACCCCACCTCAGGAATGCCCTGCCCACAATTAAGATGGATCCCACTCATAAATACACCTAATCAAAAGAGCTTTCTAAGAGGCCCATATCCCAGGTGATTTTAGGGTTTGCCAAGTTGTCAACATGACAGTTAACACTAGTCATCCCTCATACATGTAGTCTTTTGTATAAGATGGTGGGAAATCAATATGCAAATTTAGGAGCAGAACTTACCTTAAATATGATAGGATGCTGAGATGAAAATAATGCTCTCCTCTTTTTCCTCCTTTCTCTCCTCCCCTGTCTGTTCTCACCTTCTCCTTTTCCTCTCCACATACCTTTGTCCCCACCACTGTTATCTGTATCTTCTATGACAGCATATGCCCTTACATTGGAAAGAAAGAAGTGGAAATAGCTGCCACAAGCCATTATGTCACATCACTTATGCCATGTTAGGCCACCGATGCCATGCCAACATGGGAGTGACAGGAAGTAGTCCCCTTCGTTCTTCCAATATCAGACCACAGTAGCTTTCAGAAAACTTTCAATGGGCCGCTTGACTCATAGGCTCATCTATATGGACAAGGTCCATGGATCACTCCCTGTTTTGGTGGCTCAACACAATGAGATTTGCTGTATTTATTAGAATCATAGGGAAGAAAAGAAGAGTCGCTTCTAAGGATGGACATTCACTACTGTGAAAGGAGGAAGGAAGGCTTAAAGCAGAGTATAACTGACAGTAAGTCATAAAGATATGTGTCAACCTAATTGCACTCAAATTGCAAGACATCTGGGCTATTCTCCTCTTGGATTCCTGAATCAATTCCAAGTCACAAATTCTCTGGAATCTCAACTCTAACATTGTCTTCGTACCACCAGGGCTACAATACTGGCACACAAGCTGTTCAGCAGGCAGTGGTAGTGATGATCACCATGTTGGTGATGACTGTGAGGAAGGTAATAATAGATTCCAAGTGTTGAGCACCTGTCATGAAGTTATGAACTTGTCCACTGTGGTTTCTGAAAGACTTGGCTCTGAAACCATACTTAAGACTCAGCAGATATTGGGTCTACCACCCAGTGTCCTCTTTCTCTTTATTTTATTTTTTAATTTATTTGTATTTTTTATCTTTTATTTTTTATTATTTATTTTTATGTTTTTATTTTTTTTTATTTATTTACGTTTCAAATGTTATCCCCTTTCCCGGTTTCCCCTCTGAACTCCCCCTCTCCCATCCCCCCTTACCCTGCTTCTATGAGGGTGCCCACCCCCACTCCTGCCTCACTGCCCCAGCCTTCCTCTACACTGGGGCATCACGTCTTCACAGGACCAACTGCCTTCCCTCCAATTGATGCCAGATAAGGCCCCTTCATCTCCTACAGTCCTTCCACTAACTTCTCTGTTGGGGTCCCTGTGCTCAGTCCGATGGTTGCTTCAAGCAGCCATATCTATATTGGTCAGGATCTGGCAGAGCCTCTCAGGAGAGCACGTCTTGGCATCCCCAATAGTGTCTGCATGTGGGATGGATCCCCAGGTAGGGCAGTCTCTGGGTGGCCTTTCCTTCAGTCTCTGTTCCACTCTTTGTCCCTATATTTCCTTTAGACATAAGCAATTCTGGGTTAAAATTTTGGAGATGAGTGGGTGGTCCTATCCCTTAATGTTGAGGGAAGGGGGGAATGCCTAACCTCTGGGTATGGTCTGGACAGATTCTCCCTCCCCTTTGTGGAGTATTTCAGCTAATGTCATCCCCCGTAGGGTCCTGGAAGGCTTTTGCTTTCCTGGCATCTGGAACTTTCTGGTTGCTACCCCCAGTTCCCCATCCCCCATTGCTACATACCTCTGTTTCCTGACCCTCCTCCATCTCCTCACATACTTGATTCTGTCCATCTTTTCCCCCTCCCCCTCTTCTCTTCCTCCCAAGTCTCTCCCAACCTCTACTTCCTTTGATTATTTTGCTCCCCATTCTAAGTAGGACTGAAGCATCCATTCTTTGATCTTCCTTGCTCTTGAGCTTCATGTGGTCTGTGAGTTGTACCATGGGTATTCCAAGCTCTTTGTCTAATAGCCACTTATCAGTGAGTACATACCATGTGTGTTCTTTTGTGACTGAGTTACCTCACTCAGGATGATATTTTCTAGATCCATTCATTTGCCTGCAAATTTAGTGAAATCATTGTTTTTAATGGCTGAGTAGTATTCCATTGTGTAAATGTGCCACATTTTCTGTATCCATTCTTCTGTTAAGGGACATCTGGGTTGTTTCTAGCATCTGGCTACTACATATTTATAAATATGGCTGCTATGAACATAGTGGAGTATGTGTCCTTATTACATGTTGGAGCATCTTCTGGGTATATGCTCAGGAGTGGTATAGCTGGGTCCTCAGGTAGTACTATGTCCAATGTTCTGAGAAACTGCTAGACTGTTTTACAGAGTGGTTGTACCAGCTTGTAAGCCCCCCCAACAATGGAAGAATATTCCTCTTTCTCTATATCCTCACCAGCATCTACTGTCACCTGAGTTTTGGATCTGGTGTGAGTTTTCTGACTGGTGTGAGGTGGAATCTCAGAGTTGTTTCCCTGATAACTAAGGATGTTGAACACTTCTTTAGGTACTTTTCAGCTATTAGAGTTTCCTCAGTTGAGAATTCTCTGTTTAGCTTTGTCCCCCAATTTTGATAGGATTATTTGGTTCTCTGGAGTCTAACTTCTTGAGTTCTTTGTATACATTTGATATGAGCCCTCTGTCGAATGCAGGAGTGGTAAAGATCTTTTCCCAATCTATACGCAGCAAAATGCTGGGTCCTCTTTATGTATCCAGTCTGTTAGTCTATGTCTTTTATTGGGGAAATGAACTCATTGATGTTAAGAGATATTAAGGAATAGTGATTGTTGCTTCCTGTTATTTTTGTTGTTCAAGGTGGAATTACGTTTGTGTGGCTATCTTCTTTTGGGTTTGTTGAAAGATGATTACTTTCTTGCTTTTTCTAGGATGTAGTTTCCCTCCTTGTATTGGAGTTTTCCATCTATTATCCTTTGTAAGGCTGGATTTGTGGAGAGAGATTGTGTAAATTTGGTTTTGCCATGGAATATCTTGGTTTCTCCATCTATGGTAATTGAGAGTTTTGCTGAGTATAGTATCCTTGGCTGGCATTTATGTTCTCTTAGGGTCTGTATGACATTTGCCCAGGATCTTTTAGCTTTCATAGTCTCTGTTGAGAAGTCTGGTGTAATTCTGATAGGTCTGCCTTTATATGTTACTTGACCTTTTTCCCTTACTGCTTTTAATATTCTTTCTTTGTTTTGTGCATTTGATGTTTTGACTAAAATGTGATGGGTGGAATTTCTTTTCTGTTCCAATCTATCTGGAGTTCTGTAGGCTTCTTGTATATTTATGTTCATCTCTTTCTTTAAAGTTAGGAAAGTTTTCTTCTATAATTTTGTTTAAGATATTTACTGACCCTTTAAGTTGGGAGTCTTCACTCTCTTCTACACCTATTATCCTTTGGTTTGGTTTGCTCATTGTGCCCTGGATTTCCTGGATGTTTTGGGTTAGGAGTCTTTTGTATTTTGCATTTTCTTTGACTGTTGTGTCAGTGCTCTCTATGGTATCTTCTGCACCTGAAATTCTCTCTTCCATCTCTTATATTCTGTTGGTGATGCTTTCGTCTATGACTCCTGATCTCTTTCCTAGGTTTTCTATCTCCAGGGTTGTCTCCCTTTGTGATTTCTTTATTGTTTCTATTTCTGTTTTTAGATCCTGGATTTAGATCCTGGTTTTGTTCAATTCCTTCACCTGTTTGGTTGTGTTTTCCTGTAATTCTTTAAGGGATTTTTGTGTTTCCTCTTTAAGGGCTTCTACTTGTTTACTTGTGTTCTCCTGTATTTCATTAAGGGGGTTATTTATGTCCTCCTTAAAGTCCTCTATCTTCATCATGAGATGTGATTTTAAATCAGAGTCTTGCTTTTCCGGTGTGTTGGGCTATCCTGGGCTTGCTGTGGTGGGAGAACTGGGTACTGTCAATGCCAAGTAGCCTTGGTTTCTATTGCTTATGTTCTTGTAACTGCCTCTCACCATCTGGTTATCTGTGGTGTTAGCTGGTCTTGCTGTTTCTGACTGTGGCTTGTTCCTCCTATAGACCTATGTGTCAGCACTCCTGGGAGACCAGCTCTCTCTGGGAAGAATTTGGTTATGGAGAACTGTGGCACAGGGTCAGCTCTGGGCACAGACAGAAAGTGCAAGGATCCTGTCCCCAGATGTTCCTTGGTTCCTGTGTCCTGATGGCTATGGGTGGGATCCCTTTTGGGCCAGGAATTTGAGCAGAAGTAGTGGTCTCACCTGTGCTCTCAGGTTTGTCAGCACCCCTGGGATACCAGCTCTCTCCAAGTGGGGGGTATGAAGAGCTGTGGCACAGGGTCAGCTCCAGGCGCAGATGGAAACCAGAAGTGCATACTTTGACTATGAAAGGGTTGGTAGCACAGTGCTTGGAAAAGCTACATATCTCAGTATATTACAGCCTTGGCTTTTTATGTTTCACTCATTGCTGTCCAAATTTAACTTGATCTTCAACTAAATGAATGGAATATGCCTCAGTTTCTTCACAACTGGGAAAGTTAGAGTCTAAGGCTGAGCTGAGCAATTAATGAGGGATTCACAGCTCAGCAGTAGCCTAAGATTTGAAGTTGTCTGTAGGCTTCAACTGTTTTATCACCTCCAATTCACTGTCACTCTAAAGTTTTCTTGTCATTCATTTGTATTAGCGTATGTTAAGGATATGTAGTATCCTTATGTAGGGTCTCATTATGATGTTTGTATATGTGTGTATAATGGACTCTGTCCTTTTCATCCCGCATCCATTACCTGCTGTGAGTCTCCTCCCACTTCTGATGCTCCATTTGCTCTTTCCTAACAGGACCTCTTCTGCTTTCTTGGGTTTTCTTTTGTTTCTTTCCTTTTTTTAAACACCTATACATTTCCTTCTAGTTTTGAAGATAATGGTTGGGGGGGGGGGTGTTTACAGAAACACTAGAAAATTTTCAGTAATTACACTGCTGTAGAACATGTGTCTCTCCCTCTGTTGGCATCTATTAACTACCTTTAGGTCTTCAGAAAGGTCATCATCATTCCCTCCTGACTCCATGGCAGGATGCTGATGGGCACAATCTTGTGTAGTGTTACCCTTGAACAAAAAGGTCACAGTCTGGTGAGCGATAAGACATTTGAAACCAGTTTCACATGAGCTTTCAAGGTTCACACTGGACAAACAGGATGATAGTTGCCAGATAGTGTGTGACCAAGGGTCTAGCCTGTTTGTTTAGGAATTGTTTTCTAACATACAGGCCACATACAGAGTAGTTTGGAGCCTCTGTCAGGACATTATCATCCATGGACTGCTGGGAAGCAGTCCATGCTGTTTGGTGCAGCTGATGCTGTAACATCCTGTGAACATTTCCCAGGGTTGAGACCATGGCCTGGTGTAGGGGCCTGCACTCTCCTGTCAGAGGGTAGCTACTCAGGGCTACTCAGTTGAAAGCAACAAGGCGGCAGAAAATAATTTCTGTTTCATTAAGTGCTGAGAATGGACCAAGCCACCCTTATTTTTGTTCTGCTCATGCTTAAATTTGTGTTGGATCCCAGGCTGTGCCCATCTGTGTTATTCTATTAACTGAAAAGGAAGGAATTAGTGCGTGAACTTGTCACATCTTGTGACCTGTTGCACACTGAGATGGGAAGTAGTGGCCGAACAAACAACTTGCTTTTTCTCAGTGCTTTTCAGACTTGCAGAAGAAAATAGGAATGTCCCATTTACATCTCCTGACTGCATGAAATGCACCAGCACTGTCCTTCAAAACAAACCTGGTCTCTAGGACTGCACCTTACCCCAGGCTGAGGGGAAAGCGTGGCAGAACATCAAAGGAAATAACCCCTCTCTGCCAAGCCCCAGATGGAAGACCTTCCCATGGAAATACTTGTTGCAGACACTAGGCTGACACAGAGTGCTGCCAAGGACAAAATCCTCTGGTGGGCCCCCGCTTTCCCTTTCTCATGGGAGAACATAGGCTTAGAGTTGTCTTAGTGGAAGGGTTTCATGGCAGCACGAGAGGCTTCAATGCACATTCTGGCTATCCGCTGGTGGCTGTGCCTCTTTCTTACACATAGCTCTCCAAAGTCACTTGGTAACACACTGAAGGTACCGTAGTCGAGGCTTTCATTTTCCAAGCTTTTTACAGGATCGCAAGCTTTACTAAGTGTTGTATACAAACTTAGAGCAAGAATACACTTGAGCATGAAGTGTTAGAGAGAATCAGGCTCTGCTTCTGGCTTTCCTGATGGCACTGGTTTATACCAGCTTGTCTTGGCAGAAACTCAGTTAGGAAATGAGAAAAAGGCAGAAAATTATTATTTCTACATCCCCTCCAAATCAAAAAGGCTCATTTTCTAGGGGCAGCAAGACACATGACCCACACAAGCCACCTTGTCATGACAGAGTGGGCTCTGGAGACCCCAAGAAATCGGGTCCAGGAGAAGTTATTGCTTGCCAACTCAGGGACATAGAGAAGCATTGTCAGGCTCTGACATCCTGTGTCTCCTCTAAAATAAAGCACTTTGCCCCACAAAGACAAACACCAATTCCAGGATCTCATGGTCATCCTATGTCATGACCCTCAGAAATAATTTCCATCAGCAAAAATCCAACTATGTTTCCTTTTCTCTCTTTCCTTTATTTCCCTGGTTTCAGAATTCTGTGGACCATTCCAGAAGACTTAGAGGGGAGGAAGCTCCAGGCAGGCTGCATTCTCCTACCAATGTGATAAAATCAGGGTAGGGGAACTGAGGAGCACACATTCCTGGCAGGTACTATATGAGCCTCTCTGTAAACCCTTTATAAGGGAGCCTGTCTACCACTGCATTCACAGCTTACCTCTGATTCATATAAATCCACTGACCTACAACATCAATGTTTTCATTGAGAGAGCATATCAGACCCTGACATGGATGAAACAAGATGAGAGATCTTGTTTCAGCCTATACCTCTGTGGCCTTTCTTATCCCCAACAATGTAAAGATTCCCAAGGCTTTAGTGTAGGATGCCCTAAGGAGCCCTTTTCCTGTGATGCTTAAATCTATGCCATGGATTGTGATTATGGTATCATCTTTATATACAGACCTCTAACCTCATTGTGTATATTGAATATGCAAATACCTTTTTCTAAGTCAACTATACCTCAATAAAGCTGTTTCAAAAATACAAAGGGTGATAGGGTAGACTTGGTAAGAATAAGAAGCAAGTGTAGTCAGGCTGTCTAATATAAAATAACTAAATAACAAATAAAAGTGTTGTTCTGGGAAAAAACTACAAAATCTCCCCTTTTATCCACAAGCCATCTTTTCTGGATAAGTGTAGCTACCACCCCTCATCAAAGAAGCTACTCTTTTCAGCAAATGGAGACCAACACAGCCAACCACCAGTGGATACAATGCAGAGATCAGCAGTGGGATGCCCAGCCCAATAGATAGATCTATGTCATAGCTCCTGCATTTATGGAGAACATCATGGAAGAGGGGGTGGAAAGATTGTAAGTGCCAGGATACTAAGAAGTCTGCTGCGAAATTGTCTCACCTACGTGTGGCTGCATGAGCAAAACCAGAATGGTGGCAATATCAACAGCCATGCTAGTGTGGGAGAGGGAAAATTTTGAGGGATCTCTCACTCTTAGACAAAGAACTATAGGCAACTAGTGATTGCGAGAAAGGGAATCAGGCTTTCCCAAAGATGAGCCCCCTATTGGTTGTCACAATGTACAAAGATGTGATAGGGCTTAGAGCTCTATTATGTGTAAAAGTTTTCAGTCAAGTGAAATGAGGACCTGAGATGTCTACTAAGCTCTTCTGGGTCCTAAATATGAAAATGTATGAGACACTGTGATAAGCTCCATGAAATCAATGCTGTAATTAACCACATTATACTGTGAGAACACTGACATCTAAAGAATTGGTAGCTTGCTCTTTGGATTCTACCAGCCAATAATGTTCTCTCATGTTCAGATTAGCAGGTGCACTTCCAATGCTTCTATACTTCTCTGAGGAACCCATAAAGAACAACAAGTCTGTCTGAGACAGAGGGGGTCAATGATGGCATATCTCACACTGTACAGTTTTTCTTTATTATTTGACTCTACTTGTCTAGAACATGTATTCTTCTATAAATTGCTGGCATTCTTGTATAAATCTTGTATTGTCAAACTGAGATTTCTTTGTCTGTTTGCCTAGAAGCTAACATATCACAGTCTAGAATGATTTTTTTATCTGCTTTTGTATTGTTGTGGTTTTGAGTATTTGTGGTGTAAACATGTTTGTTTATGTGCATTTGTATGTGTATATATGTGCACATATATGCACATGCATATAGAAGAAAGTAAATGAGTGCACTATGTAATCTACTGTTTTCTACCTCATTTTTTGAGACAGGGTGTCTCAGTGAGATTGAAGCTCACTAGCAGGCTAGCCAATGAGTCCCAGGAAACCACTTATTTCACTACAGTCCTAGGGTTACAGATGTGTGCAACCACAGGAGGAAATGAAAAGACTCCAGATATCTAAACTCAGTATATCATGCTTTTATGTATAGGACTTTATCCACTGAGTAACCTTCCTATCCATTGATTTGAATTCTTGATGTAGTCTTTCTCATGGAAGCCAGACTAGCCTCAAACTCACTACATAACCAAGCCTAACCTCAAACCCTTTACTTCCCAAGTGCAGAGATTAGCACTATGTGCTACCATACCCACCTTAGACAGAGTTCCTAAATCTATCTTTAGTTGCCCGCCCACTCATTCTTCCCTAGACTTCTCAACAGAAAACCTAGCTTTCTTCTTCAGAAGAGAGATAGAGGCAAGCACTTATGGTCTCACTGTAAATTAACAATAATAGATGGTATGATGCATATCAGAAAAAGACATATTTTTCTGAAAGAACACAAGCCCCTTACTTAGCACTGAACTCATGTGCTCACTCATGTAGTAACTCATCTCAAGTTCTTCTCAACAATTAGAATTGAAAGGATAAGAATGGAATCTCCGTTCTCATTGTCAGCTCAGGATTTAGTACAACATCCTTAAGTCCTTTGCTCTACGTGTTAGAAGTGGAGATGACTCTCCTCTGGATTCCTCATGTAGGTCTGTTGTCTCCCTAATGAGAGTTGACTCATCTTAAAGCTGATGTAGCACATAGAGTGAGCAGGTATTTCACTCGGTCTTATGAGTATAGAGCTGAGGATAACAATGAGTCCTTAGCTCACAGTTTAAGGAAGCTGAGTGTTCTCTCAAATCCTAAGTCAAGTCCTGTTCTAGTGGAACCCATCCAATGGCTATTCTTTGTACGTGAAAATAGTGACTGTATTCATCCTTCTCCTTGCCAGTGCTTCCTATGTCACATCTCCTCTTCTCTCTGACTATACTTGCAAGCAGCCTTGGCTGCTCAGTCCCTTAGTCCCTTAGTCCCACAGAGCTCAGCATCCACTTTGCACTTTCTCCTATTGCATATTTAAATCTGCTATTCTTGCTCCTCACTTGATGGAAACCTTAGGAAATTTAGTCTCAGTCTTAAAGAGGGAGTCTTTGAATAGCCTTTTCAGATGATCTCACCAAATGCATCTACCACTCTGACCAACAACTCATACTAATACTTTGCAGAGTGCTCACTCATGACTATCTGATACTTTCCATTAGTTTATCATTTCTCTCCTGTTAGAACATGGGTATCCCTGTTTTGCTTAGTGCAAATCACATACGGGCATTACATTATTATACTGGGTCATAGACAATGTACAGTTCAAATAATAAGTAATAACAATTCAAATGAGCATAAGCTGTGAGGGTTTTATTTTGTCTGACTTGATGAACATTGCATTCATCCTTAGGGCTGTAATTAGGAACAGATCTGTGGCAGGAGACATAACCTTCCCTGGCTGCTCTTTCTATAACAGGTTAAATTGGGGAGTTTCTTTGCTTTAGTTGTCAGGGCTGTATTTGATGTGTACTCCATCCGTTGTTTTATGGTTTAATTGCATTGGGCTCTGAATTGTTCATTGAAGCACTGTTTACATTGCACAGAAATTAGAGAAAGATTTTTTTTTTTATCAATAAAGAGGGGATAAGTAAATTGTATTACTCTCCATAAAATAGAGAAATCTTCACTCATTAAAATGCTAACATATGCCTTTATTGATACAGAAAGGCTGCCTTAACATACTATTGATCCAAAAAACATTTTATAAAATATTATTAATCAGTTCACTGAAATGGCATGCAGACATTGTAGAGGAGATGTACAGCATTTAGTGTCTTCTTTACTTTGTAAAGGTTTATATAATTTCAGGTATTATTTATGATTTTTGTATAGATTGATATGTTTACAGCATTACACAATATTTTACTCAATGGGAGGGATTTAAAGAATCTTTCTTCATTAAAAACACCAAAGGTCAAGAAACAATCAAATGAGAAAGAAGCTGACACTAACAGAATATGATTTACTGTGCTCAAAATCATTTTCGTGGATGCCCATCACCCATAGCATCAAGGCTGAAATCCTCCACATGCCCTGAAGTGTTTCTTCACAATTCCATCCTTCTCACCAGGTTACCTCCAGCAATGGCACCCTCAGTTCCACAGTGCAGGCCCAGCACCACCATCCCCTTTGCATTTCTAGAAGATTGTTCTACTTGGTAAAGGATACTTGATAAAAGCCTTCTTCCTTTCCTCCTCACCAGTTTACCTTGCCCACAATGCCCTTCACTTTGATTATGGGAAGGCACACCTGTGCACTTCTGTGGGATTAGCTTTGCACCCACATCCCTGCAGGTGTTGTTCCTTAAACCTGGACAGCCACGGGGCCAGAGAATCTCTCCCTATATCCAAGCAGGCTGTGTTCATGTTCTGGCTCATAAGAGAGCATGACAAATAAAACATGCCAAATAATTAATGGAAAAATTAAAATGTAGTCTTCTTTACTACAAAACTCTCCATAGAATGGGGCATCAAGTGATTTCTGAGTAGATGGTGGTACCAAGATCATATCCACTGAGCTCAGCTCTCAATTATATCCTCATAACGACACACCTTTGCTGTCTCCCACCTATCATTTCTCGGGTGCATTGTAGCCCTTTGCTTTGATGTATTAAAGAACCAATGGGTCAAGAAATAAATTCTATCAGTGGGTGAACCCTCATCCTAAATACAAAAATAAATCTTATTGCTTACACAGGCACACCAGTTTGTGGTTTAACTTTTTGACTTTTAATTGCAACATTGTTTGTCAAGCAAAACCTTCTATAATATTTCTGGTGGCTAAAGGCTTCAATTCTGGCACCAATTTTCTACATATTGATTTAACAAACACCTTAATATATGGGTAGGTTCAATACTACATATTACCAGAAATTTAAAAGTAAAAGGAGACCAAAACACAGAGTACCGTTCACTCAGGAATACCATAAGAATACCGTATGAAATTCTGAATGCCAGATGCTTAGAATCAAATCCTCATTTTGCCTCGTGCAGTGGTTACAGGTAAGATGCTATTACTCTTAGTATGCCTTTAAGACAATAACCTAAGGATGCTAATGGTGTTCTCCTCACAGTGTTATTCCCAGGCTACATTTTGGTCTTGAAGATAACTAGTACTCAACATTATTTTTTTAAAAAATCAGCAATGTCGCCACTACTTTCAACTCTTGGGATCATGTCAAATCACAAAGGGTAGAGAACAGACAAAGATTTCACGATTCTGGATTCTCCCTGAAATTATAAGGTGACAATGAAAGCAAATGGATTTTGCTTTGAAACCTCACACAGACACATCTTGTAAGGCTAGTGAACTAGCCCTTGACTTGTGTTGTCCTGTAGTTTTCTTCTAACAGAGTTGCAAACATTTTGTCCTATTTTGTTCAAAGATTCAACATATGAAGCAGGGAAGTGGTGTTAATGAATGAAACCTCTCTTTGGCTCCATCATGAGCTTTCCCTGTTTGCCATCCTCTTTTAGATCAGAGTACAAACTCGGAAATGCACCAAGTCTACAGGAGTCCTAGAGAGAGAGCCAAGAATGTGTACATCCTGAACATCCAGACATATCCTAGAATGCCCAGAGGGTCAGCCAGCTAGCCAGGTACAGGACAAGAAGCCACCTGGGTAGGGTGCTTGTGCATCTGATAGTTTTCTTGCCCTCTGATCCTGCTAGTGAAACTATACCATTTTAATGCAGCTTCAAGAATGTCCACTTTGTTAGTACAGACACTAACTAGAACAGTGAAGTGGTATCCAATTATCACTTGGCAAGAGGCTCAATACATAGAATTCATACATAGGGAATGAATGGCTGGGACAAGGAATGACTGAATGATAAAGGGCTGAATACGGATGCGCCCAAGGATCCTAAGATCTTTCTACAAACGACTACTTAGTTCAGAATGTTGCCAGGGGAGTATAGCCATATGGTCATAAAGAGAAATAATATCATATCCCTATGGAAGCCATATCCTTGTGCAAATGAGAATGTTCTAGGGAAAAGTTCACTACAATGCAGGGGGAGAATGGGTTACTTCGTAAAAAGGGATAGGTTCAATCAAGCAAGAACGTTGAGTTATTCAAATAGGAGTTTAACCAACCCAGCTGTTAACATATACAAAAAAAAAGTCCACATGAAAATAAATTATTGTGCATCTCTGCAATCAAGACCACCATTGGGGTTGGAGAAATGGCTCGGTGACAAAGCACCTGTCCAGCATGCATGACACCTTAGCTGTACTCCCGAGAACCACAAGGGAACCCTAACCTTTCTGCTTGAAGGCTATTTTCCCAATTCGCTGTGCCAAGAGAGTTTGGAGTGAGTTCTCTCAGTCGACGTGTGACCATGTAAGGACCATGATGAACAAGCAAGGCCACCCAAAATACCGGGTCAGCTCAAGCTCAACATCTGGACGTACTAGAGATTCGTTCACTAGAGACAGAGTCGATTTCAGACAGAGGTTCCTAGAGAAACAAAGGGGCAAACTTCCTTAGGGTGGGATATTTCAGAAGCAATGTACTCATTCCGTGCTGTTGGATGTGAGCTCCTTTTTACTATCGGAAATATAGACATTTAGTAGAATAGTTTTTTTAAGAGAAAAATTGTAATATGTTCTGCATGGCTGCTGATGTGTGGCAATTACAGTCGACGTAATGGTGATGAACATGATATCAGGTGGAGAAAAGGATGATATAAAGTTTGTCAGAAAATCTCTATTTTAATGAGGATGGGAATTTCTTGAATATTATTATCTCAACATGGTATATGATAGATTTGTTTAAATTTAATTTAATTTAAATTTTTTATTTATTTACTTTACATCCTGCTCATTGTCCCCCTCCCAGTTGTCCCCTGGTATGTGATAAATTTATAGTAATCTATAATGCAGAGGTGTTTTCAGATATATAAAATACATATGTGTGTGTTTGTGTAATATTTTGAGGACTAACCTAGATATACTTATAAACAGTCCCATTGTCACACCCAATTCATCTGTCACCAATGTAAAAGCTCTGAAAAGGTACTAGTGAGGGATATGACCCTCCCTCATTACTTACAGAGTGGAAAAGATGAATTAGATCATTTAGACAAGGGTTAAGAATTGGAAATATGTTCACTGGGCAAGGAAATGAAGGCAGGTTTCCTAGCTCTCTCCAAAAGTGGAAGAATCTAATAATTTTTAAAAATTTGCTTGGAATCTGGGACCCTACAGAGTCTCAACAAGTATGTCAATAATTCAGTACCTAAAGATTCTTCTGGACCAAAGCTTACTACTAAGATGCCAAGGCACTTCATTAGCATAGCTTCCAGAACGTTGTCAGAAAAATGTGACCATGTGTAGTGTAGAAAAGAGAAATAAGTTTATATCTGTGAGAGAAACATATCCACAAGCAAATTAAATTGTAGAAAGGCTTCACTGTGTTTGAAAGGAAAGAAAGTCTGAAGCATGGCTAGCTGAGTGAACAGTTGTAACATGTGGATACGAATTTGACGTGGTCCTGTCAGAAAAATAAAACCCTTACCTATCCTCGTTTACTTTTGTCTACTGGGCATGTCTAGCTGAGGCTAATGTGTGTAGAAGCATCACAAACATAATTTCCCTTTGAATTACAAACAGATGAATTTATATACCTGTTTAATTTTCTATTGCCAAGAATAGTGGGATATACCACAGTTACATATCCATAATAGAATGTAACTCCTAATAAATTAATTCCTGTTCTGCTTCTACCCTTTGTCAACTCAGGGTTCCATTCTCATATTCAGACTGACATATCTGTTGTTCTGACTTAAATGTTTCTGATATACATCATCTAGTTAATTCCACTGAAACTCTCTGAGACACTTCTTAAAATTCTATCTTCCAAGAGGTGTCTTTCTGGATTGCACCTGGACTGACATTCTCTAAACAGTCAAGGGTAGCGATGAGTCATTCCTGCTAAGGGCTTAATTGTGTTGCTTTGTATGCTTTCCCATTGTTTTCTCTATTTCCTGCCTTTTGCTAGGTGAACTCTGCTTTGGTTTCTTTAACCTCTTGCAGTAATTTGGGAGGAATTAGCCTGTTTCTTATTTTTACCGAAATTTGCAAAATAACATACTTGATCTGATATTCTTCTAATTACTAAGGTCACAGAGAGACAATGGATCCTGACTCTGTCTTATTTTTCTTAAAAAAGTTCAACACTGTTTTTTTTTTCCACTTGTATTTCCTAGCATTTCATGGGATAATGTGCAGTGTTGTTAAATATTTGTTTCCCGCTCAATTCTGTATTTTGCACTATGGTTTTCGGTTATTTCCCCACATCTCTTATTTATTTCTTGGCCTCGTGCTTGTTACCTTTCACTCCGTTTCATTCTGATTAATTTGCAGGTCCCCCCTCCTTGGGTATCTCTTCCAATGTGGTCACCTGGGACACTGGCTCTGTCTTTACCTCTGACTTCTTATCCTGTCTTGGGGGCTCTTATATGTGCTCATTACCACTGAACCAGAGTGACCTCTGAATCTGTCTTCAGCCCACATTCCCCTCCTAACAACAGGACTGGCTCAGCAAGCTGTTTGTTGGATATTGTCTTCAGCATCTCTGACATGAATCTTCAGGGCAGGGGCCATTTTATTGTCTCAGGATGTTACAGAAACGAGGAGTGTCGATGTAGCTAACAATGTACATCACAGTATGCTGGACAACTCTAGAGACATTTGTACATGTCACTTCTCTCAACCTGATTTTTGTCACTGTTTTAGGTTTTTTTTTTTTTTTGGTTAAGTTTGGTATTCGATCATTTCACACGTGTGTATAAAGTATTCATATTTCCCTCTTTCCCCATCATCTCTTACCCTCCACACACACCTATCAACCTCCCCTCATAAGTACGGTACGATTTTTTTCATCCTTTATTTACATTTCAAATGTTTCCCCCTTTCCAGATCTTGGTTTTGTTCTGTGACCCACTCAGTTGAACCATAACCAAACTATGAACATTGGAGTGGAACTATCGTTTGGAGCCTGGATGGTCACCAGTGGGTACACAACTAATGGTGACATTTTTCCCTCTTCCTAAGTCTAAGAGCCTCTATCCCATTCAAGTGTGACTGTTAGTGAGCAGACCTAGAGCACGCATCCACAGCTGCTATGAGTTCTTGATTGCAGTGGCTATGCCTTTCCCAGTAGATAACATTTTCCGGCTCTCCTCTCCATCCATCTTCTGGTCTCATATTCTTTCCATCCCTTCTTCTGCAATATTTCTTGAACCTTGGTGGGAATGTTACAAAGTATTTGAGTTGATACACAACAACAACATGAATGGCGTGCACTGTAATATTTCATCCCATGCATACATTTGTAAATCACCAGCTACATTTGGAAAGAATGAGCTGCCCAATTCTGAAAGTAGGTGAGGTTGGAAAATACTACGATGAAATCCATTGTTTTGTATGCTAACTAAAAATTATATTAATAAAACGGGAGGGAATGAACTTTGGGAAGGTGAAGACTCATGCCTAAGATTTGATTTTTAGCTTTCTAGTTCATCCAAATTAAAACTGCTTTATAATTTCTTCTGGTTTATTTTAGCTGTATGGCTTGATTCATTCCAGAGACAAAACGTAGCTTCCACTCAGACTCAGACTTCCCCTCCTGAGTTGTCCATTCTTTTCTGAGATTGTTCCCAGGCTTGATTCTTCATGGAGGATCTATGCAAGAACAACGATTTCAACTCTTACAAGTGGCCAGGAGACTTGCCCCACGCTAAGGAGGAGGTGGGACTGCCTTGTACTCCCAGCTTTCTTTGCCAGACAGCCAGGATTGGGTTTTAGGGTGGATGGCCTCAGCAGCGCCGATGGAATTCTACAGGACTCTTTGGCACGTCAAAGCCCTTTTCCCCATTTTCATCTCAGAAGGTAGATGCAACTAGAAAGGTCTGGGGCCTACAAAAACAGACTTCTGTATTTATAGGATAACATGGCTTGAGTTCTGGTGGATTCTTCCACTGGTCCTGTTTATTTCCAGCCAGATTTCCTGTCTCAGGCACTTTATGCCAATCTAAGAGGGCAGAACACTAAAATAACTAAGTGGGTGGAGCTCTGGAGGGCCTCTGCAAAGGGGATGGAAAATGGAACCTACATTCTGGTGGCACGGGATTCGTAAATTCCTATAGCTGGCTTCTGAAGACCAAGGCAAACAGATTGTCCTTTGAATGCCTCAAAAGATTTTTTTTCTAGTAATGCCAAATGCAATATTTTTTGAAAAGACTACACCAGAAGTTTCCCAGCTGAGAAAACAGGCTTGTGAAAAATGGTTTCAGAAAATGTAATAAACCATGCAAAAGTTGTTCAGGGTGTGTTTGAAATGAACATCTGGCTATGAGCTGCAGAATTACCTCGTCCCCCTCCTTCTTTTTCTCACAGCTGTTTGGGAGAGTCCTGAGGGGAAAGAAACATGTCAATGGAGCCAACTGCACCTTTCCTCCTTCCCAGTCCATTCTGCACCTATGTGAGAAATCTGGTTCGCAAGTGTGTTTAATAAGTGGCAAAAATAAGGGGGAAAAATCTTGGTTTCTATTGACTCCACAGCAACACCAAAGGAAAATAAACTCCGGATTTTAAAATTTCTTAAATAAAACTTATGGTTCTAATAAAATGTTGCTTTAAAGTTGACTCTTTTCATATATCAAGAATGGAGCAGAGCACTCATTTCTCTTCATTTCTTAAGAATGGGGGATTATTACG
Organism: Rhynchomys soricoides; assembly: GCA_019843965.1. NCBI lineage: Eukaryota > Metazoa > Chordata > Mammalia > Rodentia > Muridae > Rhynchomys > Rhynchomys soricoides. Next base: position 2,640,063 of record JADRCH010000106.1, on the reverse strand, counting down.
TCACACTTTCCCCAAAGTGAAGAGAAGCCAGCTCCCAAGGCTGTGCCTTTTAACTTCTAATTGAGAAACATGAGTGGTTCTGTATGTTCTTAACAAATTTCTCCTTGCATCTGTTTATTGCAAACCCCGTCTATAGCCACCCCAACCACATGCACATCTAAGGACAGCATCTGCTAGTTAAGTGCATCGGAAAAGAACAAGTTGACATTTAATAGATCTTCCTGAGACTATCAGTGTCCTCAACTAATTCAACAAATACAAAATAATTACCTCATATCAGAAGACTGTGTAGACAAGTCAGGGGGAAGACATGGTAGATGCTTCCATATGAAAGGAAGCATTTGTTTCAAGCATCAGCTCTTTCTCTTAGCTGCCCAGCATTCTGGGGAGCCAGGCAGTCATATTTGACCAATGTTGTAGATGCTTATTCAATAGGTAAAAGTCCTAGTGCAGGGTACATGGAATTCATTTCATTGATTTCCAATATTAGGGAAGATAATTGTTAAACCCTTGCAAGGAAGGCCTAACAATAACACCAAAGAAATGATGTCAAGCCCTTTCCATTGTTTAATGTCTGAAATTCCATGTCTTCCTGAGTTTTTGAAGATATACTCTGATTGCCACACCAGGACAGGGACTGTAGCTCAGCAGTCCTTCCTCCTGAACTCCTTCATGCCATCCTCTAGCCTTGACCAGTGCCAATGAAGACAGTCTCTGGCCCTGTTACCTCAGAATGGCTTCTTTCTGACTTAGACAGCTCTTTCCTGATAGTTTATTTTATGGAGACCTTCTTTGTGCTAAAGACCGTACAGAGAGTGGACTATACATGTGTATTGTTAAATTCTATGGTAGGGAGAAGTGACCCTCTCAGGGGAGGAAAGAAGACTCCCATGGGGAAGCAAAATTTGAGGGAAACAATTGAAACAGGTGAAGAAAGCATCAATGCTATGTCAGGATGTGATAGTGCTAATTGTCGAGTTGAAAAAGCCTGGAATCACTTGGCAGATGAGTCTCTGTACATGCCATGGGATGTTGAATTGATTCCATTAACTGATGTAGGAAGACCCATGTTAATTGCGGATGGGACCAGGGGAAAGTGAGCTGAGCAGTAGCATTCATGATTTTATTGTTCTTGTCTTTGGAGGAGGCTATTTGCTTTGGGCTCTTGCGGTCTTGGCTCCCTGGTCATGGTAACCTAATGCTGTGAGCTTAAGTAAACCCTTTCTCTCTCTTAAGTTGCTTTTGGCAGAGTATTTTTACCACAGCAACTGGGACAAAACATAGATAAAATATGAAATAAAATCATGGACAGTATCATTGAGTTGAAATGTTACAGAAGAAGAGAGGTCCTGACAATGTCATGGCTGAGAATAGAACATGGGGGGGGGCAGTGAACAGATGGCCAAGACAGGGAATCCACATGCACCCCACCAGTGCACATGAACTTCCTGGCAGTCTGTCCTAGGGGATCATCTGAGAACTAAAAGTCACTGCTTAGTCCCTAGGTCAGAGCCATTTGTTAAGTTCCTAACGCTGCCAGATAATTCCTAACTCCGTCTTTCTAAGAATCACACCTCAAAATCAATCCCTTTCTTTAAAAACCCATTAAAACCTTTCTTTAAAAAACATCTTTGATTTTCAGTGGTCACATGATCTGTACACCTCTCAGGATACTTCTATGTTCTTTTGAGCCACACTGCTCCACCTTGTTACTTATCATGCATGGAAACGAACTGATTGACTGAAAAGTGTCTTCAACCTCTTCTCTCCTCCCACTCAACTCAGCAGAAATTTTCTGGTGAACTATGCCTAGTGTCTGCCTCGAATATAGTACTGCTCAAAAGAAGCCTGTGCCTGATTTCCTAGGTGAAAAGATCTTGGCACTGCCTGTGCTCAATGTGGCATCTTGGGCAAATTGCTGACTCTTGTTATCTTGCTCAACTGTGAAACGGGTTCTTTGTGATAATGACCACAGAGAACTCCCAGGAGCATTCAGAACAACTCTTTGATTTATTCATCCCAAGCCCCAAAATGTTAGTTGTTATAAAATCCTGAGGAATGGCTTCAGAGGATTTCATATGTCAGATGCTTCATTCTCAGGGTTTGCCCTCAACTACCCCATAATACTGCAGTTTGGAAAGTGGAGGAGACATAAGAAAAGAATAATGAAAGGATTTGATACCTCAAAGGCACAGGCACACGCACATGCACAGGCACACGCACATGCACAGGCA
>JADRCH010000106.1:2617535-2637819 GCA_019843965.1 Rhynchomys soricoides | reverse complement strand
CACACGCACATGCACAGGCACACGCACATGCACAGGCACACGCACATACAAAAGTTAAGCTGAGGTGAAAACAAGCCTTAAGAAATTATTAAACCACAAAAGAGAAAGGAGTGCCCAGAGAATGTTTTGAAAAAGTCTTTCTTCGAGCCACCATTAAGCCTTCTGGACCATGTTCTCTCTCACCAGCCTTCTCTGCTGCAGTCTATTCTGCTCCCATGGGAGCCTCGTTGGTCCAATCGCTACGGTGCCTATGTGATTGACTTAGAACCAGCAATCTAGCTGACGTGGGTCATACAGCTGTCAGTTTCCAAGATTCTTCTGCTCCCAGTGAAAGAGAAGTAAGACTCTTTCTGATCCAATTTATTTTTAATTGGATCAGAACATTTTAAACTCAGTGTTGCACGTAGGTTTCCTGGAAGGCCGTGTCAATATTTTGTGAAACATCTGGATCTGTGGGTATCAGGATGTTGGAACATAATGAGCAATTTTCATCCCAACTCTTTAAAGTCATGTAGATAAACTGATTGGTTTCGATTCAGGGAACTTAACTGCCAGCTTCAATTAGCCAGGCTTCTTTAATGTATTCCCTTTTCTAACACGGTGGGCAACTTCGATAAATTATTATTTATAGATTACTTATTAAAATGCTACAGGGAAATCATTCCTGGAAATTCCTCACTGTGTAACTGTAAATGATCAATTCCTCACTTGCTGATTGAGTGTTTGAGGATTGAAGTCTCATCAGAGGATCACAGAGACTTAAATGGCAGCCTCTATCCCAGCTTCATGCCCTAGACCTTCAATATCCCTGACATTCAGATACCCAGAATGCACCTGGAGTACCAGCCATGGAGGGACTCTTGGTTGCTCTTAGTATCTGTTCTTTTGCTAAACATGTTTGCTCTGTGCTATGTGAAAATCCATTCATTATATTAACTACAGAGGTACATTTCCCAAACTCCCATTCGCTGAGCACCCCCATCTAATATGGACAATGAACATCCTTCTGCCTTTGCTGTTTCCAACCCTTGCAGTGTGGAAAAGACCTGCGTAGATATGAACTGGTAAAAAAAGGCTATGACCTGTAGAGGGGCATCCAAGAAAGGAAAGTGCTTAGCCCAAGGGTGCCTGAATTTAATGCTAGCCCCATGTGACAAGGCACCCAACCACCCAGAATCTCCATTTCTCACCTATACAACAGGGCACAGATGTAGGTTTCTTTTAAGCATTACAACAGTATCCAGGCCTGTGGTAAACACTTCACACTTCTTCTTACACAGCATCCCAGTGCAAAGAGTATGGATGGTGTTGGTTCTGAATACTGCGTTTCCCTAAACTGCAGCTTTATCCTTAAAGTGTTGTTGAGTCTCAGTTTGAATATTTGACTTACTTTCTAGAGGTAGATATAAATTCTACTAACTGAGAGACTAGAAACTAGTCAGAAACTAGAAAGCAACACTCCACTCTGAAGACACCTTAAGCTCACTCAAGCATTTTCTTTCATTGAAATAAAAAAAAAAAAAGTAAAAATTAAGTCTGCATTACCTGGGAGTGGAGAAACGGCCATGTTGCGGAATCTCCTTTGGGAGTTTTGCAGTATAGTTAGGTTAAATAGTGCACATTTAAAAGGGTCTGTGTGGTTTTTTAAATCGGGGTTCCCTCCAAACATCCTCACCAGCTGCTCAACTTCGGCTCAGTTTCTTCATCTCTTTGGGCCCTGGTTTTTGCAAATGTGAAAGGAGATAAAAATGGAAATGTCATTTTGGTTAAGCTGCCATGGTGTTTGACTCTGCATCTGTGGATGAGGAAAGCAGCCACTGGGTCTTCTTTGTTCTAACTGGCACCTTTTATGTTTACTCTCTTCCCACCTCAACTTGGCTTCAACTTGCTAGTAGGTACCCAAAGTGCTGTTCATACCCTCATGTACAGGAGCAGTTCTTGGTTCTGTATGCCAGAAGTTCCAAAAAGTCCCTTACTTATCCCAAGTACATTTGAGGCAGAGGTGGTCCAGTTTTGTTTTGTTTTTTTCTGCTAAGTAAGATTGATTTTCCTTTATAGGACATGTAAGGAGAGATGCAGGTGCCAGTGGCAGAGCAGATAGGAAAGATGAAACCCAACCTGTCAATCTCAGTTGCGGTTAGATCAGCCATGGGATCATCTGGCCCTGGAAAGTCTCTGGAGCACCTGCTCCACAACTGGGTGAGATAGTCTACAGACGGTGTTCACCACATCTTGGGGGATCTGTGTGTACACTGAATGTGGGAAACTTTGGTCATCATCAATAATGAGAGGAAGTCATTCCAAAGTTCATGTAAGTGTATAGGAATGGCATTCAGCCTGACATCCCACCAGTTGGGGTGATGCTTATATGGTGCTCTGCAGCATCCCATTGAATCAAGACCTCCAAATATCAATTTGTCACCATCTGTCCCATTCCTACACCACTGGCCAGCCTTTATATAATATATACTTCATTGGAGACACATTCTGGCTTACTGTTCTATGTAGTTCCTGCCCCTTGTTGGAACATAGCACCTGATATTTTTTGTCTTAGAGGACAGCCCTAAACAAGAGACAAACTTGAATTACATAAGAATAAACTGCTGCCTAATATAGCTTTCCTTAGGAGTTAATATTTTCACCCCCATTTTTCTCTCTCTTCTCTCCCTCTGTCTCTCTGTCTCTGTCTCTCTCTCTGTTCCCCTCCCCCCTCTCTCTCACACACACACTAAGCAATTGTGGTCTATCTCACTTTTCATACAAGGAGTCTAAGATCTTTCAGGGGTTAAGGAAGGTAAAGCGTGAAACCTGGCCTGGCTCTTGCAGAACAGCAATAAGGACAATGCAAAGTGTCCCCACAGTATCAATGGGGCTTACATCTTCTTCTTCATCATCATCATCATCATCATCATCATCATCACATCATCACAAGCATAATGACATATTCTATCACCCTGGGGACCAAATGTCTGGAGAAAGGAAGGAGGGATGTAATAAGTGAAAACTATGCAGAGTATTGACGTGTAAGAGAAGACTACTTTCCAAACACAAGCGCACCTCACATGCACATGCACACAGCGCACACAAGCATGCACACACACGCATGCACAATACACACAGACATATACACATATGCATAAATGCACAGGGAGAGAGAGAGAGAGAGAGAGAGAGAGAGAGGGAGAGAGAGAAAGATTAATATATAAATGACAGAATGAATTCAAAGGAGAACAAAAGTGGGTCTTCCCCTGTCTTCTTGTCCTGTGGATCTTTAAAAATACATACAACATCACGTTGTGATGAACATCCACAAAAGATAGGTACAAGGGCTATGAGAAAGGACATGATTCCATTCAGAAAAAGACTCCCAGTGAAGCAGCACATATGAAGGATGGGTGGAGTTAGCTAGGCCAAACTGGGTGTGACAGGGCAAGGACACAGCTGGTGCTAAAGCTCTATGACACAGAGAATCAGTAGCTTTTAAAAAATTATCAATTTAGGAACTGAAACACTGCAGTAAGTGGAACCCAGGAAAGGGGAAGGCAGTGGAGAGGGTGCAGAGAAGGGCAGTGGAGGGCCCGTGCAAGTGGACTATTGGTGAAGAATAATTTGCCTTTCATCCCAAGAGTCATGGAACTTAGTGATGGGTTTCAAGCAAAGGGCAGCAGGACCAGAATTTGTGTCCTACAAGAGCGGTCTTAGCAATGTGGAAATGGACAGAGGTGTCAGCAGTGATGGACAGTGCAGACCACCTGTGGAGGTGGTGGGTACCCAGGAAAGATAGGAAGCTTCAGGAGACATTTAGGGGGTCATATGGGAAGAACTCTGATTAGCTCGGTAGACAGAGGTAGGAGAGGAAAATGCCAAATAATTCACAAAACTCCCTGGAACTGGATTCTAGATTACTGAAAGACATGCTGGCAGATACCAAATACAGAGCTCAGAACAGCCATGAGTTAGGTTTAAGAGGTAGATATTTTAAATTAGATCCCTTTCCTGACCTTCTAGACAAAGACAGCCAGGTCTGGAGTTGGGATGAGAGATCTAGGTTGGAGAGAGATATTTTATAATAGTAAATTTTAAAGTTATTATTCATTGGCTACTTTTGTGTGTAGGAAAAGTATGCATTATGTAATTCATCCAGGATTTATGAAAATGACCGATCACTCTCATGTTGCAGAGGAAGAGGAGGCTCAGAGACAGCTTATTGTCTTTGCTTTTAACCATTGTGTCACACTGCCCCCTGCTGAGCACCTACTAAGTGCCGTGCTCTGATGAACACCGATGTTTAAGGCATTCCAAGGAATTGTATTCCCATAGAACTGACTCAAGAAGCTGTGTGTCTCCAAAACAAACAGAAGAAATGTGAGATAGAAATGCTGCCTTTTGTCAAACTGCCACCTACCTGCAATCACATCCCATCAACACTGCCACAAAAGAATTTTACTTTATTTCTGAGACAAGGTCCCACTAGGTAGCTTTGGCTGAACTGGGACTCAGCTGGACTCGAACTCACAGACACCCACCTGCTTCTGCCTTTGAAGATGCATACCATCACGCCTGTCTTAATGTTGTAATTTTAAATCCTGGTTTAGAGGGTAAGCAGCAGTGATGAGACCAGCCAGCTTCACCACAAGTCTCGAGAGTGGAGGGCTTTATCTTTCCTTTACACTAAGATAAACAAAAGCTTTGTCCTCCCTGCATCAAATTGTGCCTTTAACTTTCCTTAAAACATACCCCACAGCATGAAAATGGCGACGTTGGGATTATCCAATGTGGGTAGTACCATCTTTGAACAGAAATTAAGATGCTATCCTCAGTCTTTGAAGTTGCTAACAAAGAAAATCATACAAACCAAAGCCCAAGTGACCTACTGTTCTGGGTGCATTTTTTCTGATAACATATTTTATACTGAAGGTTTATGAAAGAGGAAGATGTGCGTCTGTGAGGCACCTGACTCTTACACAGGAACAGAGGAAACATAGAAGGGAGTGGAGAAGTAAGAGAATGCGTCTTCCCTCTCTGGTCCCCATAGCATCTCAAAGCAGAACTCATTCCAACTCAGAAGATCACATACTTGTCCACACACTGGTCTACACACTCACAGGGACAGTCCCCAACCCAGATGAAAGACTCTGCCAAGAATGTCCCCATTTCTCCCCATGGCCCATTCCTTTCCCTTCATCCTAGGTACCATCATCTCTGTTTTTGCAATAGATGCTTCCAGAACGTCATCTGTGTAAGCCTCTCATTCCCAAAAGGCCTTTATGCTCCCAATTCTTTTTGCTCTGCTTCCTATCTGTCAAAAATCTGTCGGCATAAATCTATTTGCTTCTAAAGCCGCACTCCCTTCTCCAAACCACACTTGGCTTTCCCCATTTTCCCCATTTGCCATTCCCACCTTACCAGCTCAGCTCTTGGCACTACTGAGAAAGCCTAACAATTCTGTAAATAAAAAAGACATTTTTTTTCAACTGTTTCCTCACTCTCCATTAGTTCAATAAACATTTATGGGACGACTGCTGAATACCCACGTTCTTTACCAAGTATTAAAACTGTTTCATCAAACAGCCATTCACGTTCAGTCTCATTTTGGTTCCCAAGCTGCTCTGGTATACACTTTCCATAGCACCTATCATGGCCTCTTAGAAGGTCTCAGGGAGCATAGATGTTTTCAACTGTAACTGTGAAAAGCACATAAAATGAAATGGAAACAATTCTTTCTCCATAGGAGTAAATTTATTTCCTCCATTTTAATAAATTTTTCCTTTTAAAGGTGGCCACAGAATCCTAGATATATTATTCAATATAACAACTAGGATACTCTTAACTTTGGTATTTATTCACAATCCTTCAAGACTATGGATATATGTATGTGTATATATTAATGTAATATTGCATATTTCTAATGTTCCTTCTTCTCTGCTATATAAAAAGCCCACTGTAGAGTGAACTTTGCATTAACAATCAGACATTTTCTGATGCTTGCTTAACATAGTTTAGAACCAAACTTACAAATATGCCCAATATAGACCAGTCATGGGACCTTTAACTCAGGGACTCAAACCTGCACCATGGTCTTTTAGCTTTGTGTTCGGAAAAGCCATCAGGTTGCTAACTGTTTAAGAGATCATAAAACAAAATTTGTACCTTAACAGGGAAAAATGTCTCCAAGAAGGAGAGATGTAGGCAGAGAACCCAGGGTGGAAGGCCTCTTCTAAGCTTCGCCAGCATAAACTCCAACCTCAGGCTACCAGGAATATATACATTAAAAATATATCTCCAACTTGGCCAACAGCTCTGAAGTCAAGCTCAAATCCTTCCTAGGAGTTCTTTGGTTTTACCATCATTTGTTAACTCAAGGTTGGCTATGATTTTTTTCTGCTCCTCACTGAGCAGAGTGAGGGCTGGAGATACTGGTCCCTGTAGGATGCTGTAGGAAGAGGGAGCCTCTAAGATTTCTGACCAAGTGGATGGTTTCAAGCTTGAAAGCCAAGACCTTTCTTTTCACACATTGACCTTTTATGTGGAGGAAAAGAAGCCCATGCTGAGGTGAGTCGGACAGGATCTTTGCCTTCTCATCTTGGGGCTTGTTCCTAGAAACACACTTACTTGATTGATCTAAGTAATTTCCCCACCAACCCAGAGCCTTCTGAGAGGTTTCCCAGCTGATGGAGTGAGTGAGAAAGGGAAGGATTTATGAGCTTCCAGTGTAAGCGTGGGTACCGGTTTTCACTCGGTTGTTACTCAATCGTAAGTAGTTTATCCTATTGTTACAAATCGCAGTAGGGAAGGGAATGTAGATGTAAGTTTATTTAACCTGTTTTAAAACAAGTTACAGATGTCTATTTAGCAAAAACTAAATAAACAGCATATTGCTGATGAACAGCTTCTTGTCTGCTTTCAGTAGCCTCCAGCAGTTGAAGCAATTGTGTGAGACTATGTGATACAGAAGAAAGGCACCTGAGACTACAGGACCTATCAGGAGGAAGATCACCCGTAAGCTACAGCTCTGAGACTCGGCCCTGGCCCTGCTTCTGAGTACCTGATCTTAGACTTGGTACGATAGTGCGATTCTCTCTGGCTCTGTAGCAGAATGCTTCTCACTGGCATTGGCTGCCTGCTAGGGTTGGAGCCTGCCATCAGCCCACAGTCACTTTGCTTTCCATGTCGTGGAGTCTCTCTTCAGCTGTGTCAGCTCTTGTGTTGCATGTGTTCAACTGAGGTGCCAAAAGGTTGAATTTATCTGGTATTCTCCATAAGTACCGTTTGTCTCTCTCAAAATATGCCTATTTAATAGGACATTTTTTCTATATAATGTTTTATATAACACTGAACATAACTTCATTTACCAACATTTCCTGTTTTTATATTACATTATATCCTTAGAGCTATTAATTTGTGTGTGTGTGTGTGTGTGTGTGTGTCTGTGTGTGGTGTGTTATACATGTGGAGAATGTACATGGTATGTGTTTGTGTGTGCTTGTGGTATGTGTGTATGTTTGTGTGATTGTTTAGTGTGTATGTATGGTTGTATGCTATGCTGTGCTTGTTTATTTTCTCTACATTATATTGTATCCCAGGATTTGGAAAACCTATACAAACTCCTGTTTCCAAATTAAGCAAAAAATAAAATAAAAGCCTTAGATTCAGTGAATTGAGTTCTAGGTTCCCAACTAAGTCAGAGTTTGTAGCTTGTGCTTGTTCCCAGAGCTTGTGTTTATTTTCCCTGGCAGCTCGTGTGGAGGAGTATATTCAGTCATAGGCTGCATACCAGCCTTCTTCCCGCTAATGATGATGCCACACTGGCTTTATGTGTTCTGCCTTATGCTTCATGTGTGTTTGGTATTTTACTTCCCAACACCTTACGCCAGCTTTATACGAAAGCGTTGTGGCTCCAGATCGACACATATTATGTGTTCTCACCCCCATCACTGTCTTGCCTGTGTGGTTATTGTTCTTCTTTTGTTGGGGCTCTGCACAGCTGCCCACACTAAAAGTTCGTGCTTCTTCTTTATGATAGAAAACTGTCACATTACACAATGTGTACACTGATTGGAACATATCTTATACACAATTAATATGTTCAAATGCTATCTTTATATGTATCAATGTACAGATAAATTTATTTATTTTAAAATGCTACACACACACACACACACACACCACACATACAAATTGATGGGATGTAGCTAGCTTATATAGACTACCCGACTACCTGACTGCTTTTCCGAGGTGAGTTAACATAGTTAAAATGTACCAATAGCACATTGAAGAAATGATATATGTCATATATAGGTTGGTTTTGTTAAGTACCCTGTTTCAATGTCCTTCCTATCACTGATATCCACCCATCAGGTGGTATAGATGCCCAAGACAACCTTGGCAATCCTGTATTGATAAAGACTGATCAGCACTAGTAGCATCTTTATATCACAGAGACTAGGGCCTTGCTGCCATAGCTTATCTACTTCATGCTAGATTGCTTTGTTTGGGAGGGTGTGCACACATGGTACAACCCACATGTGGAAGTCAGAGGACAGCTTGAGGTGTCAGTTCTCTCCTTCTAGCATTCGGATCCCAGGAAATGAACTTGGATTGTCAGACTTAGCAGCAAGCACTATGTGATCTTGTCTTTACAGTTTATCTCTTAGAGTTATTGGTGTTATTTTACTGAGCTCGTCACAGGTCTCAGCCTCTCTTCTGGCCTGGTCAAGCTCCAGGCTGTGTGCTAAGCACTAAACATTGGTACCTATATTAGTTGACTATGGTTTATGATAACATATTCCACAAGCTGGGAGTTTTGGAACAACAGAAATCCATTTTCTTCTGGCTTGAAGAACCTAGAATTCACCACTGTCTCACCTGGTCCAGTCAAGGTGCCAGCTTATGTAAAAGGCTTTAGGAGGTGCAAGGACAGAGCCTGGTCCTTGCCTCCTTTGGCTTTCCCTGGTCTGAGTCTTCCCTTAAGGCCCCAGGTTGTGGCTGCGTCATTCAAATTTCTGCCTCCGTCTTTATGTGGCATTTTGTGTTTAACCAATATCATCTGTGTCTCTCTTATAAGGTTTCCAGGATCAGGTTTAGCATCCACTTAAAAATTATGAGAGTCTCAACAAATCAAGATCCTCACTTAAGTCACATATTCTAAGACACTACTGATAAGGGAGCATTTTCAAGTCTCAAGAATTAGAGACTGATGTCTGTAACCAGCCCAAGACACTGTCCAAAATGGTCTGAAAAGACTTCCAGAGACGATCATGACTCAGAAAGGCAGCTCTTCAAATTTGGAAGATGGTGATAGTGAGCTGAAAGACTAAACAAACAAACAAACAAACAAAAAACCTTTTTCCCTACTTTCCCAGTGAGGGGAGAGAGAGTGGTGTGTTTCACAAATGTTGACATATACACAATAGGAAGTTGGAATAGAGGCCCTGGGGATGGCCTGGCCACAAATGATAGTCTTGGAAACACTTTCTTCCAAGGCAGCTACAGGCTTGCCTCTGTTCCTCCAGCTACGAGGATTACTTAGAACCTACTAGGAAGAAGAAGAAGGAATTTTCTATGACAAACAGCACCACGGGAGAGGATGCAAGCAAAAACCCCTGTGTACTTGTGTCTGACAGCCAAATCACGTGACTATAACGTCACTGGGGACCACTTTCCAGATTATGTCAGATTTCCTGGACTCTGCCAAGATGAAACCACAAAGCAATGGATCTTACCTGTTCTGCATGGAGGATGTGCTTGAAATAGAGGCTTCTATCCTGCAAGGATGCTTACATTTCTGAATGGTTTGTAATCTAGAAAGAGCTTTGGTAGGATAGATAGATAGATAGATGCATGCATACGTACATACATGCACACATACATAGTCAGTATATACATGACATATATACACACACATGACAGTATTAACTGGGCAGCCTTTTGCTGAGGTCCTTATAATTTGGGTATTCTTTCCATCATGGCTTTCCCTCCTTCCTCCTTCGGTACCCACCTCTCCCACTTAGGCTCAAACTGGGCTACATAGATGACCCAGAGGCAGTCAGACAGAAGAACATCTTTCACCAGTCCACCAACACTGGCCACTCCTGTCTGTCTGGGCTCTCAGTGTAGCTGATGAAAAGATGTCGCTGCAGAGAAGTGTTTAACCTTCTCACCTTTCCCCTTTGCCCTCTGCCTTGTCTGAGCAGCAGCACAGGAAAGCTGGAGTGAGAGAAAAGATTAAATCAGGTGGTTGAAAGCTAATACCATCTTCCAGTCTCCCAGCAACTCCCACAGTCAACCCAGGAATTTCAACACTAATGTCCCCTGGAGCTGGAGAGAGAGAGAGAGAGACAGACAGACAGAGATAGAGGCACAGAGAGAAACAGAGACAGAGAGAGACATAGACATGCAAAGAGATAGGGACAAAGAGACAGAGACAGAGGGAGGGACAAAGCGAGGGAAGAAAGGAGGGAGGGAGACAGAGAGAGACAGAGTCAGAGAGACAGAGACAGAGCGAGGCAGAGAGAGAAAGAGAGAGAAACACAGAGAGAGAGAGAGAGAGGAAGTTAATATCTCCCTGGATTCAGTACTGGAGTTCTCTTCAACATTGGGGACAGGGGTGGGTGAAACATCAGTCTGGCCTTTACTGGGGGTGTGTTTGGAAGAGAAAAGGAAGGTAAGGGTCATACAGACATCTGTGTGGGAGCAATCAGAATCCTGTCAGCCAGTCTCCAGAGCTCTAGGGGACATTTTTAAAAACCGATGACACAAGTTACAGGGAAAGATCTGCTTTGTTTTCTTTCTACCCCTGCTGAGAAATCCTGCCTGTTGTGTTTCCGAGGGAGGCTTTTCTGGCTAATTTTGAGAAATGAAGTGAGCAGGTAAACTGTAGCTAATGGCCTCAACCCTAGGGCAGACATCTGGGGCAGTGTTGACTTTGTTGCTGGAGAGCCAGCTGGCCTTTGCACTGGCCCCCACCTCCAGCCTCACTCCCTGCTGGCCTCCAGGGGGACTTCAGCTTCTAATGAACCAACTGCCAAGTCCCTACTGCTGTGGCTGCCGCCACCCCTGCTCTTGCTGAAGCTCTACAAATGTTTGTTTTATGAATGAGCATGCGCTTGGCCCACCTTGAAGATGTTCCTTCCTCATCCCAAGAGGTAAATCTCCCCACTACCCCCTCCTCTTGCCAGGAAAAAGAGAGCCAATAAGTAGATCAATAGATCTAGGAAAGGGGGATTGACTGGGAAGAACTTGGGTCAGGAGCATCCTTAATGAGTTTCCAAGGACCAAGAGGATGGGGAGAATCTCTCTCTCTCTCTCTCTCTCTCTCTCTCTCTCTCTCTCACACACACACACACACACACACACACCATTTGTGTACCAAATGTTAGCCTAGGTAGGTCTCTATTTCAACACACATAGGTTATGTATTTTTAAATTTATTAATAAAAGCTAGATTTGATCGGTGTGTGCTCTATTCATACAGAAGTGTCATTAGGCACTTAATACAGTTTTTAAAAGATCTTAGATTTATTTTCTTTTTCTGTGTATTGATGTTTTGCCTATGTGTGTGTGGCCATCAGATGTGTTCCTAGTTCCTGCAGAGGCAAGAAGAAAGAAATCCCTTGGATTTAAGGGTGATTGTGAGCTAACATGTAGGTGCTAGTAACTGACCCTGAGACCTTTGCAATAACAAAAAATACTCTTAACCACTGTGCTAGGTCGGAAACTCCACATCTTAACATATTTACAAAAAAAAAATCTCAAGTCTGGTAAGAATATTATACATTCTGACTAGTTTGATGTCAACTTTACACAAGCTAGAATCATCAGAGAGGAAGGACATTTTAATTGATAAAATGTCTCCATTAGATGGCTGTAAGCAAGCCTGTGAGACAGTTTCTTAATTAGTGATTGACATGGGAGGATTCAACCTACTGTGGGTTGGGCCACCCCTGGGCTGGGCTGGCAGTCCTGGGTTCTATAAGAATGTGGGCTGAGCAAGCCATGGGAACAAGGCAGTAAGCACCACCCTCCATGGCCTCTGCATCTGCTCCTGCCACCAGGTTCCTTTCTTATTTGAGTTCCTATCCTGATTTCTGTTGATAATAAACAGTGATATGGAAGTGCAAGCCAAATATACCCTTTCTTCCTCACATTGCTTATGTCATGGTATTTCATCACAGTGACAGTAACCCTAAGTAAGACAATGCCCTAAAATTAAAAAAGTCATGCAATACTAAAGTTACCTATAAAACTGTGCCTAATATTTATTGTAATGTTTAAGAATGCATTTTGAAAGCATGGAGGACTGACTTACTATGTGACATCAAGAAAGTGAATTCACCTCTCTGGACCATATTCTATTACTTATGTGTTACACAGTGGGGGGTGAGGGGAGTGGTATTATCCTCCTAGCTTGAATGATTGGGAGGAGTACTGAGATAAGGGATGTAGAAGTTCCATGCAAATAGTTGATCCAAAGTGATCTGCTATTGATATCATGAGGTTAGCGAATCTTCTGCATATATGCAAATGGTCTCTAGGGAATGAAGAGATATTTGCTTTCCAATAATACTGGAACACTGGAATAGATTATATGTGGAAATTCCAACTGGGCTATGGTTGATGTAGTATGGACCACCTCCATTGGGTAGGACTTGGTGGGCGACTACATTGAAAACGTGAGCTCATGCCTAAGAAGGAAGGTGGGTAGAAAGGCCTTTCCATGTCTGAGCTGAAGAATGAGGCCCTCATGTCACCCTCCCTCATCATGAACCCTGAGCCATCTTTGCTCCAGAAGGCCCCCTTTCCCCTAGAATTGGCAGAAGTAGGTTCTTCAAAATTGGAACCTACAGGAACATCCCAGAGTAGAGTATCCTCTGTATTTTCCTTGCTTTTTGTCTTTTTACAGTGCCATTGATAGAAAAAAAGTTGAAAGCAAGGCAATCCCTTTAGAACCTGCTAAATGGTTCTATTGGGCCATCTGAGATTGGGCCAATCTCCTTAACTTTTATTATATACTAGTCACGAAAGGGAGAAATGTATAAAGTGAACTGCAGTTGTAAATTTGATACAGGAAAAACTCCAGCCCTTTCGTCTACTTCATTGTTGACAGAGGTTTGGATGCACACACTAAATTTGAACACATGCCCAAACAAAACTGACCAGAAGCAAAAGTAGGGGCCTCTGTTGACATGGAAGCATCTTTGATTTCTACCACCCACACAGGAGCCTTATGTCTGTTTTTTCCTCTCCTGTTGATGCCTTTGGCTCTCAAATTACCCACTCCCAAAATTAAATTCCTCTGAGTTTGATCTTAGAGGGTCGGCGGAAAATGTGTCGTTGAATGAACCCCTGAGTGTTTGAGGCTTCTCTAGGGCTTGACTACGTCAAGACCCAATTTGTATGGGGAGCAATATCAGTCACACAAAGATGTGGCTTCAGGAAGCCATGTTCTCTCTGAGAGGTCATGAAAAGTTGTGTTTGTCTGGAGATGTGGAGCATTGTATGACATTTCCTGAGGAAACATGAGCAAACAGCAATTCACTCCAGGAGGCCAATCAACAAGATATCAAAGCTGCAATTGTACCCAAGTCTGTTTTGGAGAAGCAGTGAACTTATTGGGGTCATTTGTTGGAGTGTAGGTGAGGGGTTACATGCTGGAACATGACTCACTCAAAGTCACTTCATGACCAACATGAGTGAGGGCCCATACAAGCTTCACCCTTGGAGCTCAGTGTGACTGCAGACAGAACAGTTGTTGGACTCTCTTTCTTCTCCCTCTCTCTCTCCTCTCCTCTCCTGTCCTCCCCTTCCCTCCCTTTCCCTCCTCTTCCCCCCTCTCTCTCTTCCCTTGTCTGTCTGTCTCCGACATTTGTACTACTTTATGATTTCCTGTGGAACCTTGGGAATTTACCTTTCTGTACCTTCCAGAGCCTTCTGAGTTCTTATTTATTTGCTCAGTCTCATAGTCCTTCATCTTCCCTCCATCAGGATATGTTTCAATTCAGAAGTAGCTATACACACAAATTGGTGACTAGACCTTTCCTTGCACCTAGTCTTCAAACTAACTTTCATATGTAGTCAAGAAAGTTGGTATCTCAGGTCCACAGAGGCAGACCCCAAATTGGTATCATTTCTCCAAACTTACCCTCCTGGTTTCCCTTTGCGTACCATGATTAAGTGCCTTTTAAAGTCCTGATGGTAGTCTCATTTTACTCAAAGCCAAAAATGGGCTGATCTTTCACTAAAACTCAACCTGTCCACGGATCCCACTCTTCTTTGCATGCCTCTGACATTATCATTGCGTCTAGGGACCCAAGCCTGGGAGCTTCAGTGTCAGCTTCCTTCTGCTTATATAACAAAAAATCATTTATGCGTTTTTATTACCTTTTCTCTTTTGGCTGTCTCTTGTGTGTGGGGGGCTGGGGATGTATATAAACAGATATAGAGATACACATGGAGACTGAGGGCAACCTAGCATATTGTTCTGCAGAGGTACCATGTACTTTATCTTTAAGATAGGGTCTCTCACTAGCCCAGAACTTTTCAAGCAAAGTAGGTTGGCCAGCCGATAGATCCCAGTGATCTACCTACCTCCACCTCCCCAGTGTGTGGATTATGGGATTATATGTGTGTGCCACCTTGTGAGGGCCTTTTATACGGGTTCTGGGGATCAAACTCAGGTCCTCAGACTTTTACAGGTACTTTAGTGACTGAGCCATCTTCCTAGCCTGCCTCTTTTGACTTTTAAAAGTGTCATTTCAGAAATCTGATACCTTTGTACCAAAGCAATTGCTCTTTCGTGGGGATCTTGCAGCCTTCTGACTACCTGTGGGTTCAGTTGCTTCTTGTCAGAAATAGTGCAGGACTCAGACTTGATATTCACCGTCTCTGACTTCAGTTATCATCCCCTGTGTGCTGCCAATCCAGTGACTCTAAAGTCCATTTCTGAGCACATCACTCCTGTGAGCA
Source organism: Rhynchomys soricoides (assembly GCA_019843965.1). NCBI lineage: Eukaryota > Metazoa > Chordata > Mammalia > Rodentia > Muridae > Rhynchomys > Rhynchomys soricoides. The sequence continues at coordinate 2,622,855 of JADRCH010000106.1, read as the reverse complement.
AGAAGCATCAACAGCTCCCCACTGCCTGACAAATAGCATCCAGATTCTTTATTGTGGCTTTTCACTTCCACTTAGAGCTGGTTTCAACTCAGTGCACATTTATTGAGTACCTACTTAGCGTCAGCACCTGTCTTGGGTGCTAAAAGTATAAGACCAAGCTCAGGGAGAATAAAGCAAGACAAACTAAACTTCTCCTAAGAAGAAAAACAAGACCAACTAGTCCAAAATCTCTAACCACAACCCCAACCCCGCTCCTAGCAGAAGGCATAAAGTTGGATTTGGGTTGTGCTTCATACCCTCCACAGTTTCTTGCCTTTATGTTCTCCAGGTTTGTCTCTTCCATCTTCTGCCAAGCTCCTTTTGTTCTGGCATTTTTTTCCTCACAAAGCAATAACAAATCAGACCTTTGAAGGTGAATGCTCCTTAGCTACTGCCCTTGAACAATTTTTGTTACACAATCTAATTTTTTTGTGAACAAATGCTTTAATCTACCCATTAAGCCTCTGCTGCACTTAGTGAACTATCTCCCCAAGGCTCAAGTGTTGGAATTCCTGGCCTTAGCCAGTGACACTGTTTTGGAAGCTTGTTAAGGGAAGTGAGCTACTTCTGGTAAACCTCGAGATCTCAAAGCTTAGTTCTTCCTGTCTACTCTCTGCTTCTAGAATATAGACACAAGGTGGCCAGCTTCCTCATAAGCCTGACTCTGTGCCTTCCCCGTCATGATGGGATGTATTTCTTCTCACTCTAGATTAAAATAGGCACTTTCTCACTTAAATCATTTCTCATGAGTAACAAGAAAAATAATGCAGTAAATAAACTGCTATTTCCTTCCCAAAGCTGTAGATTTCATGTGACATAGAACATACAATAATGCATGGGAACATATGATAATGTATCTTCTTAAAAAGAAATGTCAGTGACCTTAGGAAATATTGCATTCAGCAAATTTCAGCTATCCCATCTTCTACATACCTTCTCAGAATGACAACCAATCTTGAAGAAAAGGGTAGACTCTGATATTCTCACAAGACATATCTGATATTTTTCTTGCCCTTTTTATATTCTATAAGAATGAGTTACATCTCATAAAAATTGCTTCCATGAAACATTAGAGAAAATTAAGAAATTCTGTCTTAGAAAGTAAGACCATTGAGCAATAATGACAGTAGTAATACTAAGTAAATAATAATAATAATAATAATAATAATAATAATAATAATAATAATAGTTTCTGTTTCCTGGTAAACACTATGCCAAATGGCTTCATCAACCAGCTAACTCAGAACAGTTAAGTAAGGCCTAAGGGCAGCAGTAACAGCAAGGCAGATAATTAGAATGGAAGGAAGCCCAGCATAGCTAGTATTCTTTTTTTTAAAAAAAATTATTTAATCTTTTTTTACAGTCTAGATTTTGTCCCCATCCTGGTCCACCCTCTGACTGTTCCACATCCCATATCTCCTACCCTGACATCAAATCTCCATGAGGATGTCCCCACCTACCCAACCCTCACCCCACCAGACCTCCCCTCTCCCTGGGGCCTCCAGTCTCTTGAGGGTTAGGTGCATCTTCTCTGACTGAGTCCAAACCCGGCAGTCCTCTGCTGTATATGTGTTGGGGGCCTCATATCAGCTGGTGTATGCTGCCTGGTTGGTGGCTCAGCGTCTGAGAGATCTCAGGGGTCAAGGTTCGTTGAGATTGCTGGTCTTCCTACAGGGTCGCCCTCCTCCTCAGCTTCTTCCAGCTTTTCCCTAATTCAACCACAGGGGTCAGCAGCTTCTGCCCATTGGTTGGGGGTAAATAGGGAAAGGGGTATGCTTCTAAAATTTCTCTGAACCCCTTTTCCTTATGACTCCTAAGGGCCCATGTTATCAGTACCTCTGTGAGTTTGGGTCTGCAGTCTGGCTGCTTTCCATCTGTACTTTGATGCTCTACAGAAGAAAAAAAGAAAGAACTCTGCTCCACTGTTCCTAGGCTCCAGAGACACAAGCGTCTGGCCCTGAGTCTGCCTTTAATTAACCATGTGTCATTAGGCAAAGAATTTCTCCCCTCTGGGGCTCAGTTTCCTCAGATGTAAAATGAGGTAAGGATGGACTTGTGGATATCAGAGGTCCTTTAACCTCTTTTCACTCTGCTCTTCTGTTTGCCAAGTTTTGGTGATTAATAGAATTAAGTGAGACCTCTGCTGCCCGTTGTGTCTGCCACTGAGAGGAACTGGTCCTCAAAGGAATCCACTTCATGGCCAACTGGCCTTCTCAACTTGGAGGTCACTTCAGTAGTCCAGTCACTAGCAGAACGAGGAGAATAAACACTTTCCTTTTACCAAATACCTTCTTTTGTAGAAAAAATTGTGTGGAGCATCAAATAAATATCAGTTTTCATTTGGATAATATAAGTATAAATGAGTAAAAAAAAACCAGATGGGGTGCATTTCTTTGCAATATATGTGTTTAAAAATCGAGGAGAGAAATGTCTGTAGCAAATATGTTTTGTATTTCCTCAACCAAAAGCTCTTGCAGAATAGCTTGAGACTTCCAGAGCACCAATGCACAGCTGCCTTGGCCATCCTTCAATAAACCATCAGACCCCCAGTTGTCTTGGAAACCTGCCTGGGTCCCGGGATGTGTTCTCTCCACTGAGCAGCTAAAATGGCTTAAAGTCTTCCAGAGTAACATGGTTTGACTATAGCTCACCCCTTGGGAGCCTTGTTCATAAAAACAAGATGTCTATCTCTTGACCCTGAAGCTATAAGAGGCATGGTTAAATAAATAAATAAATAAATAATAAATAAATAAATAAATAAATAAAACAATAGAGACTAATGTTCGTTTGGCAGGGGGAGGGAGGTGTTCTAAAGCAGAACACAGAAATTCAGAGATAAGCAATTTAATCTGCTAAATGATTCCCATTTTATAACAAAATATTAATGGCTAGCCCAGACAGCCATAAGAAGTAGAACAGGATGCCATAAGAAATCTGGGAGTTTGTTTGTTGATTGCAGTATTCATTGATTAGTGTGTTCCAAGCTAGTTTTGATAATGAGGATGCTGCCCTTTCATTATAGCAGCTCCTACCCACTGAGCACTCACTGGTAGAAAACTTTACTTAAATGCATCATGGTATTTATCTTGTGTTTCTTTTTCTTCTTTTCTTGTGTACACATGCATAATGTGAGTTTGCATATCTGCATGTTTGCATATGTATGGGCACATGTATGTGTGTGGGTGTATGTGCATGTGTGTACGCATGTATGGGGAGCCTAGGCTGATGCTGGAAATCTTCCTCTGTGACCATTGCACCGTATTCTTTGAGGCAGGGTTTCTCAGTCAAGCTCAGACTTCAGGCTTCAGCTAATTTCACTAGCCACTTTGCTCCAGGTTACTGTTTCTGCTTTCTGAATCTGCATACAGGTGAGGCATGATGCTGACCCAGAGATTATGTAGGGTTGGGGATCTGAACTCCCATCTTGTTGCTTTTACAGTAAGCATTTTAACTGCTGATCCATCTCTTAGTCTCAGTGTTTTGGGTTTTTTTTTTTAACAATTATAGCAGATACTGTTTGTGTATAGCCTTGTCTTTTGGCATACCCCAGAGGTTATCTGACAGCAGTCTTCATAGTTTGCAAAGTGAACTTTTTCTTGATCACAGTATATCTTCTCACCATAAGTGAACATTAACCTGCTCTTCTGGAGGTCCAGAAACCTCAAAGGATTTGTATCACCAATACCAGCCTTTTATAATTAGAGAGGGAAACTGGAAAAAATATATCCCAAACTTTTTGTCTCAAAGCAGGGCAATTCTGGTGTATTCTGCATAAGCTTTTGGCATCTCTACTCTGGTTAAGGCTCATTTTCCAAAAAAGATAGCACCCATATTCCTGACTTGTTATCTTTCTTCTCCGTGTCTCATTTCACTATGCCCCTGCTTTCCTGGGATCATATCCCTGATAAAAACTAATTATATTAAAATGCTAACTTCAGAGTTTGCTTTTGGGGCAACATTAAGCTAACACAATCAGGTTACAGTAAAGTGAAACTAGGGGGGAATTAAACAGCATGAACCAGACCATTAAGCCATCAATTGGAGGAAAAACAAAAACTACCCATGAGACTGCTTGTATTGTGAGAAGCCCAGCAGGGATGGAGTCAGACTGACCCAGGGACCACCATACGGGAGATTCAGAAGCAAAGAGCAATTACTGCTATGGTTTTGTTGGCTCTCCCTGTAGGTCTGTGGGTCATAAAGACATTCTGGAGAAGAGCCACGGAGGCTTTGCAGGAGGCTCTGTAGGGTTGGGGTCTGACAAATGTCATACTCAGACGAAATGGATGGAAAAATTCTAATAATTTCATTGCATTAAATGACATTTATTTTGTTTTCTTTTGGGTATACCGGGAGGAGTTGGAGGAGAAGTAGATATGATTAGGGTACATTGTATACAGATATGAAAACTTCAAAGAATAAATAAAATAATTTTTAAATGCCTACCTTGTGCAATATATAATGTAATGATGATATCAACTATTCAGTCTCTCTATTTAAAGAAACCATTGTATAAACTATTTTATATAGATGTTTTTATTTATAAACGGAGATCAATAAAGAATATTGCAGATCAGATGCAGTGCTGGGAATCTTGTGATTTGGGGGAGCTAAGGCAGAAGGATATAAAGTTTGAGATCAGCTAAGGTTTTGTAGAAAGGCCTGATTCAGGAACCTATTATAACTGTCCTCTGAGATGCTCCACCCAGCAGCCAAATGGAAAGAGATGCAGAGACCCACAGCCGAATACTAGGTGGAGCTTGGGGACTTGTACTGAAGAATTGGAAGAGAGATTGAGGGACCAGAAAAGGCCAGGGACTCCACAGGAAGACCAACAGAGTCAATTAACCTGGACTCTTGGAAGCTCCCAGAGACTGAATCACCAACTAAAGAGTGAGCACAGGCTAGACCTAGGCCCCCTGCACTTATGTAGCAGATAAGCAGCTTGTTATTCATGTGGGTCCCTCAAACAACTAGAACAGAGGCTGTCCCTGATTCTGTTGCTTGTTTGTGGATCCCACACCCCTAAATGGACAGCCTTGTCTGGCCTCAGTAGGAGAGGATGTGTCTAGTCTTGCAGTGACTTGATGTGTAGGAGGGAAGATGTTGACACCCAGAGTGGGTTCCCCCTTCTCTTTTGAGAAGGGGAAGGTGGAATGTGGGGAAAACTTGCTTGAGGGGGTACTGGGAGGAGAGGAAGGGCTGATATTGGGTTGTAAAGTGAACAGATAAATATAATAATAATAATAATAATAATAATAATAATAATAATAATAATAAT
>JADRCH010000106.1:2567925-2617525 GCA_019843965.1 Rhynchomys soricoides | reverse complement strand
ATAATAATAATAATAATAATAATAATAATAATAATAATAATAATAATAATAAAGGCTTATCTCAAAAAATGTCATTTGGTTGTTATTCATTATGCATGATGATTTAACTCCTATATTTGGCTTTGAGCCTGACACAGAAAAAGTGTTCATTAAAAATTCACCCTTGTCACAACTTGCCAAATATTATAGATACTTGATCAACACATGGTATCTCATTTGTGCCTATAAGACATTAAACTGTGTGAGGCATTTTACTAGTTTGTTTATCTTCCAGATGAGCCAAAATCACCTCACGAAGTTGCCCTCATTTTCACAGGAAAGACCCGGCAAAGTCCGTGTTTCCTCTTGACTACCTCATTGTTTTTCCCTATAGATTTTCATGTGTGCTGGAACACGGAAAGACTCTCAGACCTTTCCTACTTTCATGTGCTTGCTGTGCTTGCTCCCTTCACCACCCCTGCTCCAGTTAATAATTAAGAGTAAAATCACTAAACAAAAATGAGCCGTATTCTTCTGTTCCTTGACAGGAAAGCACAGGAGAGCACGAGGTTCTGTTCTGGGTCACTTCCTTCAGTGCTGCAGGGACTCGCTCTAACGATTATCTATTCTCTCATTTGCTCTTTCAATTTATCTTCCATGGCCCCATCCCCCAACCCCAGCTTCTAAATAGAAGCAAATCTTTCCCATGCTAGTGAGAAAGTCCCCTTTCACTTCATACCTTATCTACAGTTAGATTAGACTGCCTGATTCATCAACAACTCCAACATTCCAATGGTTCTCTACAGTAATATCCTATCTAGTGCACAGTGTGTCTGTTCATGAAGTCATTTAGTGACTCTGGATTGCCCTACCTTAGCCTTCACTCTGATCTGAGACCTTATATTCCTCTACATTTTAGATATAAGGCATTGGTAATATCACCACCTATCCGGAAACCAGAATCCCCAGTCTTTTTAATAGTTAACATACCCAACAGACTGTCAAATGACCTAAATATCTCCTTCGATCTTCCATTTTCATTATCAAATTAATGTTTTATACCTATGCAGATATTTCTTAGAACCAAAACTCCTGCTACAACACATACAGACATCCACACAGACACACAGATACACACACAGACACAGACACACACACACACACTTTTCTGCTCCAGAGCTTCCAACTTTCCATTCTTGCCCTGCTAGGCCCATCAGTACATGTTTGCACATATGCTTTGATCGTGTCATTCTCTCATGCACAAACTGCCAAGTTACCTTGATTTCTTCACACTTAACAACTTTCATTTTTACGGTTTGAATCAAGTATTCCATGAAAAGCTCTTATGCTGAAGGGCTCAGTCTCTCTGGCTGAGCTACTTAGATTTGACTATGTTATGCCTTCTTGGACCTAAATACTGGATTAATTCCTTGATGTATTTATAATTTTATGGCATTTATCAAGATGATTAAGAATCTATGAGGTTTGAGAAATCTGATCACCAAGGCCATGACTTTGAAGTCTTGGCCATGTCCCCTGTCTCCTGCTTCTTGGAAGTCATCAACAGAAACTTCCCTTCCATACTCCTCTACTGCCATGATAGTTTGTCTCATCCTAAGTCAAAAACAGTGGAACCTGACAACCATGGCCTGAGGATGGGAGCCAAACTACATTTTCCCTTCTCTGAGCTATTTTTCACAGGTATTTACTACAATAATGAAAAAACTGACTTACAGAGCATCGGAAGCCTGAAGCATGCTGGGGGATACTTCTGTGTCAGTATGGCATTGTCCTATAGAACCCCACACAAGGACTATCACCAGACCAAAAAGAGGAGGTCTTAAGTGAGCAAGGCAGTATAACGGGAGCTATTTGAGCTCTCTGGTGGTTCGTCCACCCAGAGACTTAGCAGCTTATAAGTGTTCAATAAAAGTTTGACAGATAATTGTGTATGTGTGTGTGTGTGTGTGTGTGTGAGAGAGAGAGAGAGAGAGAGAGAGAGAGAGAGAGAGAGAGGAGCCAATAGCATTAAATACATGCAACTTCTCAGCCATACAACCAACGCTTCAGTCACAGCTTTTTCACTTCCTTTCATCCCCCTCAACATCACTACTTATAAGTGATGACCCAGCAGGCCCAGTGGCTGGCAGCTCACAGGCATATTCTAAAATCTTGGTTCAAGTATCGCTGTTATGCCTTTTCCAAAAACCATCATTTTATATCTCCAGGTTCATCTCTAGATGTTAATTGTCCTGACTTGAAACACTTGTGGCAATAAATGTGTGCCCTTATCACATTCTCTCTTTAATACAGTTGTTTCTATACGGGTTAAAGGTGCTGCATTCCCTGCCCCGTCCCACAATCCTCCCCATGAAAAGTGCAGTAGAAAATCCCAACTGAGTTTACCTGATATTGAGTTTAATCAGAAACCCCATGACTGCTGTGGAAAGCATGAGGAGGAGGAGGAGGATGAAGAGGAGGAGGAGAGGGAAGAGGAGGAGAAGGGGGAAAGGATAGAAATGACGTCCTAGTATTTTTCTACTTTCTATAAAAGATTTATTTTTATTATTTTAAGTATGTGTATACAGATGTGCTTGTGTAGAGGTCTTATATGCACAGGAGTGCAGGTGCCTGTAGAATCCAGAGCTCTCAAATCCCCCTGAAGCTGGAGCTATTGATGGTCGTGAGCTGCCTGGCACAGATGCTGCAGCCAAATTCTAATCTTGTGGAAGAACAAGAAGCAGTCGTCACCCCTTGGCCATCTCTCTCATCCCAGTTTCCTATTTCAAATTATTTTTAAAGCTACTCACATTTGTGCTGGTTTAGCACATGCTATATTTTAAAAATAATATGTATTGCCTGTTCTGGAACTTGGATTTCTGCCATGTAACAACAACAACAACAACAACAACAACACATTGTACTTAGTATACACAGAGAGGCAATGTGGCACATGGCCATTGTCATTGGCTTCTGATCCAGCCGTGACATTCATCTGCCAGTCCATTTCTTCTTTGAGTCCTTCTCTTCCTCAAAATTCTTCCATGCCAGACTGAGATTCCGAGAAGTGGAAAGTGCTGGAATGTATTTTCTGTTTGTAGATTGGAAGAAACTGGAAAACCTCTAACTTCATGTGCACAAAAGAAATAGGTTTGGTCTAAGAATTCAAATTCTGTCACTTGCTCTCTGTGGTCCCTAGAAATGTGATGAACAAGTTTCTAGTTTCAGTTTGCTTTTTGTAAAAGGTTCATGTGACCATGAACCGTCATTAGATTTAAGCTAGGTAGATGAGAAGAAGGTAGCAGCTGGGTAGCAGGAAAGAGGATTTATTCCCACATCCTCCCTAAGGCAAGGCTAGGGCTAGGCTGAAGCAGGTGAGAGTACATGGTGCCAAATTTAATGAGGTTTTTCACTCTTCACAGTCCTACAATCTAGTTTTGTATGATAATCCAAAGAGACTCATGCAACTCATTTGAGTCCTGGCCTTGATAATTCTGATGAGGAATGGATGATTTATGACATATCACAAGCTTGTAATTGAAAATCAGTACACAGTAAGGCTGGCCTTTATTGTTACCAACTACCCCACTGGGACTATCAGTAATCTGTGGATCCTCGCTTAGGATTGCATAAAACTATCATGACTTTTATGCAGGGGTATTTTTCCCATATCTTATACAATATATTAGCAAAATGACAAATGGATACATAGCCTGTGATGGGCAAATTCTCCAGAACAAAACACAGCCACAAGAAAACGGGCATCACAGGAGGGTGAAGCAGAAACTCCATTGAGCCTACCTGGGCAGGTAACACCTTAGCAATGCAGACAGGATAATGGGAAACCAAAGTCCCATAGACCTGGAAGCAGGCCAGTTAAGAGCTTTGGCACATCTGGGTTCAGTGACTGGTGACTCTGAGCACCTGATTCTGTCTCTCCAACCTTCCTTCAAATCAGCTCTCATAGTAGGGTCTCAATCCAGAAGCTGTGTGGTGATTAACACCGAGATGCCATGGGGAAGCTAGCATGGTGTAACAGCATCCTCTCAGAGGGGGCCTTCTAGCTGTTCCAACTCTGTTTGTCACCATTGCACTGTCACTACACTGTTTTCCTTTCTCTCATCATCCTTACAGTCAGGCTATGATAACAGTCTCTAGACTGATATGTGCTCTGGGAAGCCATGAAACCCAAGCCTCCCCCTCTGATGAGACATGGGTTCCTGGAATCCAATCAAAATGGCTGATCTCTAGTCTGTATCCAAAAATGTGAACTGGGTTTTAAAACTCACATTCTTCAATTAAAGAAGAGAAGAGCACAGTGGACCTGATATTTTCTAATAACTGATTGAGTTCTCTTGTTTAAATGCCTTCAGATTTAAGTTAGGTAGAAGGGAAGGATGCTGATTGGCCACAGCATACAGTTGAATGGAATACTAAAAAAGTAGACTTAGGCAAACAAAATACACGGTGTCCTAGCTATTACTCATCACTCCTTCCATAATCACTTGGCAGAGTAGCCATTATAGCATTTAGTAATAGCCTATAATTGGGCTCCTTTCTTGAAAGATGTCTCCGACAATACAGTCTGTATTATCAATAGTAATAATCTTTTGAGCATGCCTAATAAAAAGAAGAAATATCTAAAGTGGTATATGGACCACTGTCTCTAAGCTTTCAGCCTGGAATGCAGTCTTGCTCCCTAACAGTGGTGACAGTGACGGAGGTTGGTGTAGACCAGGGTGGTGTAACACCAGTGCTCTTGGCTGAAAACCCATGTACTCCAGGGTGTTCCTTCCCTCCCACATTGCTTTAAGGAGCCCACACAGAGGAACATCTGGCCAGATGCAATCTACAAAACTCATTGTGAAACGAAACATATTAGCTCCCTCAGGCCAAGGGGAGCCCACCTAGTAAATGAGAAAGAAGGGGCCCCGGAGTGAATTCTGGAAGCTGGGAGCTGTCTCACATGGGACCCATCTTTCTATGAAGAGTGAATTCCAAGTCAATAATTCACACTGAAGTCTGTCAGCATCTGGAAATCTGCATAAGTAGACAGGGAAGTTAACATAAGGGACCAGTCAAGACCTATTGCCATTCTTCGTCTTTGTCTCAACAGAGGACAAGGGATGTACTACAACAGCCTTGGGTTGTCAACAGACTACATCCCCAAGAGACTAACCTGTTTCCCAGAATGACTATGCCCTCGAATATTATAGTAGGTGCTTTAGATACTGGCCTTCATTTAGTTGGCACACTAGCCATAAGCCTGCTTGTCTTTCACATCTCTGTGGCTTTGTGTATGAGTCAAAAACTCAAAACTTCCCAAAGTCACCTTAAGACCCAGGAGGAAAACTCATCAGCCAGCTCCGTAATTCTATCCTCATAGGCAATGCCCACGTCTACTTCCAAATACTTCTCAAAGAATTCCACTGTATCACATAGTGAGGCTCCAAGAATTGCATTGCAGCACACAGTGGGGCTCTGAGCTTGTATCACAAGCTCTTTGCTTACAGCACCCAACTCCTGGAGCCCTGACAATGTGAATTTGTATTTCTTGGATGGCCACAGTGACAGACAGACACTGCTGGTTACTTTCTTTGGGGGAAAGGCAGAGTTTAAGGGGAAACGTCTGTGTAAAAACTTTTCTCCCAGCCATTGCTCAGGTGTGACAAAAAGGGGAGGGTGAGGGAGGAGTGCAGCATAATTAAATGAACAATTAAAAGGTTTCCAAACTTTTGACTTCAATTAACCTCTGAACCTCCTGCTTCAATCTTCAGACCTATATGATGGAATATCAAAACTGGTTTGGGTGTTTCCCAGTAGCTTGCCTGGGTTTCTTGATGGGGAACAGGCTTACTGAGTTTATGACTAAGATGTCTTGCAAGAAAATAAGCCAGTGATGACAGAGAAGCAGCCTGGCCTCAGTGGGCACTGAGATGGAACATTGGAGGCACAGCAGACGACTTAGCCCTAGGGACCTTTCTCCCCCACTTAACCCCTGCCTTGTCGCCATTACACTTTTCAGATCTCTCACCACTTCTCATTTCCAGGGGCTAATGGAAAGTGACTGATCCTTGGAGTGACTCCCATGAACTTTCTCTGCCTGAGACTCTCCAAAGTCACAAAGTGCCTCTGAAAGGAAAGCAGCTGAGTGGCAAACTTTGCTGAACCTCTTCCCATATGGGTGACACTGAAAATGATCTTTAAAACTCCTAAGGCCTTAAGCCTCAGTCTTCTTACCTAGGAAGTGGGAATAATCATTTCCAATGCTCACAAGAGATTTAGGAGCACAAAACAAAACAACGCACATAGAAAGGCCTCACATGTTTGGTTGCCATGGTTATGGCTCAGTCTAGAGTGCTTGTTGTAATTATGACTACTGACGTTATCAAGATGATAATTGCAACTCTATTTCTTCACAAGGATTCTCATAACAAGGTGACACAAAATTAGTGATTTGAAAACAAAGCATCAGGAGTACCAGAGGTAGAAGGCCAGGTTAAGCTTTCAGCACAATTGGATCCTTACGTAAACTAGAAAAGAAGCCGGCTTATGTCCCTCTGCTGACATGTGATATTTGCTACCAATCCTTAATATTTGCAGCCTGAGGATTCCTGCCTTGCTTTCTGTGGGCCAGTTTCCAAATTCTTCCTTTCCAAAATTGATACTATTACTGAGTAGTACTAGCTTAGGAGACTATCCTACTTGTGCATGGTGTAGGGTATTTGAACGTCCGGTGATTTCAGAATTATGATTCCTTGTTTTTGTTCCTTCATTGTGAGAATTCACATATATACATGTATACACATGTGCTTATCTATCCAATCATTTACAAGAAGTTTTTATGTTTTTGTTTTGTTTTGTTTTCATCTAAGTCTGTTTAGGAGATTAGTGTCTCAACTGGGAAATGAACAATTCTTATAAACCAAAGCAATGAAGATGTAAATGGACCATTTACTACTTCCTACATTGAAACAAACATCCAGTTACAGCCAGATAGGAATATTCAGCTCCCAACCTCATGATTAGACAAGGCTTTTTAAATATAGGAAATATTCCTCTAACACAGTGATGTGATTTTGTATGTCTTAGTTTTCACATAACCTATGCTTTTAAGTTATGAATTATTCCTAGAGTCAACTTCATTATGAATACCATCATCCCTTTGAGATGACTTGTATATTGTTATCCCTTTGTATGTATCTTAACTCATACTGATCATTGAGTTCTGGGATGCAAAGGAGGGTTTGCATTTGCACCCATTCTCCATGCCTTCCTTCACCAGTCAAACAAATGCACAGAAGTACCACACTTCCCAGAATTGTGAGATCGCTTACCCTTCACAGTAACTCGTGGATATAGTTCTTTAATTGTCACTATGGTCTTGGCTGAGAAGCAGATGATAAGAGACTTATTGAAAAATAAACAAGAAGAGGGGAAAGGCACAAGAGGAGGAAAATGATGGGAACCATACACCAGTAGGCAGCATCCCTCTGGAGCTTCCCCATCAACTCCTGCCTCCAGGTTCCTGCCCTGTTTGAGTTCCTGTCTTGACTTCCTTCAATGATAAACAGTGCTGTGGAAGTGTAAGCCAAATAAACACTTTCTTCCCCAAGTTGCTTTGATCATGGAAGAACCAAGGTGATGAAAGTGAATTAGGAAGGGCCCACTTTTCACAGGAAGTTTGACCTTAAACACATTGCACTAAAATTGTGTCATACAAGAGCAAGGAAGGTAACTCTAAGTAAAATCTAGCCTACTGACTGCTGTTTATAAATACAGCTGTATTGGAAGTAGCTAATTACCTTCATTTTGGCATTGCCAATAGCTTCTGGTGAGGCATTATGATAAAACAGAACAATTGCATAGATAGATAGATAGATAGATAGATAGATAGATAGATAGATAGATAGATAGATACATACATACATACATACATACATATATACATAAATGGTCAACAAAAGCAAATGTGTTTATTCATTAACCCTTAACCCTTGACAGAAAATTAACATAATACTCATCTTTCACACTTGCTGTATGAAAGTGAATTATGAGCTCCCTAAAGGATATACGTGTTATATATAGACATTCCAACTTCTGCGAAGGACACCATGAGTTCCACACAGGGTTCTAAGAGATCTCTACAAGTGCAATATGAGCTCTAGCAAATAAAATGGCTGTGGAGTTCACAGTGTGAGCTTTACGCAGCATACTTTTAACTCTATACAGGGCACTGGGAACTGTGCACAAATCAGAAGGCCTTCAAAACATGGTACCATGAGCTTTAACAGGCATACTAAGAGCTACATAAAGACAAGTTGAGCATCGAAAATGAGACTCAAGGTGGGGGTGTGTGTGAATAAATTGGGTGGATAGGGATTGGGGTGTAGAAGGTGATTATGGGAAGAGTTGAGGAGGAAGGGATAATGTTCAATTTATACTGCATCAAATTCTTAAGAATTAACAAAAATATTGTTTACAAAATGTTAATAATTGTAAATGGTTTCTTCAAAGTCTATAATTAACATTAAAACCTCTATTGAGTATCATAGACTACTTCAGGACAGTATCAGTTCTGCATAGGTATTCTATGGGCTACATATTGGTTCAATGTGAGTTATTTTAATGGCACAATGAACCTCTTTTATCTGACTACTGTACTGAATAGTTTTATGTCAGCTTGACACAAGATAAAAGTATCTTGAAAGAGGGAACCTCAATGAAGAAAATCTCTCTATAAAATCAGGCTGTAGACAGGTCTGGAGAGCATTTTCTTAACCAGTGATTGATGGGGGGGGGGGCACAGCCCATTGTGGGTGATACCATCCCTGTGATGGTGGTCCTGGGCTCTCAAAGAAAGTAGGTTGAGCAAGTCATGAAGAGCAAGCCCCTCCATGGAGCAGCACCCCCCCCAATGTCCTCTGGATCAACTTCTGGCTCCAGGTTCCTGCCTTGTTTGAGTTCCTGTCCTGACTACCTTCAGTGATGAGCAGTGATGTAAGAGTGTAAACCAAATAAACCTTTCCTTCCAGAAGTTGCTTTGATCATAGTGTTTCATCACAGTGATGACAACCCTAATGAAGCAAACATTCTGAGGTTTATATAGGGCTCTACAAACCCTACATGGGGCATGATGACCATGGTAACTGTACATGATGACCTCCACCCAGATGAAGTATGACCTGAATAAGGAGCACAGTGATTTCAATAGAGGTAGAGTATAGAATGTATTCTGCACCGTTTAGTATGAACTCTATCTATAACACTGTGAGGTCTATGCACAGGACCCTGAGATCAGTACAGATTCACGATTAGACCTTCACAGGCAACTTGAGCTCTATAGAGCTCTATCCTGGGTACTACAACTTCTAGCTATTTCACCATGTACTCTAAACCATCAGCCGTGACCTCAATAAAGGTAAAGTAGGAGCACTTATATTCTAGTATGAGGTCTATAGTAGGCACTACACAACCTATATGAGTTCTCTATGAGCTTTAATGAATGACACTATAGGCTCTGAAAATAGAAAAATAAGTTCAGGTCTAAAAGAATCGGGCTGGATGAACTCATCTAGCTCACCACAATGTGTCTACCTTGGGGCAATATGAGCCATATGTAAGTACACTGAGAGTGATACAATGGAATTTTACTAACTCTTTACTGTGCACTGTGACTGCAATCAGGGTTCTCTATACTATCCTCTGGGCTCTCTCGGGGCACTATGAGCTTAATACAGCTGAATATGAGATCAATACTGGCAAATATTTGAAGAGCATAATTATGTCTACTCAAGATAGTATGGCCTCTACAACATGCACTGTGTTCGTACACATGGACCATAGTCACTCTCCAGGGCAACATGGATTTGCACCCTGCAATAGTTAATCAATGCCGCACTTTATATCCTCTATACAAGGGAATATATGTCATATACGGGACAATTAGCTCTATAAAGTATACTATGGAGAGATAAAAATGAAGAATGAACTCTGTGAGACTCCTAAGCAGTCTAGAAAATGCACTGCTACTGTGAGCTGTACATGGGGCACCAGGAAGCATATAAGCACTACTGTGAGTCCTGCATCAGTCTCTACGAGTTCCATACTGGCACTCTGAGCTCTATATTGGTACTACAGCTCTAGAGGAATACATGTCCCTTTAGGCTGTTCACAGGATTCGATATCAAACTAAGAAATCTACACAGTTTACCATAAGGCAGTATGTTCTGTATTTAGATGAATTATGAACCATATACCTGGATAAAGTGTATAGTGTGGGGGGGAAGAGAAATTTACCCAATGAACATTTAATACAGCAGGCTCAAAATCCAAAATGATATAATTCTGGGAAAGGAAAGAATTTTAATTCTATTTTTTTCATTGTCTCTCACCCTGTCTCTGTCTCTCTGTCTCTCTGTCTGTCTCTCTCTCTGTGTGTGTGTGTGTGTGTGTGTGTGTGTGTGTGTGTGTGTGTACATGTGGAGGTGAGAGGGCAGTTTTGGGGATTGTTTTCATCATATGTGTTCTAGGGATCAAACTGATGTCACTCATGGGGCCATCTCACCAGCCCTAAAGTTGTTTACAATTCATTCACTACACCTTTTAAAGAATAATATATTTGAAAAATCTAAATCATGATAAAACATTTCATAGATCACTATTGTCCATTCCACATGGATTCTCACATTGGAAACTTGGTCCTCGGTAGAGTAATGAAAGACAGTGGAGCCCTTGGGAAATACTTCACAGGAGGGAATCAGGTCACTGCGAATGGTTTCACTGGAAGGGATTAAAGCTGGTCTCAGGGAGCAAGTTAACTCTTCGGAGAGTGAGTTGTGCGCATCTGTCTCTGTGCTTATTAATGTCCACTTCACAGTAGTTCTGTCCCTGTCACCACAAGCTTCATCTGGAAACAGACACAGAGATGTTAAGATACTATCTTCCTCTTCCTCACATGTGAAAAACAAGAAGGGGAGGGATAAGAAGAAAAAACCTAAATGCAACAAGAGAGGGGTCCCTCTTGTTCATTCTTCTTGTCTTCCCCTCTGTGTGCACTCTAGTCTCTGTGGTACCTTCCTCCCTGAAGACTCACCAGAGCAAAGCAGAGCAGAGGCCAGCCACTGTTCTCAGACTCCAGAATTACATGCTAAATAAACAACTTCTCCTTATAAATGACCCAGTCTTGTGAGATTTGCTATAGCAATAGAAGAGTGACCAATATACTCATGTTTTGTAGTAAAATGGACAATAATAAAATACGTATTTTATAAGCATTAACACTCAAATTCACTAATGATAATTTGTCAGTATAAAAAGATAAACATTGCCAGTGCATAAGTGAAAGGGTAAAGTATATAAATTTGTACACTATGATTGGGATTGTGCAAACCCACTTTATAATTGCAGTCATCTAAATAAGGAGAAGAGAAAGCCTATCTCTTTGGATGAAATCAATCAAAAACTGTGATGAGTTACCACTACATCTGCAACCATCCAAAGAGCTGAGCTAGCAAGTCATTTTATCTTCCATAATGGGAATACACCAGGAGGCACCTCTTTATTGATTAGGGGAGTTTCCACAATTTTATACATAAACAAACTGTCTGCCGACACCTTGTGATAATGTACTTTCATCAAAACCTTTGAAAAAGAAATGCCCCAAAAGAGTTAGAGCTGTCTGAAAGTCTTTTCACCACCTCTAACTCTTTGGAAATTGTACGAAGATGAAATATGCAGCATAATGAATTGCAAAAACAAAAAGTAGCCATTGGTTTAAAGTAATAGAGGTAAAAACTAATACAGAAGAGCAAAAACAAATAACTAAAAATAAAATGTGGTGTATGAAAAGTGAATTACAGAGAGAGAGAATGCGAAACACAGAGGCAGTCCGTAGGAGCTGGTAAACTCATGAGCACGGGTTGGAGTTTGAAGATTTTTCACTTGGATGGAGAGTTGCCTTTTTGTTTTGTTTTATTTTATTTTATTTTATTTTATTTTATTTTATTTTATTTTATTTTATTTTATTTTGTTTTCTGTCTTTCAGAGCATTGGTTCTCCTAGGAGAATACACTCATATTTATTTCCTATGTGACATTGTTCTCTTTGAAATTCTGCTACGATTTGATTTACATGGAATGATCATTCCCTGTTAAATTTTCCCAACATATGTGTCATGTTTCTGTGTTGATTTGGATGCATTCCATATGCATTTGTGAACGGGTCACAGATTTCTTACAAACTGTACTAGTGATTCCAGAGCAACAGTGTTACAGAAGGGTCTACCCACCCTGCCATGGACATAAATATTTTCAAACTAGTTATCGTCCGTGGCTTCTTCTGGCAAATACATCTTTACTTCATTTAAAGTTCTGGGGATGTCGTCATCTGGAAAGAATGCTGATGTAGTCACATGGCGAGTTTTTAATGGAACTTTTTGTTATTCTCATATCACATGGCTGATCTGCTCTCCAGAATTCAGCCTTCGTCTCCTCAAGATACAACTTTCGTAAAAGGAGGACTAATATTTGGGTGATTTTTGGTTCTTAGAATTTTAACATTTGGAATTTTAATCTATGAAGATTTGTGATGTTTTTAATAGAATTTTAAGAGAAGAATTTTAATCTTTGGGGATTTAAAATTTAGGGTTTTACCTTGTAGGGAATTATGTTGTAAAATCTGAGTGTTCTGACCTTAAACCCTCCATAGAGGACCGATATTCAAACTAAGAAAACACAGACAAGAGCACATGATGTTTCATTAGCACTGCTAAACCATGGTAGCTTTGATGACCAAGCACATTGCTCGCTTGTTTGTGGAGACTTTGGTATAAATAAACTCACTGTGTTCCTATCCTGTAACACATGCAAGTAGCATAATCCTTAACATATGTGATATCCCTGCATGTGATGTTCATGCAAGGAAAGCATTAGTTTAGTATGTATTTCTTAGTAAGGATACACAACTGTTCAGGCCTTGGGATCTGGCCCAATATTTTTCGGAGAAGAAATCCTGCACTGAGGGACATCAGGACATTACACTTTGAGGACATTTTGCAAAGTGGACAGAACAACAAACATCTCCTGCTTCTACTGAGTGTGACATATCTATAATAAAAGGAAGCAGAGCACAGAATAGCCATCCCCAATGGCCTGGGAACTCAGATAGTATGGAGTGTCAGTTGGGGTAGATAATAAGTTCCAGGCATCCGTTATACATTATCCATAGATAACAATATCGTATGGCACACTTAAAATGCGTTGAGGAGAGATTAGATGTGAAGTGTTATCAAAAAAAAAAAAAAAAAAAACAAATGAAAAAGTAACAACAAAACTATTTCCTGGGCACTCTCCATGCTGCGGACACTGCTGAGGACTTGGTAAGTACTTCCTTATATCTCATCCCCAATAGCATATGCACACACTATACTAGCATTTTGCATGGTGAAAATACTGAAGTGATGCAAAGTCATTATAGCACAGCAGACTCGTGCACAAACACTAGGGCCAGGATTCTATGTATGCCTTTAAACCCAGGATCACTCTCTGAACCATGTTACCTGAATGCATAATATAATTTTAATATAGATGTCCTTGGTGAAAAAAGAGGGATGGGGGATAGGGACGGGGTATACTTTGGGGAGAGCAGGTAATCTTGAACTTTATTTGAAGGTCTAAGAAGAAGACATCAAGATATATATCTATATATCTATATATCTATATATATAGATATATAGATATATAGATATGAATGAATAGAAAATGATGGTCTGTTCAGCGGTGATACACTCAGTATAACCTGCTCTTAGGGTTGTCTCAATCCCCATTCCGAATAGTGAAGGTATGTTTTCTTTGAGCCTTTAACCTTTCCTGGCTGGGTTACCCTGGTGACCAATGGCATCTGTAGGGTAGCTAGGTAAGGTCATTGGACAGACCCTAAGTATAGAAAACACACCCTAGGGCTCTCCCTCCTCAATAACTGAACTGGTTTTACCAGCTGAGAGCGCTAATTGCCTAGTCCTTTTGAAATGAGGACCTAGCACTTCAGGAAGCTAATAAAAGAACCATAGAAGGACACAGGCCAGTGGTTACCAGACCTGGCTCACATCAAAATCACAACAGTGGGGCAGGACACACAGATTCCTGTGTCCTAACCCTGTACTTTTAAATTAGGATCCAGGTTAGGAGATTCAAGGATTCTGTCTTTTGTTCCAGGTTTCCCAAGTTACTTTTATGCCCAGCCAGGTATAAGAATGACTGAAAGAGCCTCCCCCTCTGTGTAGCACCCAAGTGGGACCAGAGATTCGCTGGGTGAGGAAGGCATTCAAGGAGACTCAGTGTACATCAGTTAGAGAATCTGCAAGAGGCCTGCATTGCTCCCTGATTCTAGAAACATCCCTGGGTACCTAACAATTGTGTAAAAGGTCCAGGCCTTCTGGAGATCCCAAATGAGCCCTCAAGAACACATTGAGAGGAGAAAGGAGCCCATGCAAGGAGAGCTTTCCAAGAGAGTTCATCCTTTCCAAAATGTCATGCACATGAGCAAAGCCACTTAGGACAAACATCACCAGGTAAATATCCCTCCCTGAGATGCCAGCTTGCCAGCTGTGTCATAGAAGGCAAAAGAATAGAACAAAGGAGCCCTGCTTGATTTTCCCATCCTAACCATAAGGAAATATAGATATATACGTACATCTCTCTCTCTCTCTCTCTCTCTCTCTCTCTCTCTCTCTCTCTCTCTCTGTGTGTGTCTGTCTGTCTGTCTCTCTCTCTCTCTCTGTGTGTGTGTGTCTGTCTCTCTCTCTCTCTCTCTCTCTCTGTGTGTCTGTCTATCTCTCTCTTTCTCTCAGTATATATATATATTCGGTTAAGCTACCATGCCGTGGTTTGTCTTCTTCTGCTATGGCATTATAACACATATCTGGAAGTATCTGACTGAAACACCCCTGAAGTGGAATATTATTTTCCAACAAAAAAATCTTCCTGAATCCAACAAAGGCAGTCATACTTCCCAGATGCAGAATTTCCTGAAAGCATCACCCATTCAATGTGAAAATAATAGCGTATACACTCAACATGCCAGCCATGTCAACCTATGCCCCTGAACTGCCCCTGTTGGCACATACATACTTCTCTTTGTCTTCCAGAGCAGGGAGCATGGGTGAGCCTCTTAGGGAAAGCTGTAATTACTTAAGTGCACCCTACTTAAAAGGGACTATTCCTATTTCAAAGGCTTTTTATTGAAATGATATCAAAATAACGGAAAAACCTCAAAAGCTCAAAAATAGTAAATTCACAATGACTCAGCCCAGGTAGAGAGGACATTCAATAAAATCATTGCTAAACAGTTTCCAGGATCTTTGAGTCCTACAAAAAAAGTGACAGGGAATTAATGACTTATCAGAAAATACATGATAAAACTTGCCTGTCACCCCACAGCCTTCTCCAATCGGGGTCACCCAGATGTCCTAACTACAGATCCAGAAGCTAAAATCCCCAGTTGTTATGTCCAGCTAAAGCCAGATCTGCAGATGTAAAGAGGAAGTGCCAAGGCAAGGTCCCTGGTAAGATTACAGGCTGTTAATAAGAAAAGACAGAAGCCAGAGTTTTGATGTACAGCTCCTCAAGCAGAGGTTAAGAGGAGAGGCAGGGCAAACTCATTTGCAAACTTGGTCCGGTTTCATTAAGTGTGAGCAGAGACAGCCTGTCTCAGTCCAGCAGAGAAGGAACTCATTATCCACGTAGGGAGCAAGAGATAAGAATCTTTTAATAATTGCTGGGAATTTTTTTATTACTATGTGGAATGCCAATTTAGGTCTCTCCTCATGGACTGGATACAAACAGCCTCCTTGGGAGTAAAAGCTGCTCCCCCATGGCTGTGGTCATTAAAGACAAAGAGCAGAGAGACTGATGCTTGCGCTGAGACTGCAGGGGCTCAGGGGGGCCCCTGATGGCTGCAGGAGCCAAATCTCTGCACAGCTACCTCAGAAGTGGCCTCTAGAACTTTCCAGAAATTCCCTGAGGTCCTCAGAGCAAGGCTATCAAGACTTATCTTCCAAGGGTCTTGTCTCCCGTTCGAAGACCTCTCTGTCTCTCCTCCAGGTTTTTTGGAGTGTCTGCAAGAGGTTGTCTGGTGTTTTCTTTAATGTGTATAGAAACTTTGTGAATCGTATTTAAATAAACACCTTCTGCCATTCCTTGAGAGATATAAGGACACTTCCCACCGGAAACAGATAATTCTAAAAAGGAGAAAGCACAGAAGAAATGGAACTGCTTTCGGGGCCTTGACCTGAACATCCTGACTTGGCAGATTTAGCTCTTGGTTGGGAAGGTAGCAACATGGCCTGTGTTAGAGATGGAAACACATTGGACTAATTTAAACTATTTCACTTGATGTAATCTGAAAGGTTGAAAGAATTAAAATAGAAGGAAAATGTATGATGTGATAGTGTCTCATGGGCAATACTTAGGGAGGCTGATATTCCCATTTAGGGTTTTCTTATAGAAAAGATGCACTGGTCCCTGTACCGGATGCCTGTATCACAAGGAAGCTTCTTTAGTAGCCTCTTTCCCTGATTCTGAGGTATCCTCCCCTTTCTCTCCCTGCCTTTGTCCTTGAATCACTCCACCTGACTGGGAGACATAAGGTGACAGTGACTGGGTTTAAATCTGAGGTGTCAGTTACGAAGAGGCATCTTCCCATTAGACAGTCCTCGTGTTTTCATCTGCACAAGTGAGGGTACCATGCCCAGGGCCAGAGGCTCTAGGAACTGTCTGAGTGTTGCTCCATGCCTTCTCCTCAGCTGGGTTTCAGAGGGGCTTGAGGAAGCTCAGGGGTGTTGCTCATTCTGTAGTGGACTCTGTGCTGACAGCTCAAGTACTTCAGAGGGTTTCTGGTGCATAGCTCACAGAAGCTCAAGGCAGCCATAGCTTAGTGTGCTGTCCAGGGGTTTGGCTTATGTATTTACTCCCATACTTCCATGCTCATCCAAAGCATTAGTCATCTTCCTCTTCATCATCATCTAACAAGCAGGGGATACTAGATATTGGAGACAACAGAATGCTGTTGCTGTGGTACCCAATAGGTTTGAGTAATGCATTGGCGACTCTAGCCATGGAAGGATGCAGAGGGCTGTTTGTTCACTTATAACACTGGATGAGTATGGAACCTCCCTGTTTCGAGTGCAACAGACAGGAACAAAGATGATCATGGACCTATACATGTGTCCAGTAAGTATGAAAAATATGGAGTTGGGTATAACAGTGGAGACACGTTATAGGGTAGATTCTGCCTCCATGGCTTCTGAGTCTGCACCTCTGAGTCTCCTCAGGTAGTGAATGAGGATAATTACATCTCTGTCCCTTAGCTGCTCAGAGAGAAAAGTCACAGGGAGAGGGGGAAATAGCTCCAATCAACCCAAGAAAGAAGGGAAGGGACAGAATAAAAGTGACTGAAGGAAGAGCTCCAAGACCCATTTTATTGACTTTCTTCTATGTTCTTAAACATGGCTTCTCTGTAGTGCAAGCCTGCTCCAGTCTGGCAAATCTTCTCACATGCAAAACTAGTTCAAATGGATTTGCAGACCCCCCTGCAGGTCCCCATGTTTGTCTTTCCACAGTTGATACCATGGAGATCTTGAAGCTGCCTCCAAAGAGACTTCCCTGGCTGACCATGGAGATGCACCTCCAGGGAATTAAAAAGAGA
Source organism: Rhynchomys soricoides (assembly GCA_019843965.1). NCBI lineage: Eukaryota > Metazoa > Chordata > Mammalia > Rodentia > Muridae > Rhynchomys > Rhynchomys soricoides. Next base: position 2,599,843 of record JADRCH010000106.1, on the reverse strand, counting down.
AAGTCTTGGACCTGGGGGAGCCTCCTGGACTGCTTGTTTGGGGCCTGAGCTGGAAGCCTATTGTTTAATCTGCTTCATGTTTTGAATGATTATGGTGATCTTCAGGAGGCTATTTGAAGATTTGGGGGAGGGGCCAGAATTGTACAATCAGAGTCAAGGGAGGAGACCTTGAAGGTTATACCCAACTACTGTTTCCTGTCATACTTCCTGGGCCACTGTGATGTGGAAAGCCTCCCATCACATGCTTCTGTCTCAGGAACCTGAGCTGGTTCACCATGATACAGCAAAACCCTCTAAAGCCATGAGCCAAAATCTTTGATTCTCTCATTTGTTTGATGCTACTGCCCCAACTCTCAGGAACATCAAGAATAAAACAAAGAGTTGCTACAGGAGAAGGAGGCTTGGCTCATGTCAGTAAACACTGAGGAGAGGGAGAAGGAAACTGCTGTGTGCCACGTGGTACATTTGTCTCTTTTCAGAAAAGCCTTGCTGGTGCCTTGGTCTCCTCAGCATCTACAGATGCACATGGCTTCTCATTCCTGCAGCTGCCAGCTGCATCCCCTGACTCCTGTGTCAGGTGCCCTCTCTCTTACATCATGCTGGCCTCTCTTCTTTAGGTTTCTGCTTCAATGGCACCTCTTCCACGAAGGTGCCCAATGTCACTGTCCAATGCCAGGAAAGTATCTGCATTCTCTCCCTCTCTCCAGGTAAATACTCCTGAAGTGCAGAGTTATTTTCATTTTATAGATAAGTCTTGGTTGCATTTTCCTCTCTTCTGTATGAGTTAATGTAATTTTTAAAGCTTTCTCTTTGTCCCTAAGCATCTGGGCCTACAACAGGATCTGAATCACAGTTATTACTGTGTTTGCTGAGTGAATGCATAAGGGCCAAAGACATTTGTTGAAACTAACAAGACCTTTTATTTGGAAACTTCCTCAGGAATAAGTGAACTATCCTCGGAATTTTGATAATGTCATCAAATTTGCTCTTCTGTCCCATTCACTGCTCTCAACCATAAATAGCTGTCCCCAGATCAAAGCCAGGAAAACAGTGGAGTTTTATGATCAATATTAAGATACCTCAGACCCTCCCCCCAACACACACACACTTTGCCTTGACTTGTAGGGTTTCTTACAGGTTCAGATGATAAAAATGTTCCCAAAGACTCATACATTGACTGCTTGATGATAATACTATTGAAGGGTTATTGAGTCATTATATGATTAATTCATTGATTAGTTCATAACTGGGTTGACTATTGGGAGTGGGTCTAATTAGAGGCAGAATATCACTGTGTCTGAATTTAAATGATAGATTTTGTCCCCAGCTCCTTTCTCTCAGGCTGGTTCCTAGCTGCCATGAGGTGGACAGCCTCACCAATGAACACTCCACCATCATAATCTTTACCTTCATCCCAGACCTGAAGCATTGGAGTCAGCAAATCATGAGCTGAATCCTCCGAACCTGGAAACCAAAATAAACTCTTCCCCTTTTAAAGTTATGTCCTCAGGTGTTTTGTCACCATATTAGAAAGCTGCTTAGCATGCAGATAAGAAAAGAAAGAGCCTTAGATAGTGAGGTTATAAAGAATGACTTCGAATTATCATCCAAGCACTGTGTGAGTGACTTAAATCATCTTTACCCCATGCTTTAGACTATGACATCCACCTCCCCCTAAAGTCCACTGTAGGCTCTGTTCCAATCATTTATTCATAATCCCTCAGCTCATTGCAAGCCTAGTCCTCGGACCTGAGCATTAAGCTTAGTAGGGTAACAGCTCTCACTGTGAGCTGCACAGTGCAATTTCTACAGAGGCTATTGGTGAGTCTATTAAAGCTGGATGGAGTAGGCTTTCAATTCCTGTTCACAACTCATAAATAATTTTTCCAGACCTTCGGTGATTGGTTTAACCATTTTATGAAAGTCTCATTTTGGCGTCTGCAAAACAGGAATAAAATCTTTCCATTGTGGGATTTGCGCAAGTGAATTAATGTCTGTCACACACTTAGTTCACAGCAAAGATTAAGAATGAACTTGTTTATGTGTTGGGACATTTTGGGCTTCAGTAATAACTCACTATGTTGTGTGATACCCTCTGCTCATTTGCATGAATCTATTCAGAACATGCTGCCATTAACAGTAACAAATGTCCAGTGTATTCCATAGTATAGCCAATGTCCTGAAATTAGATACAGTCACATAAGAAATGCTATATATACAAAACACTGGAGGAGAATTTGAAAATTCTGAGGACAAACCAAGAGAATGTCTGAGTTACTTCAGAATGGCTTTCTGGTTAACCACACAAAAAGCTTAGGAGCAATCATGCCTATTGAACTGAAAGCTGATTCTGGAAATGACAGAGAATGGACATATTCAAAGATATAGGTATATGCTTGGGACAATGTTATCCCATGCTCCAGAGGATTCAGCTAGACTAGGGATAGAAAAGTAACATTAAAGACAAGTCACATGGGCTTCTTCTGTGATCCCTAGAGCCTCAAAGAAGTCAGGGCAGAGGAAGCGTGAAACATTCTCTCGGGCTCAGATTGGGATGGGATTAAATGTTTGTAGGAGGAGTATATGTGGATCGGTGCATTAACCATTAACCTGTTCAATGGTAGCTTTGGCCTTATCTCCAGCTGAGTATTTGGGGAAAAGGGAGAGAGACTGGTGGGAGATTCCAAAGGTTAGATGAATGGAAAGACTATGTAATTTCTCATTTAACTCCTGGGGGGACTTCTTGGAAAGACAATCAAACTTAGTGAGACTTTTCCTGGTTCTGATGGACAGTCATCCATCTTGGGAGGCTATAGAGATGCTGGCAATCTTCTTCCCACTGCAACAAACCTTGGATACAAGCAGCTTGAGCTGGCCTGTTCCAACAGTGGATAGAAGTAATCCAGAGTGTGTGGAGACATCTTCCTAGAGCCCACTGTTTTCTAACTCATCCACTGGTAGTTAATTTGTCTGTAACATCACCTCTGGTACCTCATGAGCCAACAGCTACCCAAAAAATTGCTGCGCACTGAAAATTCTCTTTTCTCCCCACTGAGCTCCTCCTGGAATTCTTAGTTGTCTATAGGTCTGCTAAGCCACAAACAGATCTGAGGACAGCAAGGAGAAAGGACATGGTGGTGATTCACAAGTTAGATGACTTTGCATTTTAGCCCACAGCTTCCGGGCAGTCTCTTCCATGTACAAGCACCAGCATAAGGGAGCCATGGACTAACTCTCCAGTGATCCTGCAGTGTTGGATCCATGAGGGGAACATAACATTGTTCACGATGATGCGTTTTTCCAGGGACCCACCACCTTTCCTTTCTTCTGTTGTTTCTCAATGCCAGTTCACTCCTCACCCCCTCTATCACTCCCATCTATTTCTCAGATGTCCCATGTCCCCACCCTGTACCACTTCCCCTCTCATCTTTTCTTTGGGTCTTTTTTTTTCATTCTCATTTCTGTTTCTTGATCTCAATCAGCACATGGATCTTAATGCTACCTCAGTTCTAGTTTGGATATCTGAACAGAGATTCAAACACGGATACTGGAAACTTAGTGCCATTAACAGGAACTGCAGAGCCCTGGGTGCTTAAAGGGTGGGGGATTACTAAGCAGGGGCTAATTTAAAATTTAAATTATTTGCACACTCTGGGCCTTCACATATATCTTGGTATTGATCTAAGCTCTTTGGAAGCTATTTACGTTTTCAGCACACCTATAAGGCTGAGATTTATATTACATTTGGTGTTTAACTAGCCTCTTAATGCACCCTGTTGAGCCATAGTATTGGTGAATGTATTGTAAATTTCAGCCTCGGTGCTGAATTGATTTGCTTAGTGGAGTTGAATTTGAGCCATTAAAAAAAATAAATAAAATGAATAAGAGGGACTTCTAGGCCCTTATGTCATATTAAAATCAGCCAACGGCATAGATACAACCTCCAGGTTCACAGTTGGGTTGAGAGAGCTAGGCTTAGGGCAATGATGGGTTGCTTTCAATGTGGCCTCAGGTAGTAAACATTGTAATATAGAATTAAGAGAAGGGTTGGGGTTCAGTGCTCATACACACTGATTGAAATTAAGATGACGTGAACTCACATCCTGGCTTGACTTACCCTAGCTGAATCTTCTTGCTCCACATTTCCAAGTGAATAGCTCTGGCCAGGGATTAGATAAAGTTCTAGGGTGGATTTTTTGGTGTTGTTGTTGTTTGTTTTGTTTTGGTTTTGGTTTTTTTGTTGTTTCTTTTTTTTAATTCTTACTCCATTTTAATTAGTCTGACTGTGCTCAGTTGAATTCTGAGGTAGGCCTAATCACTGGATTAGGGAGTTGTCATCCAGGGTTGAGTTTTTTTGCTTTGTTGATCACTCCGAATCAACATCCATTATTTGAATATTCTGGTGAACCCATGTTCTCAGTGAACCTCAGGCTACCAGAAACCAAGTCAATTCAAACATTTTCTGAAAAACACTGGTGCCACATTGAAAGTCCATTGCATCTCTCCAGTAGGAAAGCTACTTCTGAAATCATCAGACAACTGACAGCCACTTCTGACCTCCTGATCCTCTGAAATGTTTCCTGTGCAGTTGGTACAGTACTGCTGGCCTCTTGTGGTGGCTATTTCCTGGGACCTGGAACACAATAATCACCATTGTCAAGAATAGGATGCCAATTAAAGCTTTCTCTGAAAGAAGGTCTCATGCATAGAGACTAGAGTAATCAGGGCTTGGTAGCTCCAAACATAGTTCTGTGACATGTAAAGATTAGTCTTTTTCCCTGCATTTTCAGGCAGGGCAAACATGCTCTTTATTCTAGGCAGGCAGCCTGGGTCCTGTGAGTAGTCATTTCAGAATTCCCGAGAGAGGACACAACCCCCTCTTTAGAAGCCTTGAGGCAATGCATCCATTAGTGCTACCTCTGAATCTGAATCTCTGGCTCGCCCTTCCTCTGATCTTGACTTTTGAACACATAGATCCCATCAGAGAAGTTGCTATCCCTGAATGTGTTACAGCTGTGAGAAAAGAAGAAATGAGAGAAAAGAACATAACAGAGGTTTATACCTATAGGCATCATTCATATTCCCATTTTTTCAGGGGAAAGACGTTTACTGAACATTCTCTCAGAAAGTTGGTATTAAGAGGAGATGTTCCCCAAAGAAAGACATGCTATTATGTCCTCCCCCAGAAAAGATATGCTATTATCTTTCACATTGATACCTTTCATCTGAAATGCTCAGTGCTGGAGGATAGTATTTGGAAGGGGCTTAGACATGTGAAATTAAAAAGTTAGACATGTGAAATTAAATATATATATATATGTATATATATATACATATATATCAAATAAAGATATATATTTATTACATATATATTTACTATATATAGTAAATAATGTGCATAAATTGATATGAAGTGTAGCTTGCATCTATGTGAACTTGAAGCTATAGCTGTGGGCTGAAGAACAGTTGCTGTATGTAAGAGGTGATAAGAAAATGATAGAAAATCTCGTGATATTTTTAAGTGACATGACTCATTATGATTTTATAAATTTTCTTCACACCCATATGTGTGGGTACACATGAGCATCTCTAGACCATAGCAGTTATATTTCTTTACTTCTGTCATATCATTAATTAAAAATATGTATATAACCCAAATTGTATTTCAGAACAATATGGTTCTTCAGTTTCCTTTAGAATACAATTCTTCAAAACCCTAAACACATGTGAGAAACTAGAAGAACTGGGTTTGCTGACCCCACCGGTATATTGTTCGGGTCCTACACAAGTCCATCATGAACCCTCCAATGCCTACTTCTCCGGGTATGTCACAAAGCCCAAGAGACGGTGCTGCCTACTTGTCTCTGAACAGAATCTTTAACATAGCTATCCCACTGCAGTGCAGAGCTTCTCAAGAGCTCACCTGGAACAAAACCACCTTTAGACAGACTCTGCTTTATGTGCTGTAACAAGAGCAGAGTGGAGCTGGAGCTGAGTAATTTATCATCACCTTAGGAAACAGCACGTTGGGGATGAAGAGCTTTCATTCATATGGACTAGAAGACCTTGCTGGGCCTGGTAGGCAGGAGTTGAACTCTCAGAACAGGCAAGTATTTTCAAAAAACTACATCATGCCTGACCACCGCAGCCAGTGGAGAGGCTCAATCCAGGTGCCGATCACTTCACTTCTCCCCTGACACAATGACCCATCGGAGGCAACTGTCGTCTCTCAGGTCGTGTATCACCTTGCTAGTACTTCTCGTTTGTCCTTCTCACTAGACTGTGAAGAGCAATGCTCTCATCACACTGTACCCTCAGGTGGAATTAGAAAACTTCTGTGCCTCTTCTTCTGAGATGATCGTGGATGTCTCACAACTCAATATGGGGGCAGCTACTGCTTCGGAGTCATGAGCACCTTTTATAGGACTAAAACTGTGCTCTTTTCTTTTCTTTTCTTTTTTTTTTTTTTTTAAAGTTTTAGGTTACATGCCATGTCCAGTCTTCTTAAAAGGGATTAAATGAGTTTTGTTGACAGTCTGCATACATTTTTGCCAGTGCATCTAAACTAAGCTGCCACTCCCTTGCTAGTCAAAAAATCATCTATTTCTGGGGCAGATTACAGAAAGCCTGTGATTGGTGCAAACGTAGCCATTCATTTGCATGTAGATCTGCTACAACTAGAATAAAGACCCACTTCTTCCTGACTATATAAGCAGGACAGTCAGTTCACTTTCCCAGTCCCATGAGAGACACTTCCTGTGTCATCCTACCGTGTTGAAGTGGTCTGCCTGTTCAAAGACTTTCCTCCAGTAGTAGGAGGTAGAAAACATGGAGGGAGGTGGAAACATCAGCAGAGTGTTCCATATAGGGCAGGAGACACAGCTGTAATGGTGGAGACTACAGATGTGAAGAAAGTGCAGCTGAAGAGTGACAGAACAAAGGGTGAGGGTAGAAGTGACAGAGACAAAGCCATCAAAGGACTAGAGATAAGAAACTGATGGACATGGCTATTGGGTACAGAGAGCTGCCAAGCTTTCAGGGCCCTGAGAGATGTGATACTGCCTGCTTTTAGAGGCTTAAGATCCTCATAGGCTAGGTCTATTGTGACAGCTGGGACACCAGCAACCACTGTCTGCTGTTGCTCGCTGCTCTCTGCTGCCACAGCCCATCACTGCTGGAAAGCCTAGAATTACAAGAGCTGCCAAGTGCCAGTGTCACTGGTGATTAAAGTCTAGAGCAATAAGCCTCCATAAGTCTTTGGCCTCTAAAGTCTGGAACGCTAGGTCTCTTAGCTCTTAGGTATACTAGGGAAACTTGAGTACGGAACTGCCAACATTCTAAGAGCTTGTCTTCATCTACCCACAATTCCTATCTGGATACAGTCACAAGCCCCCATGCCAACTGATTGCTAACAGACTTGCTCAGATATTCTTTCTTTTATCTACAGGGTTGCCCACTTAATGAGCAAGTACTTACTAAATTAACTCCATTTCAGATATAGTCTTAGATGCTGATGTGCAGCAGAGAAGGCTCTGTGGAGCTCATATTTGGGGATAGGGGAAGAAAGAAGTATAATATCAAATCTCAGTGTGTCTGTAAGAAAATGAGAGACACAGGGAATTGGAGCATTGTTTTATAACTGTGTAGGCATAGAGACATCAATGATAAAATGACATCGAGTGTGGGGTAAGTTAAAGGAGGAGATTTTCAGAGATTGGGGGATCGGCTTAAGAAAGTACATCATCAAACATAAAGCACTGGATTATGAATGGATGGCACGCTTCAGCAAGACACCACTGTCATTTCTCATTCCTATACTTAGTATAATGGATCACCTTTTTCAGCTACCTTTCCCTCTAGACTATAGGGGATGAGGGGCCATGCTGCATCTATACTAGCATCCCTAGGACCCACTATTGCTCCTGGGATGTAACTACTTATTTCACCTTGTGAATAAAAGAATAATTCACCTCTGAACATCTCCCCAGTAATCAAATGAAAGAGAATGACACTACAGTTTGACAAATGAGTAAACGGGGTAAATGAAACTTCAGCAAAGTTTGGGCAGCTAATGAAGGAGAAGTGTAATCTAGAGTCTGCCTTACACTTGTAAAGCCACAGACAAGGATACTGTCACCACAGGCCTGACTACAGAATAATAAAAAGATCCTTCTGAGACCTTGGAGCAAAGTATCTTGAAAGGGTAGTTTGTGCAGGTATCAATAGTCATGCCGTGTTGACTAGGCACACTTGCACACGTGTCCATCATACCTTGGGGAGTCAAACATTGCCTCTGTGATATTCAAATGTCCTACAGCCAAGTAAAGGGTGTATAGACAGAGGTTAGCAGGAATGTGTCTCGGCCAGATTCTCTACAATAAATGGATGATGAAAAAAAATGGGAAATTCCAAGTACAACTGGTGAGACTAGAAGAAGGAAGGGCACACCACACAAAGAACAGAGCCAAGCGACATGCCCACGGGAAGAAGAATGAAGAGATTCTCTGCCAGTAACCTAAAGGTGCCAGAGCTGCCACCAACAGAGTTTTCAGTAGGTCCAAAGCAGAGAACGAGGGAATGGGACAGATACCTTTGAGAAGACAGGAACTTGGGCAGAAGGTGAGAGGGGCACGGGAAGCAGGTCCTGTTAATTTCACAGTGTGCAGGTGCAGGCTCACACAGCCACAGGGTGCTATGCAGTCTGGTGGGAGGCGTGGGTCCCTGGCCCTGCTTGGTTTACCGTGGGCTTGGATGTTTGCCTTGGCAGCTCTGGAGCATTGGCCTCGGCCTCGGCATCGTTCCCCAGTGGTCAGGCAGCTGGGCCAGCACACCTGAAAGTCATTAGCTTGGGGTCCCATTTTGTTCTCACATTTCCAAGCAGTGACCCATAGCCATATGTGACCAGGCAGGCACTTTATCATTTTGCTTTCACCAGCCCAGCCCACCCTTTTGGCTTCCACAGTCCCTGCCCAAGGCCAACCAATCCCTCCCAACCCAAACCAAACAAGCACGCTTTGTCTTTAATGAATATTTATAAAAGTTGACTATTGTTTTCACGAAATATATGTCAGTCTTCTTTTTTTAAAGTTGTATTTATGCGGACTGAGGCTCAAGGTGCTTAAAACATGTATCCAGAGTCGCATGACAAATAAGGACCAGATTCTAAGTAGAAGCCGAGATTAGTCTGCTATCAACAGGTTGCTGAAGCTTGTGTAACACATGAGTGCCTGTCTTTCTCAGGGTTTTACTGCTGTGAACAGACACCATGATCAAGACAACTCTTATAAAGGACAACATTTAATTGGGACTGGCTTACAGGTTCAGAGGTTCAGTTCATTATCATCAAGGTGGGAGCAGGGCAGCATCTAAGTAGGCATGATGCAGGCAAAGCTAGGAGTTCTACATCTTCATCTGAAGGCTGCTAGTGGAAGACTCATTTCCAGGCAGCTAGGACTAGGGTATTAACGCTCACTCTCATGATGACCGGCCTACTCCAACAGGGCCACGCCTACCCCAACAGGGCCACACCCTCTAATAGTGCCACTCCTGGACGGAGCATAAACAAACCATTATCGTGCCCATCCCACATCTTCCAGACATTCATCCTTGCTGGCCTCATCTATGACATCCCATAAGGTTCAAGTGCCTGTGTGTGAATCCAGTGGTCAATCTGTCTATCTGTTACTTACCAAAACTTAATTCTCTCCACAGTATACTTGATGCAGGCAATTGGTTCCTTGTTATTTTCCTTAAAAACAAAAAAATGCTATTCTAGGTGCCTTCCTCGAGAGCTCTATTTTGGTAGCTTTTGACCCTATTTCTCTACAGTGATATTTTCCAAGCTGGGATATTCTGTAATCCTGTGGCTTGGATCATTGTCACAACACTGGGGCATGAGAGAAGATCCTGTTGTCTAGATGACAGAGGTCAAGGGATATGGTAGAATTATTCAATGTATTGGACCCATTATTACAATAAAAGCCATTGTACTCAAAGTGTCAAAGGTGCCAACATAAAGAGCTATAAAGCAATCAACAAGTATAGAGGGGTACTTCCCCCTAGAAGTCCATGTTTCCAAAAATAATACACAACAATGTGCTATTTATATTAATTATAATTATATTTAATTATATATTATATTCTTTAATTAAAAGTGTATGCCTATGTTATTGAATTATAAAGTGCATATTAAAATTAAAATATTTTTATATTTTGTGTGGTGTGTTATAGATTATTGGACCAACTCATTGGCACTGACTGTATAATATCTCACTTAAGCTCCACACTTGGTGAATGGATCAGGGAAGACTATTTATACCATAGACAGTAGCAAATGTTATTTATCTGAGATTATTTTTAATTGTGGAGAGTCAGTTTATTATGTAGCCAATTGTCTTAGGGTTTTACTGCTGTGAACAGATACCACAGGAAAGGCAACTCTTATAAAGGGCAGCATTTAATTGGTGCTGGCTTACAGGTTCAGAGATTCAATCCATTATCATCAAGGTGGCAGCATGGCCGTGCCTAGGCAGACAGTGGGTTGGAGGAGGTGAGAATTCCACCTCTTGTTTCAAAGGCAGCCAGAAGACTGGCTTCCAGGCAGCTAGGAAGAGGGTCTTAAAGCCCATACCCACAGTGACACGCCTACTCCAACAAGGACACACCTACTCCAGAAAGGACACACCTGATACTGCCACTCCTAGGGCCAAACATGTACAAACCATCACAACCATTAAGAACTTTATGAAGATGATAGTATAATCTCTCATTTAATGTTTACAAGAATTTACAATACTCTGAGGTAACACGCTATCCTAATATTAAGTAGTTGAGTCCAGCCACAGTGTCCTGAATGTACCCTGTCTCCTCTAATGTTAGGAAACCAAGGCACAAAATAGTGAAAGCAGCCTTTGTAAGTGGCAGGGACAGGGATTCAAGGTTGTATAACCATATTCCAGAGTACCATATAAGCAGTCAGTTCATGGAACGTATTACTGAAAAACAACCACAGTCTACTCCTGACTTGTTTGTTTGACTTTGAAGAATGGACATATATGTTAATTGCATCATATTCAATATCATCTTACAACTCTGTATATTTAAAAGTTATAAATTCAGTACGAAGCACTTTCTTTTACAAAAATGAATAACCTACAAATAAATCACGATAAGTGAACTTGCTATATAGCATTCTTAAAATTCTAAGTGAGAATCTGTTGGGGAGACCTGAGTGGCATATTTCACTTTAATATTTCATAATTTAAAAATTCCAAATAAAAGCAGTTATCATTCACCTTGCTCCTTACACCTGTAAGGGGAGGGAAGCCTTTCTTATATCCTTGAGCCTCTGCCTCCCCAGAGCACAGCCCAGTGCTCCCTTCTTTCCCTGTTTTCTTCCTACCACAAATGCCTGAAGGCTGTATTTCCTTTATGGGTTTGCTTCAATATCCCAATATGCAGACCAGTATGAGGTACACAATTCAACCTCAGGAATAGATTTGTTGAATGAATAATGAAAGTCAGAGGCTTCCTCAAGAGCAGAAAACAATACCATTGCTCACAAAAGACTTGGTACTAGATACATATTTATGAGAAATGTAAAACAAGGTAGAAAAATTTATTAACTGTTTTCCTAATAACAAAAAGAGGAAAGGGGAAAAGACTTACTGTATACCTAAAAAACTTTAATTAGGTAACCAAAAGTGATGGGGTTTTTGTTTTGTTTTTGTTGTTGTTGTTGTTTTGGTTTGGTTTTGGTTTTTTGTTCTTGCTTTTTAAAATCATAGATCTTTCAGCATTTTAAATCATCATTTTTGGAATGTACTTGGGACCCAGATGGAAGCCAGCCTGTGTACTAAAAAAATACATATATAATTGGCTTTACCAATGCCATGCCAAGCCAAAGACTATGTTTATTAAAGACAAGCCTCTTGGTTGTCTCTGGCTTCAGGAAGGTTCACAGAGGCAAAAGTTCAAAATGTTCTCTTAGAATGGAACATGACATAGGTTCCTGATTCATCCTACCTTGGGTTGGACAAGTGTACAAGAGTCTTAGGGTTGTCAAATATAGCAGGCCAAAATACATCCTTCCAGTGAAAGCTGCATTTCAGATGAATGACACTTTTCAGCATAAATATATATATAAAATTGATCTGAAGTTCAGATCTTTCCGTGCATCTGTATTATAGCTGGCAACCCCTGGGCAGGAGCTGAGGCCAAAGAACAGAGTTGCCTGGCTACCCTCAGGGACTCTGCCACCAGAACGCTGAGAATGCAAGGGTGGAAGACAGAGGCAGGAAGCTGTCTCTAGGACACAGTGAGTCAACAAGTCACAGCACAGTCAGTCCTCCCTTCCTCTCCAGAGGACACCCCCATTCCTGGCATCCACTGAAAACTAGGGGTGGATTTTAATTTGCTTCTCTGTTTCCTCATGTACCCAGATTTTTCTCCCTCATCACTTTTGTCATGGCAGCAGTGACAGTTGTCATTGAGCCTGGCTGACTCAGATGACTCAGAGCACACAAGAGACATTCTCTCTCTCTCTCTCTCTCTCTCTCTCTCTCTCTCTCTCTCTTTCTCTCTCTCTCTCTCTCCTCTCTCATTCTGCATGTGTGTCTGTCTGTCTCTGCCTCTGCTTCTCTGTCTCTGTCTCTCTCTTTGCATATATGTGTGAATATTCAAAAGAGGACACATATGAAGAGCAGAGATAACCCTGGGCATTGTTGTTCAGTTGCCCATCTTGGTTTTTGACTCAGGGTCTCTGATTGGCCCAGGCTTGTTGATTTGGATATGCTGGTTGACCAGTGAGCCCCAGGGATTTGCCTATCACCACCTTTCCAGCACTGGGATTATAAGCATGTGTCATAATGCTTGACATCTTTATATCTTTATATGAGGAGCAAGCTCAGTTCCTCATTCTTGCAAGACAAGTACTTTATCGATTGGGACACTCTTACCAATGAAAAGCCTAGGCTGGCAAGATGGCTCAGTGAGCAAGGTGCTTACTGTGCCTGCCTGATGACATAAGTTCAAAACCCAGAACCCACATGAAGGTAGAAGGCAAGAACCAACTCTAAAAGTGTCCTCTGACCTCCATACATTCATGGTGACATGTGTGTGTTTATACATACATCATACACACACACACACACACACACACACACACACACACACACGAACACACAATAATAATAATTACTATTATAACAATAATAATTTTTAAAATAAGAAGATTCCCAGGTCCCATCTAACAAGTATGTCTAGGATTGTACCTATAAAATCTCTTTGAGAAATTCTGATCATTAGCTATTTGACAGAAACAGTTGTTTCAGGCCTATACCAACATCACTCAGCTTCACCAGATATTATGCAGCATATGGTAGGATTTGGTTTCACAGGACCATCATCAAGGCTGGAGTGAAAACTAGCCCACCCACGAATCACAGATACTGAGAAATACGGCTCACAATGCAATGGAGGGAAGAAGGATAGACAGACTGCCAAGTACAGGGTTGATGCAGCAACAGCTTAGCATGGACACAGGCAAAAGAGGAGCACTTTTGAGATAAAGACAGAGACAATGAGAAGTCTAAACCTGAGGCAGAGTGACTACTGGTGACAATCTCCCATATCCCTCCAAGGACAAGAAGTGGAGAATATAGCAGTTAAGATATCCCCACAAAGGAGAAACAGAAGGTATGTTCAAGAAGGAATGTAATGTAGGGAATTAGCTTCAACGTCTAAGAAGAACTGAAAGTGATGGAAAAATGAGGAAAGCCAGAGTTTAGCAATTGTAGAAAACGATTGCCACATCTTGGGTCACAGCAACAGAAGTGCAAGGGTTTGCAGGATCCCCAGAATCCCTAAGAACCCTGCTAGTGCCACTGATCTGTAAGACACACACATACACACACACTCGCAAACACACACATACACACACACACACACACACTGATCCTAAGACTTTTCCTTTCCTTTCATCTGTCATCAATTCCTTCAGTTTCCCATACATAGCTCAAACTTGACAGTCAATGGCCTCTGGAACACAGAAGATGGAAGAAAGAAAGAACCAGGATGTATCTGAGTACAATGTCAAATGAGAGATTGGAGTGGTTGGTGATAGATTGTAGAGGAGGAGTAAGGATAGCATTACCATTGCAAAAGGGAATATTGTGCTAGCATGGGGCTCACAGATACCTAGTGTGCAGGGCTGGGGAGATGGCTCAGTCTGTAAAGTACTTACCATTTATGTATAAGGATTTACGCTTAATCCCTAGCACCCATATACAACCCAGATGTGACATCAACCTCCATACACACAGCTCTTTCCCACCCACTGCTGGTAATATGGGTGAAAATGTGTTATTGATTGTATAAATAATTAGGCTGCTAGTTTTGCCAGGGCTGGCATAGCTATATCTATCACTGATGCATGAGCCTGGTATACAATAGAGGGTTCTGGTATCATAGAAGGCATTCCAAAGAACTCATATGAGAAGAATTTAATGAAGGGACTGTCTGCTGTACTGAGAGCTGGTGAGGCATGTAGGGGGAATATTACAGAGAGATGAAGAAGTAAGATGGGGATGTCCAGTGTGCATCATCAGAGATGGTCACCTAAGGGCTAGTGTCCGAAAGGAAGTGATGCAGAGTATGGTCATGCACATTCCATTTCTAGTTCTGGTTTTGCATTTGTATCTTGGGTGAGCATCTCTCTTTGTCTGAGCTCAACAAGAAATAAGTGATCCTGAGCCATGAAGTTCTCTGGTTCAGTTTTGAGGAACACAGTGTAGAAAAATAAAACAAAAGCAAATAATCAAAGAAAGAAAAGCTTCACAGGCAATTAGGAGTGGAAGTGAGAATGACCAACAGTGAGTATCACAGTCACAAAGGGTCTCAACCTTTGATGGAATCAAGAATGCAGCTGGGAGCAGTGTTACTGAAGGTAAGAGAGTTGATTGTTGTATAACTTGGTGTCTTAGTCAGGGTTTCTATTCCTGCACAAAACACCATGACCAAGATGCAAGTTGTGGAGGAAAGGGTTTATTGAGCTTACACTTCCAATTGCTGTTCATCAACAAAAGAAGTCAGGACTGGAACTCAAGCAGGTCAGGAAGCAGGAGCTGGTGCAGAGGCCATGGAGGGATCTTAACTTACTGGCTTGCTTCTCCTGGCTTGCTCAGCTGGCTTGCTTATGGAGCCCAAGACTACTAGCACACAGATGGTACCACATACAAGGGGCCCTCCCCCCTTGATCACTAATTGAGAAAATGCCTTACAGATGGATCTGATGGAGGCATTTTCTCAACTGAAGCTCCTTTCTCTGTGATAACTCCAGCTTATGTCAAGTTGACACAAAACCAGCCAGTACAATTGACCCCTTGTCAACTTGACACACAAACACATCACTATTAAGCCTCAACCCTTACTTTCTTATTCATTCCCAAGATCTAAATAACTTTAAAAGTCCCACAGTCTTTGCAAATTCTTACATATCAAAATTTCAATCCCATTAAAAATATCTAATCTCTTAGAATTCAGTCTTTTTACCATTAGAAGTCTCTGAACTGTGGACTCCACTAAAATACCTTCTTTCAGGAGGGAAAACATATCAGGGCACAGTCACAATCAAAATCAAAATCAAACTCCAACTGTCCAATGTCTGGGATCCACTCACAATCTTCTGGATTCCTCCAAGGGCTTGAGTTACTCCTCCAGCTCTGCCCTTTGTAGCACACACCTTGTCTTCTAGGCTCCAGATGCCTGTATTCCACTGCTGCTGCTGTTCTTGGTAGTCATCTCATGGTACTGGCATCTCCAAAACACTGCTGTCTTCTGCTACAACTAGGCTTTACCAACAACTTCTCATAGGCTCTCTTCATGGTGCCAAGCATCACCTCCTTTGCATGATCCCTTCAGTCCTGGACCATCAATTGCAACTGAGGCTGCACCTTCACCAATGGCAATCTATAGCCTCTCACAGTGCCCAGGCCTCAACTGCTCTTCATGACCCCTTCATGCCTTCAAAACCAGTACCACCTGGGTGACTCTTACACATTACCAAGTCCAGCCACAGCACAAGGTACGACCCTGGCTATTTCTGGAATGCAGCCTCTGTGCTCTCAGAAAACACTCTCAGAAGATTTCACCTCAACGATGCTGGTCTCTTCCCAATCACGGCCAATTTCCCAGCTCCAGCTAACCAGCACCAATAGTCTCAGTAATGCAATGGTTTTGCTTTAGTAGTTCTGGTATCTTGTAAATTATAGCTTATTTCTTTGGCCTCAGCTAACCAAAATCACAGAATCTTAAATCAAACTAGCAATGACCCTGATAAGAGTCTTTAATCTTCCTTCTGAAATTTCATAAACCAGGCCTCCATTTTCTGCACTGTTCTCAACATTATCTTCCAAGTTCCTACAGAACACCTCCACAGAGCTCTTAACATCCCAATGACTCTTCTAGTTCATAGTTCCAAAGTCCTTCCACAGTCTTCCCCAAAACACGGTCAGGTTGTTACAGGAATACCAATTTGTCTTAGTCAGAGTTTCTATTCCTGCACAAACATCATAACCAAGATGCAAGTTGGGAAGAAAAGGGTTTATTAAGCTTACACTTCCACAATGCTGTTCATCACCAAAGAAAGTCAGGACTGGAACTCAAGCAGATCAGGAAGCAGGAGCTGATGCAGAGGCCATGAAGGGATGTTTTTTACTGGCTTGCTTGCTTCTCCTGGCTTGCTCAGCTGGCTTTCTTATAGAGCCCAAGACTACCAGCCCACAGATGGTACCACCCACAAGGGGCCCTCTCCCCTTAATCATTAATTGAGAAAATGCCTTACAGTTGGATCTCATGGAGACATTTTCTCAACTTAAGCTCCTTTCTCTGTGATAACTCCAGCTTATGTCAAGTTGACACAAAACCAGCCAGTATACTCGGTCTTCAGGGCATGACATTGTATCCATAGAGTAAGCAGATACTTCTCCTCAGCTTCATATGTCTGTCTTCTTTGTGGCTTGGTAGTAAATCTCCTGCCTCTCACTATCTCCAGAGTTCCAATCTCTCTACCAGAACTCTCACCTTCTACTTCCTGCCTTTTGCTAATAACCATCAACTTTTTATTGACAGGTGATGCTTCCACACAGTCAGTGCATGAGAGATTATTCCCTACATGGTATGGCTGTCGCATTATTGATTTCTTAACAGTATGACTATTAGCCAAGACCTGTACAAGACTGGGCCTATCAACAAAATTTTATGGAGGGAGAAGGGGCTCACAAGGCTCCATCACTGAAGATTATATAGTCAGATAATGGCTGATTGAGCTATACAGTTTCTTCAGTGGTGTAACCATGGCTGAGTTGCTTATGCTTCTATAAATAATCTCCCACAGATACTCCAATAGGGAACCATAAATAAACAGAATCATCAGGAGAGGACAAGAGAGGGTAAAGGTGGGAATATGATCAGAATGGATTATACACACACATTAAAATAATGAAAGCCATTATTGTGTACAATTAGTATGTACTATAAACAAGAGTAAAATATTAAAAATGTGAAAAAAACAAGACAGTAACTTGTTCTGTAGTTATACAGCCAGAATTCTAAAGCATACGACACTGGCCAGTGCTAAGCTACACCTCAATGGTTAATGCTGAGCCACCCATCACTGGTTAATGCTGAGCCACACCTCAACTCAAACCTCACTCATTAATACTGATCCACACCTCATTGATTAATGCTGAGCCACGCCTCATTGGCTTAGTGCTGAACCACCTTTCATTTGCTAGTGACACAGTAAGACCTTCCCCTTTCAGAACTAAGACAAAGATCTGAGCAGTCTCAAAATGAAAGACCTGTCCCAGAGGCAGTCCAGACCACAGTCAGGCTATGCCAGCTCATGACCACTGAGTATTAAGTTTATAAGAATTTTGTTTGATACTTGTCAGACACAGTTGTCAATAGAAATAAAATAAACTCTAAATTAAAGAAATTGCATTTAAAGTATAATAAATGGTCGTAAATACTTAAAATTCCTTATCTCTTACTATTTTACTATTTATTGCTGGTACATATGAGATTGTGTATACCTACTGGATCTACAATAGATGATGTGTTATTATTGTGCATAAAGTCAACACACCCACATTCAGTGTCTTAATACGGATAGACTGAATTTGGCTATAGCAGGAATATTTATACCATGGGAATGGACATACACTAAAATAAACTGGTTGTTGTTTATAGAGTGCTGATTATTGCATTGCTACCGGAAGAACACTAGAATCTCCTACCCTCTCATCAAATCTCAACCAAATTTTGAACAATAAAGACAAAATAATAGTGATGCATATCCTCCTGTGCCTTTGTTTCTTCGTTAGGTAGATTCACTCAAGAGAAAGGTGAAGGTGGCTAAACTGTGTTGTTTTCTTTAATGCTTGACTGCCAAGGATATCTTTTTCCATGAAAAGTTTTTAAGTAATCCAGGTGGAGTAAATCCGACACCTTAAAATAGGAAGGTGAGTTGGAGAGGGGCCCAGGGGTCAGGGAGTAGAGGTAGAGGTACACAGCACCTGAAGATGGAACACAGAGAATACGGTTTGTAGGGGGTGTGAGGTGTTATTTACAAACATTCTACTTGTAAGAGAAAACCATACTGGGAAGAAGGTAAGCTTAAATGTTAGGTCTAGTTTTAGAGTTTTAGTAATGTGACTCTGGGAAAATTATAATATCCATCTCATAGAGAGGATGAATGCCAGCATGATAAGGTATTTGAAAGGAACTGACAACATTCATTCATTTATGGACTCCCTAGTATTCTTATTGTGTCCCGACAATGTGCTAAAGAAAGTGAAGGCAATCCTGTCCTCTAGACCTTCGGAGCATGCAGGAGAGAAACACATTAAATAATTGGACTTTAATTTCACTATTGTGTTATGAGCTTCCTGCAGGAATGCTTGTGCTAATTAACTTAAGCCGGGATGATCAAAAAGCATTTAGAGACCAAATAACACTCGAGTTTTGTTCTCTGTTTTATCTTCCCTTCCATGGCTCATATCAGAACCTCCTCAGATTTCTTAGATTGTTTCCCTTCGCTCCCTGGTATCTGTTATTCTTTGCTTTGTAGCACTTGTGCAAAGCTGCTAAAGGGTTTTCTGAACTCTTCCAAGTAGACAGAAACGATGGACATGACACCCTTGGGAGACTTCACCCACCATATGATGTGATGCTGTGGCAAGTCCTTGCCTGTTGAGGTGTCCCCAGTAGAGCTGAACTCCGGTAACTTGAGACTTGCTAACATGTATGCTTTGTTGGGTTTCCCATTTTCTTATATCTACATTTCCCTATAGATGTTCTCTGCAACTCTCACATACATCCTGTAGCACTAATTGAAATAGGAGGTACAAAGAAACAACAATACAAAAACAAAAAACAAGAGAATTCCTCTCCTGAACTTTTCTCTACCCTCAGACACTTCTCTCTCCCCCACATTAAGCGTGGATGTGGTCACATACACAAGAACAGACTGCTAGGAATAGACGGAACACATGATGTACTGTCTAGACCAGGGCATTCTGAAAGGTTAAAGGGGAACCATTAAAGTATACCCCAAACAAAGCAGGTGCAAACTGTATTCACAGGTAGTCTTCTCAGAGAAAGGCTAACTCTGCCAGGCAGAAGTCAAGGGCAGAGTCTTGGTGGGTGTCCAGTTAGGGGCTGAGGAGCAAGTAGCTCTCTGTCATATCCATGGGGTTCTTGGTCTCACAGACAACAACAAATCAGACCCAAGGTGCACCAGGATGGAGGGATGCATCTACCAAGGGCCCTCAGAGGAATGCATAGTTTACAAGAGAAAGCCATACAGGTTTGCTCAAGTCTGTCCCCTATCTCCTTGAGGCAGCTGCAGCTTTCTGAAGAGGCAAGAAGCACCCACTGAGTGGAGATCACACCCTGAGGAGAAATGGTTGGTTCTGACTGGTGATATTGGGAGCACAGGCAGTTCAGTGTATTTCCTGTGTGCTGAAGCTGCTCAGGGTGAGCTGGAGGGGGGAGGCAGGGGATTTCTAGGGAGGGAAGTTTCCATGCAAGCCCTTGCTACTAAGAGAGGTCTGGTTTCAAGCCTGCTTTGCTAATTTCCTAGACTTTTTATTTTATTTTATTTTTTTGCTTCCCCCTAAACATTTAAACTTAAATAGCTATATAAGTTCAAATGCTCTTTTATAGAGTGGAATAAACAGCTTTTATAGCCTGAAAACAGCAGACTTAGAGATCTACCGCTCGCCCCTGAAGCAGGCATGTTTAAGCTAAAGAAATAGAAGCATTCTCTTCCTTATTGGTGGCTATATTTTTCCCCAAACTAATGGGAGGCAATATATAAATTAGCTACCATCGAAGTTGTCAGGGGAAGACATTAATGCAGCCTCCAGGCATTTTGCTGCAAGGCTGCCCCCGTCTGGCTCCCATCACAATTCACAGATGGTGATTCCCACAGAAAACACACATGCTTATAGGAGAGACAGAGAGTTTGAGGGCAAAGCAAGTTCAGGATTCTGGTTGGCAGGCAATTTTTCTCCATCTTCTGGCCACCATTCCTGGCTTCTCACCTGATGCATGCTGTGTGATTTTGTTTAAAGTAAAATAAGGCTGTACTTGATTTCTAAAGTAGGCACCAGAAGCCCAATACCACGCCAGTCAGGGGAAGAAGAGCCCAAGGGCTATTCAAGCTCTTTTGCTGAAGGTAACCTTTCTATTCCAGGGCATTACAATCCTTTGCCTTAGGGTTTTCTTCCTCTTGGGCCTAGGAAGCAAGTAGAACACTCACGACTAACTGTGAGATAGAGTCTAATACTGATACACACAGAGATACACACACACACACAGACACACACACACACACACACACACTGGAAGACAGCTCTAATGACCTCATCTTAGGTAGTGACATCAGCCATGACTGTGTTTCCAATTATTATTATTATATTTTGGGGTACTGGGATTTGGGTTTGAACATATAATTTAATCCATAATAATGTTCAGTAACGTTTTCAGAGAGACTGCCCTTGTTCCATTAAATGGCCCTGTGCCTGTCCATGCACTAAGTGAACTTGGTGGGTTTACAAAAAATGAACAACAGAAATTGAGAGGGTAAAGCTGTGAGGAATGCAGGGGGTAGTTAGGGGGAAGGGAATGGGGTGGATTTGATGGAAATGTTTATGTGCTTGTAAGAATTCTCAACGATAACAAAAAACTGAAAGATCACTAGGGACACCTTAGAACCTAGATAACAAAGGCTGTGACTAAGATGTCACTGAGCTGATTTGTAAATTACAAAGAAAGGAAACATCTTTCTCAGATGTTTCCCATACTGGTTCACTGCCAGTCATATGTGTGTCTCTCTGTATCTTTAGTGTATGTTTATTGTTCTTTAGTTTCCAGTGTCCTTA
Organism: Rhynchomys soricoides; assembly: GCA_019843965.1. Lineage (NCBI taxonomy): Eukaryota > Metazoa > Chordata > Mammalia > Rodentia > Muridae > Rhynchomys > Rhynchomys soricoides. The sequence goes on along the minus strand of JADRCH010000106.1, from coordinate 2,578,397 downwards.
AATGCAGCAAATTCATGTTCCAAACTCATGAATTAGCTCTCTTTATCAGCTTACCTTGGCCTCTTCCAATAGATAGATTGAACTCCTTTATGCTCTGAGGACTCCTTGGATGGTTCTCTGGTCTCATTTATTCCCCTTTATGACTGTACATTGAAACAGTAACCATGCTAAGGTATTGACGACAGGAACCAAAGAGGAGATGGGATATCTAGACCTAAGAAGGTTTACTGTTTAACAGTTTTCTCTGAGATTGAAACCTTCCATCATTCAGGGAAGCTCCTTAAGCTTAACTCAAAATAGCTTCAGGAAGTCCCTGAAACAGAGCAGACTCACAAGACCCCTCCCTGCCAGAGTAATCAATAAAGGCTGAGAGTCCCTCTCACACAAGGAAAGCTACAGAGGAGACTCTGACACTAGCCCAGCTGCCAGGTAGAACCAGGGAGAGAAAATTGGAACTGCTTGAACTGCCTGGAAGAAGTCTAGACAAGAGTCACTTGGAAAGAACATGCTTCACCCTGTTGAACTGACAACCAGCTGTGCAGTGTGCTCTGGGTTTCCTAGTTTTTGTGAGATGTCACCTGAGTGCTGGGGTGGGCCTTAATGTAGCTGTCTTTGACTCATTTCTGATTCTATAAGTAACCCCTCACCTGCACTCCTTTAGGTAAGCCCAGTAAAACTCATGGTTGGACTTTGGTGGCACCCATAACGTTGGTCTGTTGAGGGACTCCTATCCAGGGTGAGCAAACGTGTAGCATCTCTTCAGGAAAAGTTTTGTCATATAACAAAGCTGAGAAGCTAGCAAGCTCCATTTGGACCCTTAGGAAGGCCTGAAAAGAGACAAGAATCTATGGGGGTCTGGTCTCCAGTTTGGAGTTCATCTCCTTAGAACTCCCTAGAACTTCTTAGAACTGCTTAGTGAGGCACAACCTACTCAAGCCTGAAAAGAGCAATGCTCAGAAACTCCAAACCAGCTCCAGGAAGATCATGCAGTATGTGTTCTTTCCCCTGGATTCCAAACTACCAAGCTTCTCCCATCTGTCACTTTGTGGTAAATAAATTTAGATGAATTCCTTGGAAAGACTAAATAGGGGCTTTGCATTTTTGAGCCAATAACCAGAGAAGTCTCTCTTTGCTTCCTCCTCTCAGTCTACTAGCAAAGAAAATGGAAAGATACAACTTTCTTTGGGAGAGAAAGGAAGACATGATCTTCTCTAGGGCCAGGTCAGTGTGTGTGTATGTGTGGTATATGTGTGTTTGTGTATGTGTCTGTGGTGTGTGTATCTGTGTGTATGGTGTGTGTTTGTGTGTGTGTGCACATGCACATTTTCATATAAAAAAGTTGTATGCCAGACCCTGGGAGGATCACCAGGGAATGGATGATGTGGATCTGTTGGGAATATGTTTCGCAGGCTTTTTATTGACTTTCTTCACTTTAGGTAGGATGTATCATGGCCTCTTTGCACACCATCTCATTTCAAACTTGCACTCACAAAATGAGGTATCATGACTGTCACAACACAGTTGCATGTGAGCAAACTGAGGGTCAGAAATGAAACAACATGCTAAGATAGAAGAATCGTCAAATTTCCATCAAAGCCTCTTCAAGTCTGAACCCACATTCCAACCAGAATTCTGCATGCCTTCAGGACTGGGCACCTCAAATAGTGTCTCCCCAATTCTGTCAGCTCTGTGAGGAAAAGGTGGGCACAACTCCTAGCATTCACCAGGCATTATTACTAAGTCAGCAGTGAGTACTTCTCTACCTGAAGGGAAGCATGAACAGATGTACTTCTCATCACAATTGGCCCAGCTCATGCAGGTTGTCTCAGTGTTCTACTGGCTTTAGAATTGATTCTACCCTTCGTTACTTAAATGGCCTCCTATGATCACTCTGTATAGGGGCCTTACTTACCTTGGTGCTTGGAAAACTGTATTTTCTATTTTTTCTTCTTCTTCATACTTTATTTACATTTCAAATATTTCCCCCTTTCCAGATCTCCCCTTTGGAACCTCCTCATTCCCTCCCCCTCCCCCTGCCTCTATGGGGGTATTCCCCTACCAACCCACCCATCCACTCTCATCTTCCCTCCTTGGCATTTTCCTATACTGGGGGATCTAACACCCTCAGGCTCAAGGGCTTCTCCTCCCCCTGATGGCTAACAAGACCCTCCTCTGCCGCATATGTGGTCAGCACCATGGGTCCCTCCAGGTATATTCTTTGGTTGGTGATTCAGTCTCTGAGAGTATCGAAGGGTCAGGACAGTTGCCACTGTTGCTCCCTCCCTGGGACTGCAAACTCCCTCAGGTATTGGTCATATTAGAAGACAGACAGCTAACTGCAGAACATCACCATGCCCGAGGCTGAAGTGGTAGCTCTTAAACACAGTCTGTACCTCTCAGAAAAAGCAAGCGACTTCCCTACAGCGAACATTACCCCAAGTCTAACTGCCTGCCCCAATGTTTGAGACTATTTCCTTTCAGAAACACAGCAGTGTTTTCTGTGTTTGGTACATGTTTTGACCTGTTGTCACCCAGCCTGATTGCCCTCATGCTCTTAGTCCTGATCCCTGGCACTGTGCTGTGTCCACTCAGCCTATTTTCCAAGCTGTCTTTACTTTTTCCCTCCTCACTCCCCACACATGTGTCTCCTCCCTTTTCTGAGTCTAGTCACTAATAATGCTCACTCCTGATGAAAAGCCCAGCTCTGTGGGAATCCATGGCAAAGGAATGTCAGCAGCTGCCAGGCCTGGGTCATGCCAGGGTCAGTGGCCTGGTCGTTTTCTGTGGTTTCTGTTGGCCCATGTTTAAAGGTATTCGTCAGCGCCAGCCTTACCCCCATCCATGCAGGCCTACACCTTTGATCCTTTGCAGGCCTCTGACCATAACCACATCCGAGGAGCTTATAACTTGTAAATTGCTGCATCTGCCTTCTTTGGATGCCCATGGTACTTTGTTTCTCTCTTCGATGTTGCAGTGAAAAGCACCACATATTGCTAGCTAAGGTGTCTGGGTTCTTTGTCCATAAACCTCTGCCTGGCTAGCCTCTGCTCATACTTTATATCTCAGCAGACAAACTATTAATGGCGAGAGGCCCCCAGTCCAGACACAGAGCTTATTACAAGGTAAGTTATTAGATTTACTGTTACTCTGGCATATATAGCCACAAGGCCATGTACAGTGTGTGTCTTCCCACCACTATCTCCCCAGTAGCTGATGGTGGATGGGCCTACAACTATGGTAGATATGAGGGTCTTTCCTCAGTACCATGCTTTTATCTGTCAGAAGTGTGGCTTCTCATACTCTTCCAAGAACAGATAGATATGTGGTGTTTCGCTTTTGTCTCCTACTGGAGAATGATTCCACTCTCTATATTGTTCCATCTGACACTTTAATTTCCATGATTTTTCTATCTTTGATGACAATAGCTCTTGCTTTTAAGTGGTTATTTTATTACCCTAAGATGGGTTGTTGATTGTGATGACCAAAGGAGATTGACTGAGAGTAGAATTCTCAAGATCATTATTTTTGAAGAATACTCTATGTATGGGTTCAGTGAGGAGTTTTATATACCAAAGCATCTAATAAATGCATGAGAAATCACTTCTCAAACAATGATTCTATGTTTGTAAAACCATTGAGAAACATTACTTTTTCAGGGTTTGATGATGTATCTTTAGAGCCTCAGTTTATTGTGTCTTCTTTCTCTGCTCTGTATTTTATGACATACCTGTGTTTCCTGCATGTCTCCCTATAATTTTACATACCCATATCTTCATACAGATAGATATAGAAACATATACATGCATATGATGTAGATATAGCTAAGTACAGACATCAGGACTCTTAAGCTTACAATGGAAAAAAAAAAAAACCCTTTAATTCTAATCAGATCTAATGGCACACAGTTGTAAACCCAGTTGTTATAGAGGCCAAGGCAATAAGATCACTTGGGTTCAGAAGTTCGAGGCTAGCCTGGAACATTATATAACATTATCCTGGAAAGAAGAAAGAGAGGGAGGAAGGAAAGAAGGAAGGAGGGAAGGAAGGAAGAAAGGAAGGAAGGAACAAGGGATGGAGGGAGGGAGGGAGGGGGAGAAAGAAAGGGGGAAATTAAAAAGAAAATTAAAATTTGTTTAAATGTTAAGGGGAGTTCAATACTTCACACAAGTCCAAAGCTGAAAAGTCTGCACCTCAGAGAGTGTGACAAGGGTTTAAATGTTCCTATAGCACTCGAGTTGACCTACTGTATGTTTCTTGCTTCTTGCTCACACAGGATAACTGTTTTTAAAGTTCTTTTCTATATTTGATGAAGGTTACCAAAAGCAACTGAGGTTTACATCCTTCCTCCTTCACATTCCATTGAGGGCCCTGATGTGTAGGAGGCTACCTTTATTCTGTGAAGAAATGGACCCTCTGCTTGGAAGCCACTAGGCTGATTGTGTTAAATTCTAACCCTCAAATAATCACTGTGGTCAAGTAGACTAGGATGGTTGTTACTAAGTCAGTGAGAGACTCTAGCTGCCCATCCATCTTATCTCAGAGCACAAAGAAGACATGGACGGGATGAACTCCTCCATTGGAAAACAGCAGTGCTGGGTACCAGGAGTAAAACTAAAAGACACCCTTGCTATGGCATGGCAGTAGAATCACATCTGTTTAGAATCAGTTCATTGGCAGGGTTATAGTATACCACCTGCCATAAAAAAGATGAAGATTCATAGAAGGATATGGAAGGATTACTGCTGGTGAAGACTCCTCAGTCCTCTACTGCTGAGTGAATTTTCTAGGAGAGAGCCAAAGAAATATCTGTTTACCTCAGATTGTTAGGCATCCAACCAAAGTAATCCATCCTTCCAAATCCATCTTGGTGAACCAGTGAGGTTTGGGGGATTATTTACAGAAGCATGGGTGACCCTGGCAGCTATGCCACATTAAGTCCTACCCCAGGTATGGAGGACTTAGGAAATGTTGCAGCACTGAAAAGTCCCACACCCAGGAAATTATTTATGCCTTAACTAACCTTGGAGTAGGAAAGAGTCTTATGAGGAACTTATGAGCCTCCTGGGATTCCCCATCCACAAGGCAGTGTTAATAGGTCTGATTTCATGAGGGTTTCTTGGCAACCACAGCTGCTTTGTGTGATGGCAATGGTCATGTCTAATCCAGAGAGAACAGCTACACCTGCGGATTGTATACCAGAATGAGATTAACAGTCGTTAAAGTCTGCTAGGATGACCTCAGGTAGGTACTATGAAAATGTAAAGAGGTAAAGAGTGCATGCAGACTTGGGACTTTCCTGGACCTTAAAAGGTATCTCTTTTCCTGGCATAAGGATGGGTGAGGTGACTAAAGGGATGTCGCTACATAGGGACTAAGGCCATCTGGCAGCAGGGTAGGCCAATAAGAAGGCTGAGTTCAGGATGAAAGGATGAAAGTGGGAGGAGGGGAGGGGAGGAGGGGAGCGCATGTGACAGCCAGATGCATCACTGTTCAAAGAAACCCCGTTGTTTTATAAGAGTTGATTCTTAACTGTACATCAGAGAGGAATTGCTACACAGAAAAATAAATAATTTAGCTACTTATCTCTCACCATAAAAGATGATACAGTAAAATGGCTTACATTTTAAAATGTGAAAATAGTTTTTAAAATCCTCCTGGCTTAAGAAAAAAAGTACTATGAAGTGTTACATAAAAGCCAAATGTCGTAATAGCTGAAACAGTAGTAAAAGCATTTAAATTTAAAAGTAAAAAAGAACTGAGATGATATTAAGGGAATAAAATTTTAGCCACATGTATAAAATGCAAATATCTTCAGTGTATAAAAGAATCCTATAAGTGACCTAGAGCAGGGAATATAAACAGACTAAAGAATGCAAATAATAAATAATATGGTCATGAAAAAATACTTAATATCTCTTGTAATAAGATGAATACATATTACACTGTAACTTTTCTATCTAATTGAGGAGAGTAATCAATATTTGTTATTTTAGTGTATGATGTATGATATACCATTCCAGCATGGATAGTCTTCTTAAAGGACGGAATCACAAATAGCTAAAGTATTTGCAATGTAACCAAGTAGGGTTTATTTAAAATACACAGCAAAATATATAAACCTAAATGTACATATAAATTTGTTAATGGGAACCATTACAATAGCAAAGAATTGCTATAAAAAATGACACAATGTTTAGTAACAGGCAAAATTAAGTAAACAATAGCTGTCCAGACACTATGGATTAGTGAATTAAAATTCATGCTGTGACTAGATAGATAGATATGTAGAGAGATGATAGATAGATAGATAGATAGATAGATAGATAGATAGATTGATTGATTAGCAATGTGGGAAGATAGGTAAGAAACTTCTAGACATTCCCAAAGCTTTATGTATTCTGTAATGCCTAACCTGTAAAAATTAATACACACATGTACCTCATGTGCTTTCAAGACAAAAGAGCTGAAGCTACTATATGCAAAAGCCAAAATATCATAGTTAGTGTGAAGTAGTAAAATGCTAGAATTTCTTCTCATTTTTCGCTATGCTCATTTATCTTTTATTTTTTTATTTTCTTAGTAAAATGTTAACATGGTACGTATAATGAAAACACATTACTTTCACTTAAATGCTGAATGTAGTTAATCATTTCATTGAAATACACTAAATATGATGGTCAGTTAGGTCTAGAACTCTGTAGAAGGAAGAGATAGGAAGGAGAGATGAAGAAACGACAATGAAAAAGGGCAAGTCAGGGTCTGGAAGATGAAGCCAGTTCTGACTAGCTTTGTAGGAGCATGGTGCACACACAAGGTTATTCCAGGGTTATGTACCAACACAGTCATAAGAAATACCTGGTTGGTGGGTGGGTGAAGACAGAACTGGATAGCAGCCCTTTGATAGACAGAGACTCATTTTCTACAAAAGGTTGAAGTAACTCTTTCCCTTTTTAAAGATCAATCTATAGTCTAAACAGAAAGCATGTAGTTGCCCTCAGTATTGAACACTGTTGTCTCAGAAGTGGTTAAGTATAGTTTTCACAGCGTAGGCTCCTTCATTAGAGGAGGGACTCTGGAAAAACTGAGGCTCACTTATTTTTCTCTGCAAGCTCTTAATGGGTTTTTTTTTTTCACCAAGCTATGTGAAGTTTATTCTGCATATGATTATTCATATGAACAAGAAAACAGGTACTATGTACTTATGTGATAAATACTTAACAGCTAGTAAGAGTCAGAATATGTATTGAATAATCATATTTTGTCTAGTGATCTCTGAATTTGTATTTTCACCACTGTTACTCCATATCTTATATCTAATCCCAGACACAAAGAGACTAGGAGATGGTTACACAGAAGGAACGAAGACAAACAAAACAGAAAACAAGCTGCCCTGTGTGGATTAAAACCAAATGTAAAGTGGCATTTAACAGAGAATTTAATTGCTTCCTTGTAACTCATCAATCATTTGTTGGGGACACCTTCTATGTTAAAGTACAGGAAAAAAGAAAGGGAAGCAGAATGTGAGACTCATATCTAACACCAAGGAGCTCAGAAGTGGTTTACAGCTTCCACATTTGCTCCAATAATCAGAGACATTTCTGTCTAAGGTGTATATTCTAGGTCACAAATTCACAAATTATTGTGTCTGCTTAGCTCAGGAAAGTGGGGCTTCACCTTGCCAGGAAAGAGGAACACTCATGGCCAGAGGCATCCCTGATCATCCTCTGAAGTGGAAATTTCTGGTTTAATATCTCAGCTGTGTCACATGATTTTTTTCAGGAAGCTCTGTCACGTGACGTTTTCTGGATGCTGTCTTGTGAGAGGGCATGTGATGTTTTGCTGAAAACAGACCCTTGAGAGGGTGAGTGATGTTTAGAAAGAACATGAATGGAACCCCACAGACAGTGAGAGGATGCTCTTACATTGTTATGCTGTGCAACACTTCAATTCTTCACTGGTGTTCGCTGGTCTTCACTGATCTTTACCAGTCTTCACTTCATAAAGAGAAATGTGCCAAAGAACTTTTGGTGGTATTCTCACTTATTCTGACCTCTTCTGCTGACTCATTCCCATTCAGCAGAGCCATGCCATTCCTGCTAGATGTGCCACTGCTACTGATTCATGTGTGGTGTTTGCTATTGAATTGAAATGCTGGTATACTGACAACAAAGAGTCTAATCACCTCAAAGAACTACTACGAATCAAGTCTATAACCCCCATTTCCTATTAACCTTCTTTCTCCTCTACCTCTGGGCTAGAAGGTACACTGAAATATTTAAGAACCCTAATTAAAGGAGGTTTTGAGAAATCAAAGCTTATAGTCCTCTTCCAAGATGGGAACTTGGTCTTTAGAAGGAAATCTTCCTCCTGAGAGATTGAGATCTTAGGAGTCTGAGATCTGAGTGTCTTGATGCCTGCTCTACTTTTCGTGAGGATGTGACCAAGTGTCTTTTCAACCAAGATAAAGAAGCAACAGTAGACCAAACTATAGTCTAATATGGCATGCCAATGAGTTTGTTGGAGTTACTTACAGGAGCCAGGATGATTCATAAGGCTAAAAGCCCATCCAGTCTGGCTGATGAGTAAAGGAAGCTTCATCCTGGATCTCTCTGTGAGAATTGCAAGCAGGTTAACAGGCAAGAGTGTCTTCTCCCCTCACAGCTCTTTATTACTTCCGTCATTTTGAAGACTGGCCTACTAACTCTTTTAGTTTTATGAACTTCCTGGGATTTACTTTCTGAGTTACATGAGCCTCCCTCTTCTCTTCTGAATGATCTGGTATGTAGTAAAAATTGTATTGTGGGCTGTATATGCTAAATTGAACAAAAACTGTGTCACAGTGTGACACAGCAGACTCCACTCTTCAAGAGCAAGAGTTGTTAGTTCTTAAAAATATCTGAATGAAATGAGGCACAAACCAATAGCAACACCTAAAGGTCTATCAGCAGGACAGGTAAAGCATTGCATCATGTAATAGTGTACTAACAGGGTTACTATTGTTGTGATGAAACACCATGACCAAAAACAAGCTGGGGAGAAAAGGTTTATTTGACTTATACATTCACATCATAGTCCACCTCTGAAGGAAGTCAAGGCAGGAACCCAGAGGCAGGATCTGATGTGAAGGCCATGAAATTATTGCTTACCAGCTTTCTCCTCATGGCTTGCTCAGCCTGCTTTCCTATAGAATCTAGGATCACCAGCCCAGTGGTGACACCACATATAATGGACTGGGTCCTCCCCTGTCAATCACTAATTAAGAAAATGCTCTACAGACTTGTCTGTAGCCCAATCTTAGTGAGATATTTTCTCAGTTCAGGATCACTCCTCTCAGATGACTATATTTTATGTAGAGTTGAGACAAAACTAGCCCACACAAATAGCAAGATGAGTACAGCACAAAGCCAAGATACTGAATGAGTTTCTCACCATGGAGCTTCAGAACAGGAAAAGCAATTATAAGTTAAAACTCAGAGTCCCTCATGTGGATGCAGGGGTTGGGCCAGGAAGATTTTTGTTCCTTATTTTGATTGTCTCTGATAGAAATATGTGGCAATATAGTTAATAGATCAGTGTCTGGGAAGATAAAAACTTTAGAGGAAAATTATGAATCCTTTGTGGTTTCAACTTTTTTTTTTTTTTTTTTTAATAGTAAAGGTCTAAGATTAGGAAACTAGGAAACCCACTGTATAGAATCAGATTCTTGAAATCCAAAACTAACACATGAACCTCAGGACCCAGCATCTGTGGGAAAACTAGCAGGTAAGGAAACAATCAATGCAGATAAACCTGCAAGCCTTGGACTTACTGGGCACGACCTTTTTAAAACAAAGTGGGTGCCCGAGAGATCATGCTAAAGAAAGATCTTGACACAAAACGTACGGGTCAATGGGCTAGACTAAATGTGGCTGTGTGATTAAGCAGAGGATGTTCTATTTAGCACCTACCTTAAATTCTACATTTGTGGAGGTTGAATTAATGAGATTTTACCATGCAGAACTCTGAACTCACAGAGCAGATAAATCAGTAGAGGTTTAGCATGGGGTTCAGAAATCACTCAGGGCTTCATTTCAGAACCTTCCTTTGTACCTCCATTTAGAATAAGATTCAATTTGCTGGGGCAGCTGCAGTACAGGGGGAGGAAAGCAGGACTTGATTTCCTGGCAGACTTGCCATTTATGGGCTGTGAGATCTGGGAGGAATAATACCTCCCTCACAGGTGTTAATGTTAGCACTGAAATGGATGATGCATGTGAGGGCCCGGGAAAGCCATAGTGCATTAACAAATGTGCAAGCTTGACTTTCCAGGCCATGGCAGCCCCGGGAGGTAAAGCAGGTCAAATGTAAGTGTCGCCAGCTTGCCCAGCTAAGTGAAGGAATGTCTGACTCTACATACACATCTCTTCAGGCATCTTAGGATTATGACCCAAGGTGTTCTTACAAACATGGATGTCTCTACTATGCCAAGCATT
>JADRCH010000106.1:2457210-2567915 GCA_019843965.1 Rhynchomys soricoides | reverse complement strand
TGGGATTATGGCCCAAGGTGTTCTTACAAACATAGATGTCTCTACTACTCCAAGCATTCTGAGTGTCCCTTGCTTCTCTTTTTACTGTTACTGCTAGAACCTTCCATTCAGTGTGAAGATATGGATACATATGATCTTGTCAAATTATGGAATTTGCCTGTCTATGCAGCTAAGCATGTCTTTCTTCTAAGCAAACAGTATACCAAAAAATGAAAATATCCTTGCTTTGGTTGTCTTTGACTCCAGAACAAATCATCCCACAAACTGTGCTGCTTCAGCGATTTTGCTCATACATCTATCGATCAAATAAGACTCAGACTCTACAGAAAGAGTATCTCAAGTCCACAAGGATGGGGCTGCAACTACATTGAGCTCACTGAGTCACATCTCTACCAGTTGATGCTCTCTCATAGCCCGAGCCTCAGCTAGGGCTAAGACAAAACACCCTTATGTGATCTTAATACATATCTGATTATTATATTTATGTGTGGAGTATGGGCTCCAAGAAGGTGGATGTCTGTGATTGAGAGAGGAAGCTGTATTACCTCTCACAACCTACTTTCATTGCAATATATAATGTCTGTTACAAAGGAGCCATTCTAATTTTGAGGGGTGGCATATGATCAAGGATAAGGGCACTTGACTCCCTCTCATGGTGGAAGTATCAAGAATTTTCAGATATACTTTAAAACCACTACACCTTTATACCAGAATATAGCTAGAGCCAATCCTCAGGTGTAAAGTTTCACACTCTGTGACATGCACTAAAAATATGTTTGTCTCAGCATTAGCAGTTTCTGAGTCTTTATTATGATAATGAAGCACCTTTCACCACTTTATTGGCAGGGTTTTCTTGCAGTCCATTTACCCCAAAACTCAGACATGGCATTCTTGGTGCTAAATTGGGGAAATGGCATTTTTCTATACTCAGAATCATGGTTACATTTGTGAACTATATGGTTGGCCACTGCCATATAGAGTCATCTTCCAATCCTATATCGCCTTCTGATTACAGTTCAGCTGACCTCTTCAGACAGATCAGCTCCCTCCTGGGACCCTGGATTAACCAGGGCATGGGGAGCTCATGATGATGGCAAAGAAATGAGAGAGCAAGCAGAAACCGGTGAGGGTTCCTGAGTCCTATCTCAGAATCAGCTCAGTTGCTTCCACTCACTGGCCATTAGCTAAATCAGATCACGATGTCAACTCTGAAGTCAAAGTTCAAGGTTATGTCCAGCATCATTGAGCATCTGTAGAAGATGCAGGGCAGAGGGAAGAGTAAGAGCCATTTTTTTTAAATATATGAAGAATAAGCATCAATTTTTACATGTTGATTCTCTCTTGTGCTCATGAGAAGATTCCTAATTTCAGCCTCCATAACAGTTTTGCCAAACAGGTTCCTATAGTCCTGCTTATGCGTGATGTGTGACAGATTTCCTGTAAATCCACAGAACGTAGTTAGAGCCAATTCCCAGCTGAGAAGGTCCTGTGCTCTCAACCAATAGGAATGGTCCCAACCATGACATCTTTTCTGACTGCCAAGGCATGACAAGGAGGCTGCCAATACTTTGGATTCAGGAGTCTGGATTACAGAGCTGTGTGCTCATTCTGGAATAAGGGAGACCTCACTGGTACAATCTTGCTGCACAAACCCAAAACCGAGAAAGTATCAACCTAAGCTCCACCATAAGTCTATTTGTAAAGAACGCCTTTAAAATAACCTTTATTGGGCTGCAGTGTTAGATTTTTAAAGCATACCACAACATAAAGACTTGGGTTCAAATCCCAGCATCCATGTACAAAGTCAGATACAGTGGTTTGTGCTACAATCCCAGCACAAAGCAAGAAAAACCAGAGGATAACGAGCCTAAACTAATGGGCAAAACAAATCCCAGGTCTCAGGGAGAGACTATATCTAAAATAAGAAGAAGAAGAAGAAGAAGAAGAAGAAGAAGAAGAAGAAGAAGAAGGAGAAGGAGAAGGAGAAGGAGAAGGAGAAGGAGAAGGAGAAGGAGAAGGAGAAGGAGAAGGAGAAGAAGAAGAAACATGGATATCTCCTGAGGAATGATATCCAAGTTTAACCTCTGAACTTCATGCATAAATAAATAAATAAATAAATGTCATCTTTTTTATGTATGGGGGAGGTCAGGATTGGGTTAGGATGAGAGTTAGGTGGTGGTAGTAAGGTATGTATGTACATGCATACATGCATACATACATACATATATACATGTAGAAAAGCAGTTAGAATCATGCACTCAGTAATTAATGTTACAACAGTCACACATTTCTGTAAATGATATTTTAAATGCATCAGAATATAACTCCTAGATCCCTTTTCTCAAAACTTTATTGATGTTCCGAGAGTATTATATACTAAGACAATAACATATTTTTTTACTATATTACAAAATAGAAAAACACTTCTCTAACTTGTTACCTTTCCAATGTAAACAAATTCCAGTGTAACAAATGTAAACATTTCAACCTAAGCGTAAAATGTATCTTAAAATAAGTGAAAATAATAAGCAAGCAGTGATGCCCTGGGAAACTCTCCCTCCTCTTTGTCCTGCAGCCCTCCCACTCTCATTAATTCATTAGGCAGGCTTGTTGTGGGGCAGCTCCTGCAATGACAAAGGGCAGAGCTGTGAGGGACGTCAGGAGGCTGCAGAAGGCTGAACAGAAGGATGCTTCCAGAGAGTTCAGAGCACAAACCTTGTTCTGGAATCCATATCAGAGGTGACAATGGCCCATGTGAATTCATATGTTTAAAGGGAAGCTATTGACTTGAGCATCTTCTAGACACTCTTGCTGCTTTGTTTTGGGTATCTTCACTGTGGAGAGTCTAGTCAAGTTCACCTGTCCCAGACCTCATAGAGGAGAGTCACGATTTTTTAGGAGGGAAGGTTTCCATTGGGTGTTGACAATATGCCAATATGCCTAGTGGCGTGAGATGTTGGCAATATGCTGAAGCGCCTTCTTCCAGAATAAATCAGATACCTCATCTAAATGTTGAGAGGTATCGGAGATTACACTGGGCTGGCTCTTATCACAAAATTCTCAATGAGAAAATCTCTAAGACACTTCAGCCTGTAGAACCCAAGTGCTAATTGGTTTGCAATTCCCCTTATTAGTGTGTCATCTACCTGGACAACTTAGCGACTGGCTGGAAGCCCAGACCCTACCCAGCCAAATTCACAGCTCCCACAATTTGAAAGTGTAACAGCAGTGACAATTCTGCACCTTGTCCACATGTGGGCATGCCCACCCCCACATACACACCTTCTCACTAAGATGTAACAATTCTAACAGATTCTCACAGCTGCTAACAATCTCATTACGCTGTTTGTCTGAGTAGGAAAGAAGATTGGTTATAATTTTGCTGTAAGGCTTTGTGAACAGGCTCTTAGAGTAGCTCAGACTGGCTTGAAGTTAGATAAAACCTGAAGGTACCAGGGAAGGTGTCAAAAAGACTAGAGGCTTCTAAATATTATGTACACAGTAGTTATGAAGACACTAAATGAAGGCTGTTAAAGACTGTCTTCTTCTGCTTTCCAATACTCTCTAGACAGTTGGAACATGTCATTTAGAAAATGCAATGAGATAGTGGTGTTCTATACGGAGCCAGTGAGATAGTTGTGGGCGTTAGGTGCTTGCCGCTAAGCCTGATGAGCTGAGTTCCATTCCCAGCACCCAAATGATGGAAGGAGAACAAATGACCACAAATTCATGCATGCTTACTCATACACACACCTGCACAAATAAATAAATGTAAGAAAAAAGAAATAATCATATTTAAAAACTGGTGTGGTTGTGAATTATTTTTTTTCCTAATTTTAATGTAAGCAAACAGAATACTACTCCCTTCCATACCATATATATGAAAATAGCTCAAAGTCGCTTATAACATTAATAGAAATAAAGTAACAAGTCCTATAACATTTCCATTATTAGTATCAACTCAGTGCTGCCTGTGTTTAACCTTCCTGAAACTAGCCTGCCATTTGCAACCTGAATGTGACACTGATGACCTACATCATGACAGTGTCTTCTATCTGGGAAGCTGAAACATCAGACTGATTAGTTCCCATTCTACCCTGCAATGCATTGAAAGTCCTTTGAACCATGGGGAAAGCTTTCTTCATGCAAATGGACTAAGGACACTATTTGATCTTCATTTGGAATGGACAATTAATAAGATTTCTCATTTATTTGGGGCTGGAAAGATAGCTGAGGAGTTAAGAGCACTTCTGTTCTTGCAGCGGACCAGAGCATTCGTGGTAGGTGGTTCACAAACATCTGTAACTTCAGCTCCAGGTGATCTGATGCCCCCTTCTGGCAATCACATGTATCCACACATACATGTGCATACACACAGGCATACACATACATACCCATAAATAAAAATAACATTTAAAAAGAAATCTTAAACCTTCCTTATATTTTCTTCTTCATTTCATTAAAAAATTGCAAATATGAGGAAATAAAATGTAAAATAAGTATAGTGGTTTGTGTTCTGAATATATTTTTATCACTGCTGTTTCTATTGTCAAAACAATAGATACACTGTTGGCCAAATAATTAACAACTTTTTAAAAAGAAATATGGAAAGTGACCTGCTTTCCTTCTCCTTTTCCCAAGAGAAGATATCTTTGTTCTGTGAACAAATTGGCCCCAGTGTTCTGCTAGATGAACCTAGATGTTAGGGTAATTACATTGGTTACAAACATCACATTTCCTGCAAACTACCAATATATTGAGACTTACACAATGACTAAATCTAGAGAGGAAAGCAGTTCCTACCGAGGTGTTCTTCCATGTACATTAAAATAGAGTTTAGACATCTTGGGGAAAACTAGGAGATTGGCTTAAATAATGAATGAGCAAAATAAGACACTTAGCTATAAAACATAAGAGGGGATCAAGAGATGGATGATTGATATAAAATGCTAGACATCATTATTTCAGAAATCAAAATTAATGTAAAAATCCACAGGTAGCAAACTATCAAAATTTTAAGGAAACATGATTCGCTGGTTATTGGATCTGGAATGAAATATGCCCCTGCATCATTATTAGTTATTTTACTATTGTTTGCTTTTGGTAGTGGCTAATTTTTGTAGAATATTAAAGTAGTTGAGACGGTACTAAAATTGAACTGTAAATGTATTGAAATTGATATTATTTCCAGATTTGTATCCTCTTTACATCAAAATAGAACTGTGAACATTTCATTTCAGCTGAAGTTGGTTAACATTTTTGGTTGTCCTTGGATGGATGGAAATTGTCAACATGATGATTGCAAACGAAACAAGAAATCAATTAGATTTTGAAGGTATTATTGATGTATTTCTATTAACATCAGAACATATGTTATCTTCTCTGACTCAGGGTTCAAGAAGCTCTGGCCTGGCTACACTCTGAACGGGGAGATGGACACTAGAAGAGTAACTTGTGGCCAGAACACAACCAACAGTAAATGTTAGCTGTTATCAGTGTCTTCTAATGTGCTTCCTGGCAAGTCTGGCAAGCACAATTCTGAGGAACTGATAAAGCAGACAGAGCAAGCTAGACAAAGACACAGATTTCAGAAGTTTCTGAGGGACATTCCTAGCCTGTGTGTTCGGAGCTCACTCAGTGCAACTGCACAGTAGCTCAGGAGGAATGACTCTCCTTCTTCCTCTCTCACATCCATGTGGGAAAGAAAATACAAATCTGGTAGGAAAGAGAGCTGAATTGAGATGGAGTGGTGTTGCAGAAGGGCTTGAATTAGGATCCAAAGACATTCCAAACTTTATAACCGTAGAATTAGCCTTGTGAAAATGGACATACTAAAACTTACTTTTAGTGATGTTTGGTGAATTAGATGCTCTGCTTTTTTACAGAGTGGCAGAGGCAGTACTCAGCACATACTATGCCAAAAATAAAATTTTATTAATGGAAAAAGAAGGAAGGAAAGAATGTTTATTTGTTTTCTATTACTGTAGAACAAATTACGACAGACTTTAATGTGCTACAACAAGACCTACTCATTACATAGTCCTGAGAGTTGGAAGCCCATATGGGCTGCACTGGTTTCTCTGCTCAGCATCTCTCAAAACTGGAATCGAGAAATGAGCTTATTTCAAAGATCCTAGAAAGAACTTTCTTCCACATGCTCATTCAAGCTTCTGGAAGAAGCCAGTTATTTGTGGCAATAGAATCGAGGTCTCCTCTTCCCATCAAATATCTGACAAGGACCCCAGAGTTTCTCATCTTTCATCCTATTTTCAGAGCTGGCATCAAACCTTGATGATGAGGCCAGGCCTGGTGCAAAGGTCTATAATCCCATCTACTCATGCATCTAGGATAGGGGAAGGGCAAGTTCAAGTCCTGATAGAGCTACATAGTGAATTCAAGGTCAGCCATGGCATTGCAGTAAAAATCTTCAAAACAAAATAAGAGACAAACATATCCTAGTAGAGAATTCTCTCTTCTTCCTTCATTCCTGTTTTGTTAGCAGCTGGAAACGATTGTCTGATTTTAAGGAGCTCACATAATTAGATTAGGCCAACTCAGATAATCCTTCTATTTTAAAGCCAAACATATGCTGTGTGATTTTCCCTGGGAAGATGGGAACAAGCATCTCTTCACCCCAGTCTGAACATTGATGACTGACCAAAGAAGTATGTACCAAAGTCTAGCTTAGGAAACAAATGAGTAGACTGAGGTTATTTTCAGGAGTATGGATGATTCAAAGGCAGTTGCAAGTACTTCCAGTATGGCCTAGCAGTTAGGACTCCCTTCTGCAAAGGCACCTACATAACCAAAAATCCCATACCACCATGGGAAACAACTAAAGAAAATTGTACCCCTGAAGTTCCCTTGCATGACTTGCCATGTCCCAGATAGTCAGAAAATTCTTCACAGCAATTGTTACTTCAAGGGTAGGAGCAAGGCCTGACGAATCTTGTAAGTTTCAGGAGCTTTCCTGAGACTTGTGAATTTTATTTGCTTCCTGTGTCTTGTAAATTTAATTTATTTATGGTTCTTAATGAGACTTACTCCAGAAGAGAATGTTTCAGATTAGAGGCAATAACTATATAATGTCATGTTATTTATGTAACCTGACTGTGAAGTAATATTTCTTGGCTTATAGGCATTATAGTGTGGAAACTTAGTGTCCATTGTTAAAATTCTGCCCACTGTAAGATGTAAAGACAAAATGAAGGAAATAATATGTCATCAAAGAGCCACCTGTGATCTCTTCTTTTTCATTTAGTCCTCATTACTACATCCTATCTAGAGAAGAACTATGACCTTTGAAGCATATTTGTAAAGTCTTAATTTTAGTAGTTCTAATCCATAACCCCAACTATTTGTTTGGAAATAAGAGATAATATGCTCCTAATATGGAAATCAGACAGTAATGAAAGTTTTTATTTCTTTTATGGAAATTGATACCTTGTTGGTCAGCTTATGCCACACAAATGATTTACCTACCCTTTTACTCCTATATTTCTGTCCTGTATTCCCTTAACCTTTCAGTATCTCAAGCCCTAAAATTTTACATACAATGATATATAAGATACCCTGAGTCCTTCTAACAAAGTAAGAAGAAACATGCTGGATAAACACTACCAACTTTGCCTTTGCAGGTGCAGACCTGTGGTGATTTTGTTTTATTTGTTTGTTTATGGTACTGGGCATTGAACCATAGGCCTAATGCATATTAAATAAATGTTTTCCACTAACTTATAATCCAGCAGAATAGAAGCAATCTTCTATCTGTTGAGCCCTAGGCTGTACAGATTATTTAGTTTGTTTCTGAAGCATTGGGGATTGAACTCAGAGCCTTGCATAGGCTAGGCAACTGTTCTGCCAATCAAGATTCAACCCCATCAGATTACTTTAGCAGATGTAAACTTCTAATGCTGTTGGAGAGTCATCCTTTGGGCTCTGCCTTATTACCTGGTTTTTCAGTTTAGAAGCTAGAGTTCTTATGCTTAACTACTAGACAATTGAGGAGTTACCCAAGTTATTCTGAATTGTCTGGGGGGGGGTCAAGTGCATGTTTATTGCACCACCTACCTTATGCAAACATGTGATTCTATGAAAGCTGTCTGTGAATACCCTAGGCACAGACTTGATTCTACAACACTGGGGTGTCATAATGCAGTGGTCTCTTACCTATAAGAGCAGAAGAGATTCAAAACTCCCAAACAGATGCTACCTGCCAAGAGCAGCCTGTGAGACAGTACTATTATTTAGATCACTTATTAAAGCATGCACAAAATTAACTTTAATATGAAACTTGGGTCATTTAAACAATTTTTTTTTTACCCTTTTGGTATCTGTTTTATCTTCCTTTCTTAATGGGAATTGCTTTTTAGAGGTTCTAATTTCTATTGGAGAGCCAAAAGGAAGACCATTTCTTTTCCCACTATTAATTCAGTATAGACAGGGAAACAGTGTGACTCCAGCTTGTTAACTCAGGAGTTCTGGCTGTCCTTGGGTGAGGGCCAGTGGCCCAGGAAAGAAGCCAGATGGGGTCAGAGACCTCAAGCTGACAGATGTGGCAGCAGAAGGTTCCAGGAAGAAGGATCAGAGGCTGGCCGAAAGACAGCCACTTGCCCAGATGCAAAACCCCAGGAGAGTGAAGGTGAAGGAAGGCCTGGCAGTATTTGGCTGAGTCACGGGGGAAACTGATCAGCAGCCAGGGTCAAGCTGAGGACAAAGAAACACTACCAAAGGATCAGGAGAACAGAGAGGAAGGATGAAGAAGGGGGAGTCTGCAGGAACCTGTGGCATCATGAGCGCAGTGATGTGGTGCTTTTTGTCTAATTCTTCTTGTAATCCTAACACATACATCTAAAGTTGACAGCACATCCCAACTTGAGAGCCAACGGAAAGAAAATCAGCAGGAAGATTGCCTCCTCTGCCTTCGGATTATTAGAAGTAAAAGCTTCGGGACATGAACGAATACAGAGAGTAAAATTGACAGCCTGTGAAAATGGTCTACCCTTCTTCACCTATGCCATTGTGACGTGAAGTTTTATCTGGGATATTTGCTGACCCAGAAGCAAAGGGTGGAGGCAGCTGTGAGTCAGTTCTCAGTTGCTGGGAGCTGACACCCTCTCACTGGAGATGAGGGCCGGAGGTTGTAGAAGGCTTGATGCAAAAGCTTTTACCCTGTTTATGAAAGGGATTTGAGCCACACTTTCTGAATTCTGATGACTTTTGCACAACGTCTTTCCCTGTGCTAATTTTTAAGGGCCTATTTAAATTGTAGTCCACTTACTGTTTACTGAACAGCACATTCTAGGATGTCTGTATGTTCTCTTCTTTAGAACAATGTCCTCAGGTTTAATGTCTTAATAATCACAATAAGTAAGCAACTAAGTGAAACACTAACCCCCAAATGATGTCTTCTTTGAACAAGACTGACCTAGACAATGAGGACATCGATGGAAAAGATACATCAGAATTACAGCTAATAAATAGAGTGTGAGATGGAATGAAAACTCCAGCCACTGACAACCACAAAAGGATTGTTTTAGGCAAGGGTCATCAATGAATGTTGAAAGGGGTGGGTGAAAGTACAGAGACAAACAAGACATATGCATAGTCTCAAAGCATCTCCCTAATGTTAACTGCAAAAAAGGAAAATAGTTACTTCATAGTGCAGAAGCCTGGCAGACACCAATTGGACACAGCAATTAAAGCTAACATCACAGGAGAGAAATGGGATAAATCAGCACCATGTGCCTCATGATGCGACCCACTGAGCAGGACACAGCATCCTTCTGTGGTCCGCCTGCCAAGAGTATCGAGTCTGAACCTAATTATGAGAAAAAAATCCAGACAAACCCAAATTAAGAAACATTCTGCTAAAAAGCTGGCTGCTACTCCTCAACTGTGTCAAGATTACCAAAGAGAAAGAAGGGAAGAGGGCTACTCCAGATCTGAGGAGAACAAAGGGGTGTGGCTTAAAGGATACGTGATGTTTGGTTAGATTGCAGACCTCATCCTTTAGAGTTGTGTCAAGGCAAGAGCGCTCTGAGGAAGGACTGAAGTACAGATGTGAATTTTGCCACCTTGACCACTGGACTGTGATTGTCAAACTAGGATATGGAAGACTGGGAAGAAGGCACAACAGTAAAGACCCCAAAGCACCAGAGGAATAGTATCTGAGGTTGTCCTCTCTCTCCACACAGACATGCACATTCATGGTCACACACACACACACACACACACACACACACACGTGATCACACAAATACATACATACACAATATAAATACATGAAGAGATGTGATATATTCACTCTGTATTCAAACATATTAGAATGGATTAAGTGTGTGTTATAGATACACACACAGATAGACAAATGCATGATAGGTGATAGACGATACATAGACTCAGTTCTGTAAGTAGGGAAGTAGTTAAGAGCACAGGAGATTAGATAAAGTTTTTCAAAGAAAAGAGAATCATTATTTTAGGTGCTTTCTATTTTGAAAGACATTAAACTTAAGGTAAGCATGTTCATTGCATTGTTTACTTTGGAGACTGGGATTCTAAAGTAAGATTAGTTGTTCTATGTTGATATAAGAATATTTTTATTCATAAGTCACTCCATCTGAACATTCACACATATTCCCAATCCATTAACATGCTGTGATATTGTTATATCATAAACACACACACACACACACACACATATACACAACACACAGAAAGGGAGGAGGGATTAAGAGAGAGAGAGAGAGAGAGAGAGAGAGAGAGAGAGATCAGTTTGCTATCATATTTTCATATTTTCTTCTCTAGGGTGGCACACACAACATCTTTCCCCAATTTAGAAGGTCTTAAAACCAAAATAAAGCATGATTCCACCTAGGTTCATCGTAGGAGAACCAATGAGTTTATTCAGCTTACAGAGCATGGATAGGGAGTTGTCTCTGAAGCATCCACACTGAAAGGTCTTCACCCATGGCAGCATAGATGGTTCCCTTCTGTTAACTTTTTCCAACTCATACCCTGCCACATCCAGACATCGGGGGCCATATCCTAGTAAGACAGGATCTCATACAAGTTTCTGAGAGGAGAGGCTGGAATCTCAGGTGAGGATCTAATGACTCTTCCACCCGTTCATTTTCTAGAAGATGTGAACAGTTGGTAGGACAATCCTGGATGGTTTCTTACAAGAAGACACAGCTAATTGGATGAAAATGGGGGCTATTTCACATGGACTTTACCAATCTACAGCAATTGTCTCTGTCCTCTGTTCCCTGACGAGAATTCCTAAACACTAGGGGTGATATCACATGACACTTAACATGTGACTTTTGGCCTCCTTTACAGTATGCTGGTTAGTTTTTGTTAACTTGGCACAGGCTAGGGTCATCTAAAAAGAGAAACCGTCAATTGAGAAAATGCCTCCATCAGATTGGCCTGTAGACAAGTCTGTCGGCAATTTTCTTGATTGATGATTCATCTGGGAGAGCCTGGCCCACTGTAGACTATGATACCCCTGCACAAGTGGTCCTTGGTAGTATAAGGAAGCAGTTTAAGCAAGCCATGTAGAGCATGCCAGTGAGCAGCACAGCCTCTGCTTCAGTCTTTGACTTCTGGTTTCTGCCTTAGGTTCTTGCCCTGACTTCTCTTTATGATGGAGTATAAATTTTAAGCTAGTAAACCCCTCACCTCCTGTTTGTATTACACCAACAGAAAGCAAACTGGGAAATGCAGATATCCTAAATCCCTGGCGATTTCCTGGGTGGTAGGAGCACTTTTATTCTGATGGGATGACTCTTCATGGTCCCCTAATGGGAAAAGCCACTGGAGGAACAAGCCACAATCCCATCCTGAGCCTGCAGTCAGCTCACTCCAGTCTCACAGGAAAGAGGAGGAAGGCTAAATATATGTGTCATAGCCAATGAGATGAAGTGGCCGTGGAAAGTTTCAAACTATGTGGTTCTGGGTCAGGATATCTACTGACAGAAATAAAAGTGGAAAATAACAGACTACAGTTTGTTTGTAATGAGTGCAATTATCCTCTAGAATGTTTTAATGGAAGCTTTCAGGAAAAAAAAAACTTTCATGAAGAACATCTTCACTGACTTGGAGGAAAAGCTAAGGGGTGACTTATGAGGTGTCTTCTAGATCTAAGAACAATTCATTCAGCATCCATGTGCCTTAACACTGGACAGACTGTTCTATAGGCAGAAATATTTTCCTTAAAGAATCTTGGTAAGTTTAGACACTCCATCTGTCTCCTTCTCTAAGGGTGACAAGGTTTTGAGCTATTGCTTCATGAAGGGGCTGGAAACATCCTGATACACTGTTTACTTCCTAACTGCTTTGCTTTGAGCTGCTGTTTCAAATTCTAACGAGCTTAATAAAACTTTCCAACAATTTCAGCATTTTTCTAAATTTGAGAAGCCATCTTTATAGCTTTTGGAAGAAAGTCCAGAAGTATTGTCACTATGCAGTCTCTGGCAAAAAAAAAAAAAATGTAGTTTTAAGAGATGAAATAACAAGTGGAGTGTTGTCGTTTCAAATCCTTCATCACTCAGTGTGCATGTGACTCACCCCATGAGCTCACCAGCGGATGCAGGGAGAGCAGCGAGCTACACACAGAGTTCTTCGAAATGCCTACCTCAGCCACTCTGTCTTTGGTCAATGGAGAAACTGATGAAATCAGCTCAAGCTGAATCCCAGAGTTTGGGATTTTAGGGTCAGTGTAGTCTTTTTTGGGAGACTGGTAGGAGGATAAAAGAGGAGAAGCCTAGAAGAAAGCTTTCCTCTCACCATTTCAGTTCTTCTGAATCAGGAGTTTGCTGAACAGACCTGGGGCAAAGCCAAGGTTTTGTCCAACATTGCTTTCTCTACAAAGACATGTAGAATACGTAGCAAAGCTTCCATATTTTCATACATATATGTATATGTGTGTGTATATATATATATGCATATATGTGTGAATAAGTATATTTTATGTATGTGGTGGTTTGAATATGCTTGGCTCATTGGAAATAGCACAATTAGGAGGTGTGGCCTTATTGGAGGAGGTGTAGCCTTGGTAGAGGAAGTGTGTCACTCTAAAGGCAGAGCTTTGAGGTCTCATATATATGATCTAACTCTGCCCAAAGTGGAACACAGTACTCTCCTTCTGGCTGCCTTTGGATCAACATGTAGATAGAAATCTTTCCTCCTCCAGCATCAAGTCTGCCTGCATGATACCATGCTTCCCATCATGATGATAATGGACTGAACTACTGAAACTGTAAGTAAGCCCAAATTAAATATTTTCTAAGAGTTGCCTTTGTCATGGTGTCTTTTCACAGCAATGGAAATCTTAGGACAATGTATATATGTGTATATATGTATGTATGTGTTTACACATATATGCATACATACATACACCTATATACATACATATATATGCAAATGCATATATTTATATATATACATATACACATATACATATATGCACATACATAAATTTATACATATGCACATATACACATATGTATATATGCACATACATACACATACACACATATACATATATACATGCACACACATGCATATAATGTGGATTTATTAGAATGACTTAAAGGCTGTGGTCCAGCTAATCCAACAATGGCTGCCTATAAATGAAAAGTTCAAGAATCTGATAGTTGTTCATTCTAAAAGGCTGGATTCCTCAGTTGGTCTTCAATGTACAACAGAATCCCCAAGAAGTGGGCTTAATGCCAGTGAAAGAATGGACTTGCTAGTGAGGTGAGAGCAAGCAGGCAAAAAAAAAGACTGAGTTCCCTTCACCCACATCCATGCCCTTACATAGGCTTCCAGCAAGTTTAGCCTAAATTAAAGGTGGGTCTTTCCAACTCAAATGATCTGGATTAAAGGGGTGTTTTCACACTTCAAATTAAGTGAAAATCCCTCGCAGATGTGACCCTCTATTCTTTGGTTTTTACTTAATTATAGATGCAGTGAGGTTGACAACCAATAATAGCCATCACAAAGACATAATCCCCAAACCCAGGGTCATGCCCTTAGCATCTACTTTCCCTGTACCAATCAGAGCCAGTCAACACTGTCTGGACAGCCCTGTGTATTTTGCTTCTAAAGTTCTTCTTGAAAAGTTAGAGAGATGGATCAGCAGGTCAGAGCACATATTGCTCTTTGCAACGGACCCAAGTTCAGCTCCCAGAACCCATGTCTAACAGCTCAAATCCACCTGGAATCTAATGTTCTTTCTTGGCTTCTGCAGCCTCCATTACACATGGCATTTACACAGACATACATAGATACATGTAAATAAAAATGATAAAGTTAAAACATGAAGTGACGGCTCAGATGTTAAGAGCAGGTGCTACTATTTCAGGCTATCCCAGTTTGGTTATACGTGGTCACAAGCACCTTGAACTCCAGATGTGGGGCATCTCACACCCTCTTCAGGCCTCCAGAGACTCCTGCAAGTACATACTATGTATAAACTAAAGCAGACAAACACATACATGCATGAAGTAAGCAAATCTTTAAAAAAATAAAAGTCGTGGTCCACTTCCACCATCTCCATCATCATCTTCATAGAGGTGACATTTCCCTTTCCCTCTTGATTTCTGACATCTTAGTTTTTGCACACTGATGACAAGATGAAAACCTCAGTAGATTTGGCCATGTGGCCTGCTAGAAACCCGTAATACACAGATCCTGCTTGTTCTTGCTGTGCATCCAATTCATAACAGGCAGGGCACCCACTGCACTGTCTTCTACCTCAAGCTGTGAATGCTCTTCCCTCTACCTAGAGTAACTTTTGTACCTGACTGACTTCTCAGTTTAAATGTCACATCCCCAGAAGTGTTCCCAGACTCCTTCGGCTAGGTCATGTTACTGATTCTATTTATTCCTCCTTCTCTGCCTCTTTATCATTGTAACCATGGTATCTATAGCTTTCATTCTTTGTGATTGTTCTTTTGACTTTTGTCTTCCTTGTTACACAATTAGCCTCCATGGTTAAAGATTGTGTATGTTTTTTTTTTCTTTCTAATTACTGAGTTCCTAGTATTCTAGATGATCCTGATACATTTCACAAAGTTAATCTCAGTTATAACCTTAAATACTTTGAAGTTTGTTTGCATAATCAATGCAAACAAGAAGACTTTTGGAAAGTGTTGTGAGCATCCAATCTGGATTCTCTTAGACACATTTGGTTATAGACAGTAAGCTTAGGGAATCCTTAACCCATGGGCTAATTAATACAAGGCAGAGGAGCACATGTCACCTTAGGACAAATACTGTTTATATCATACACGAATATATAGAATTCTCTACAGAACATATTCCAACAAATATAGTTTTCAATAACCAGCAGACAGTTTGAAGTTTGCTATCCAAAATTCTCCACAGATACATTTAAAACAAATTTATAAATGTTACAGGAAAGTTCTTTGTATGATCCAGAAAAATCACTTAACAAAACAGATTGTGGTGACAGGATACAAACTATGGATTTGACTTCAAACAAAAATTTGTTCACCGTTATTATTTTTCTCATCCTTCTTATATTTTGTCAAACAAGTTGTCCCTAAATATTATGTTGATTCACAAAACATTTACGTGTCTGTCTTTCACTGAATTTTTCTGTTATACACACCTCTTATATCTATTACTCAACTACACTTTTGATAGATTAAATCACATAAAAACACTTTGTGTGTCCATCAAGCCTACTCTGACAATTGATTGGTATTGAGTAAATGTATATTGGATGAAGGGATGGCTAGCCAAGCTGAAGGGTAGTCTGACTGGAGCATGGTGAAGCAGAATGACAGACAGATGCCATGATTTCCTGCAGAATAGGTTCTCAGTGTTTCACATCAGTGGCAGTGGGGAAGGGGGTGTTATTTTCCCGGGTATGGGCTGTCCTATTCATTGTGGGAAGCTTCTCATCTTCCTTGACCTCCACTTCCACAATACCATTAGGTCCCCATGGTTCACAGGTACCGATCAAAATGCCCATTGGCATTGCCAAACTTCTCTGGGATAGAGTTAAGAACCACTTATCTGGGATTACAGACAAGGCCCAATCTGCTTTCCATAACACATGACTTAGGCTGACATGAATGATGATATTCAGACAAGTCTCATTTTAGAGTGCTAGATCAATCGTGATCATGACTTGGATTCTTGGTCCAATGAGAACTTCAGGGGATATCTATGACCTATGCCCTGCCTGAGTGATGCTAGGCAATGATCTCATCCAGTCAAAATAAGGAGAACAAAGCAAGATGGTTCTCAAGAGTCCATGAGTCAACCCAATACCATGTAAGAACTCAGTAAACCAACACAAACTGTGTTGTTTTCATATTATTATTGTCTGTGACCACTTCCCTTCTTTATATCCTTAAGCACTGCTTTCTCAATCTCTGCCTCAAACTCCCAGGAACAGGGTATTTATAATTTCTGGAATCCATTGTATGGCTTCCTGAGCATGTAACAAAATGGCAGTACAGTAACACCTCATTGTTGACGCTCGGGAGCATCCCTCTTCACTGTTGCCATTGTCTTAACTCTGGTAGCTGTTTCTGATAATGAGCTGGGCCTTTGGCATGTCTTCTGTTGTTAAGAAGCTTTACAGTAACTCGTATCCTTGAGCTTGGTCTACAGTGCTTGCAAATATACAAGTTTAATATTTGGCACTAGGCGATGGGTGTTCCTGAGTTAAATGCTTTTTCCCCCAGATACTAAAGAGCCAGGCTTCTTGGTCACTGCCCTCTGCACAGAGATATACATTCTAGTTTCATTCTATGACAAACACCACAATCAAAAACAATTTAGGCGAGGGAACCCACAGTGGGCTGGCCTGCTACATTAATTAACAATGAAGACAGCTCCCCCACAGATTTGTCCACAGGTTAATATGATCTGGTAATCCCTTAATAGAAATTCTTTTCCCAGATGACTCTTGGTTTTGTCAAGTTGACAATGAAAATTAAGTAAGATATTTTAGAATGAAAACATTTTACAGAGCAGGATCATGAAGCCACTGATTGATACAAACCAGGAAGAGAGTCTCAATTAACTAAGAAGAGAGGGAATCAGAAGGATGGACTTGTGTCAAGACTGAGCCAAGGCCCTTGTTCTTCACAGGCTCTGCTTCTGTGTATTTAAATGGAGAGCTCACCCAGTCTCTCCACAGTGAGCTACTCATGATAATGGACCCTAATCTATGATGCAAAAACCATAACACCTGTGTGTACTTACATTTACCAAGATGCTAACAGCAGCTACAGCCCTCCAAGTCTGAGACCTTTGGTAGGGATTGGCTAACTCCACTTAGGATATTTTGTTCTGCTTTCCATGCCATTTCTTGAGGAACTGAAACTACCATGTTATTCAATTGTGTCACCACTGAAACTTCAGCTTGTGTATGTTATGAGGCACATTAATTTCCTTTCATCCCATGCGATCAATATGATGACTCTGCTTCCATTTGTATTTTGTGAATATAGGACCTTGGGATGTTGGGAGAAAATAATTTTCCTCATTTCTCCCAGTTGATAATGTAGCATGCATGTTGGAAAAACATAAAAGATACAAACTCACCTGTTGCTCTTATTCTGTAGAAGTTGTCTCTTGCTCTGTGGATGATAATCACAAATGATGATTACCTGTAGTAAGTTGTCTCACCCCAATTAGCTTACTGGAGAAACTTGAACAAATGCTCAGAGATTTGCCCTGTAGATTATTGTAGATCTTGTTAAGTTTACAATCATTATTAACCATCACATTGGTCATTTGGTCACATCTTCACGTGTATGCATTGAGCCTCCTTGATAGTATTCATTGGTAGGTTAATGGTACCAATGATTCCACATTAGAAATGAGTAACCAAGACATTGGAAGAGTGAGTCTAGAAGCCAAGGTTGTATACCTGGGTGCCATTAGACCAGCATGTGGCTTAGCAACTCTGCAATAGGAGCCCCCCTGACTGTAGTATTCCTACGTAATCTAAGAATGTGTGGACAGCAAGTGCCTATACCCCAGACATTCAACGCATGGGTCCCTTCAATTCCAGCACTTGGGAAGCAGAGGAAGATGAATCTCTGTGAGTTTAAGAGCAGCCTGGTCTATATAGAGATCCCTAGGATGGCCATAGGGTTACATAGAGAGATCCTGTTTCAATACTTACCCCCAAACAAAACAAATTAAATATAAGCCACATACGTCACATTCAAAAAGTGAAAAGGAGAAGGTTTAAGTAATATTTTAAAAAGTTGACCTAACTCCAAATCTACAAACAAACAAAATAAAAATATTAATGACATAATAATATTAGTTCTCATACTAAGGCTTTGGAGTCTAATGGGTATTTTGCACTAATAGTACATTTGAGTTCAGACTAGTGACACTTCAAACCCTTACCACATGTGTCTAGTGGCTGCCATATTAGATGGGACAACACTGGGAGACTGACTCTTTTCTCTTCTTCTGTCTGTCCTCTCTTTGTGCTTGTGAGTCATGGGTGTTAGAGATGTTTTTATTGCCATTGTTCATCTGTTTACAAAGATGACATGTGTTCACTTAGCACATGCATTCTTTTCTCTCTCTAGACTCTCCACAAAGACTTCTCTATTATGAGTTTGAGGTGCATATTTTCCAGCTCTTAAATTTAAGGCAAGATCTGTCAAGTTCATTTGAAAACAAAGAGAAGCCCAGGCTATAAACTTCAGAACACGGAGCCAGTTTTTATAGGGTCTCTGTGGTTACTGAGTAGATGTTTGTCAGCCACACTGCGTTCTCACAAAACTGATAGTATACAGTCTGGACTTTTAGCCTACTTGCATTTGAGTTTCAGGAACTATATTCACAGGAGACATTCCTAAGCCCAAAATAATGATTCACAGCTGACCATCAGATCAGAACACTAACCTGTTGGTAAAGAAACAAGAAAGTGAGCCATGGAAGCAGCTTAACTGTCTCCCTTTAATGAACTCTTAACTATTTTTAATTCAAGAACACAATTTTCTGAACACTTAGAACTTTCTTCTATCCTACTAATATAGTATTTTTATTAATTTTGAAACACATACAATGTATTTTGATCACATTCATTCCCCCATTCCCCTCCAGTACACCCTAACCCTTATTTTACTTAATGCCCTCTCTTTTAAAAAATAAATCCACTAAGTCCAATATATGTTGCCCATATACTCAAGGATGTGGAATCAGCCAGTGGAGTATGGCTGACTTTAAAGGGACCACACCCATAAAAAAGCAGACTCTCCCTCCCCCTGATGCCATCAGTTGTCAATAAATCCACAGCTATGTGTGAAGAATCACAAGTCCTTACCTGACCAAGCTGGAATGTTGCCTGGGCTCAACTTGCCCAGGCGATTGCTACTGTGGGCTCATCAGTACAGCAGCCTTGATGTGTCTAAAAGACACTGTTTTACTGCTGTTCTCAACCTTTAGCTTCTACAATCTTTCCATTTTCTTTCTATGGTGGTTCCCAAACCTTGGAAGGAGAGTCTGTGAGAAACACATGCCATTTATGGTTGACTATTCCACAAGCACTCCTTCTCCATACTTTGGCCATCAGTGAGTTTCTGCACAACCTCTATCTACTACACGAAGAAGCTTCTCTAATGAAGTCTGAGAATTGCGCTAGTCTATTGACACAGTGACGTAAAATTAGAGGGTAGTTTAATACTGTGTCCATTTAGGAAAATAATCTTCAACCTGGAGCCTTTGATCTCCCTAATCATAGGTTCTTTTTCAGATTTACAGTGCCAGGCATGTTTCCTCCTGTGGAGCAGGCCTTCCTTCCAATCAGCATGTTTGGTTACAAGTATTTGTGCCACAAGATCTCTCTTGCTATGGCAGTTACCATGGTAACTCACAGGATTTGCAGCTGAATAAATGGTTGATGACTTACCCCACTCCCAGAACCTTCATACACTTTGAAAGATAGACATCAGAGAGGAAACTTCCAGTTAGTGCCAATTTGATGTCTCCATGTCCTGTGGAGTTTTCAGCCATAAGATTTTGCTTATACCAAGCTCTTGTTGACAACCAAGAGCAATGTAAATGGCTTGCATTAGTTGGGGGATCTCTGAACTACCTCTGACCATCAATGTGAAAAGTGGAATCCCACCCCAGTCACTGAGCTTATGTGGCATCCTATGGCTTTAAGAGGACCATTTTCCTATGCAGGGTAACTCCCCTGAACACATTTAGGATGCTTATAACATAAGCAGGCTTCTGTTCTGATCTTCAAATCTTCTTGGTATTACTCACCCTTTCCTCTCATGCTCCACCCTTTCTTTAAAATTCCTTCCCACTGCCCACCCTTCCCCCTTCATATTGCCTGTGTTCTACTGCCTCCTCCCTTAAAGTCTCACCCTCCATACCAATGACCCCTTTTTCGTTTCTTGGATTTGACAAATACTTAAAATTAAACATGTAATTCTAAAACTCCAGAGCTAGGATCTGCATATGGGTGAGAAAAAGTGACATTTGTCTCCCTGACTCTGAGTTACTTCACTCAGTACAATGATTTCTGCTTCCATTAATTTACCTGTAAATTCTATGGCTTAATTTTTATTTATAGCTGAATAGTATCCCACTGCATATAGATACCACATTTTCTGTTTTTATTGGTTATTTTATTTATTTACATTTCAAATGTTGTCCCTTTTTTCCTGGTTTCCCCTCCACAAATCCCCCATCACATCCCCCCTCCCTTTGCCTCTAGGAGGGTGCTCCCCAATCCACCTAACCATTCCCATTTCACTGCTCTGGCATCCCCCTATGCTGGGGCATCAAGCCTCTACAGGTCCTCCTCTCCCACTGATGCCAGATGAGGCCATCCTCTGCTACATATGTAGCTGGAGCCATGGGTCCCTCCATGAACGAAATGGAGTACCTTACCATTCAGACTGGGGAAGGATGAAATCTCAAAATAGTTTTAATTTGCATTTCCCTGATGGCTAAGAATGATGACCACATTCAAAAAGTATTTCTTAGTCATTATCTGAAAACTCCATTTCATTCCACAGCTTACCTTTTAATTGAGTTGTTTGTTTTTTTAGTGTTCAGTGTTTTGAGTTATTTATAAATCCTAGACACTAATCCGATGTCAGATATACAGCTGGCAAAGTTTTTCTTTTCCTATTCTGTAGGTTGCTTCTTCATTCCATTAACCATTTTCTTCTCAGTACTTTGTACTTTCACACATCCCAATTGTTGATTGTTTGTCCTATGTCCTAGGCAACAAATCCTACTCAAGAAAGTGATTACTTGGGCCTAAATCTTGAAGTGTACTTCCTACTATTCTTAAAGTTTCAGAGTTTCATGTCAAAATGCTTTGTCTGAGATTTTTTTCTAACCTTACAGACCTTGGTTCATCTATTATGGTTTTGATTTTTTTTTAAATGGGTTTTTATCTGGGTGAACGTGTGTGCCTCAACATCTGGATGTATTCTTGTCCTTTTCCTTTGACTCTTTTTTATGCTGGTTTATGCTATTCTTGTTGTTGTTGTTGTTGTTGTTGTTGTTGTTATAGATGGCTACTTATAATCTACTAAAAGCATGTGGATTTGTGTGAGTTTGGAAATGGGAAGAAAGGGTCTGAAAAGAGTTGGGGGAGAGGAAACTCATCAGAATCGATTGTATAAAATAAACCTATTTAAATTTTAAAATATATAAAGCTAGCACCCACATATGAGAACGCAGGGTGCTTGGGCTTATATGTTGAGGTTACCTCTGTAAGACTGATTACTTCAGGCTCGATCAGTTTTACTGCAGGATTCGTCATTTGGCTTTTTACAGCTGAATGGGATTCATTATCCATTTATCAGTTGATGGGCATCTAGGCTGTTTCAATTTCCTAAATGTTATGAATAGAGTAACAATGAAAATAGATAAACAAGTATCTCTGTCATGAGAAACAGATTTTCAATGGTTGCCACAGTATATAGCTTGGTCATGTGATAGAACCATTTTCAACTTTCAACTTATTTCCATAGTGGTTGCATGGTTTGCACTGTCATGAAGAGAAAATGAGTGTTCACCTTTGCCCACAACTTCAACAGTATTGGCTGCCATTTATTGTTTAATCTTAGCCATTCTGACTGTGGTAATATGAAATATCAAAATACTTTTAATTTCCAGTTTTGTGGTGGCTAAGTATGTTGAAAATGTTAAATATATATAATTTTCTTTTCTTCTTTTGAGAATTATCTGTTTAGTTATGCCCCAATTTTCAACTGTGTTGTTGGTTTTCTTAGTGTTTATGGTTTTCTTATTTTTATTTTAGATACTAATGCTCCATCATTATAATGTCTAGAATGTAGATAGTCATGCATAGGTGGTAATGATTTTTCTCCCTCCTTACTCGAGTGAGCATGACCTTTGGTGTAGAAAAGCTTTTTGAGTTCATATGGTCTCATTTGTTAGTTGGTTCTATTGTCTGAGCTGCTGGAGACTTTGTTTTTATAAGTCTCTTCCTGTGTATGTTCCATGTTTTCTTCCTTTTTGGATTATTCAGGGTATCAAGTTTTATTTCATGAAGACCTTTGATTCATTTGAGGTTGGGTTTTGTGCAGGATGAGTGATGAGGTTCTAGCTTCCTTCTTCGGCTCCCATCTATCCAGTTTGACCAGCATCATTTATTGAGAGTATTGTCTTTTCTCTAATATGTGTTTTCAATACCTTTGTCAAAATGCAGGTGGCTGTGTGGGAGCATGAACCCTTCTTCAGTGTCTTAAATTTTCATATCTTTTACTTCCTTGGTAAGATTTATTTTAAGATTTTTAAGGCTATTGTAAATGGGATGAATTTCCTGATTCTTTCCTAATACGTTTCTTGGTTTATAATCAAGCTACTACTGACCAGAAAGCTACATCTATCTTTAATGTTGCTGAAAGATGCTATTCCATCTACCAAGGGAGAAAATTAATCAACAGTCTTGTGTGGTTCTAAATCTTGCAACAAAAACAACTGAACTGACCAATGGTCCAATACTGGCAGGAATGAGATGGGAATAACCAACCAGTTCTGATGGGATTGAAAGCCTGCTCCATAACACAGAACTCAGAACTCACACCAATAACAGAACCCAAAACTTATGGCTGTCTAGTCTTGGGCCCTATAGGAGAACTCGATTCTATTACCTGCTAAGCTTGTATAGTAATAAACTGTCCCTACGTTTTTATTTATGTACTCCCAGATAGTCCATACCTTATCCTCACCAAAGTAGCTTCTTTTTGTATATATAGCAATTAATACAGAGCTCCACAGCTTGAAAACATACAGAGAATAAGAGACGGGGGAGTCCTCAGCTCTAAAAGGGACATCTAAATCACACCCCTCTTCCTTAAAAATCAAGGATCTTTTAGGAAGCAATGCAGGGGAGATTGTAACAGTGAGGGGTGATAGATATCTAATTGAAGTTGCATACTTAAACCACAGAAATTGTGACTGCTTACACCAGACTTGCATAAAGGTAATCCTACCAACATCCCAGAATGGAATGGGGAGTGTCTCCTGAAGTCTGACCCTTAAATGAGGAGCTCCTGGCAGTTGGCACCTGCAGTCAATTTTCTTCAGGGATGCATCCTCTGAGAGACTACCCAAGCGTTAGTAGATTCCCCTACTAGAAAATGCACACAGACACACCACTAAGTAGAATTAGTGGAGTTTTAAAAAGTGCACATGAAGTTTGGAGGACAAAGCAGATGGGGGATAGAGTAAGAATTGGAGGAGTGGGAATGGTTTGATCAAAATAATAATATGGGATGGTAGGGAATATGGGAAGGAATAGATAATGCTGAAGCCTTTTAAAATTTATACTGGAAACCAGTACCGTAGAAGCGTGTGTGTGTGTGTGTGTGTGTGTGTGTGTGTGTGTGTGTGTAAAGGGAATTGAAATGCAATAACAATCTAATGAGGAAGACAATACACCAACCAGCCATCTTTGCCACTAA
The DNA here is from genome assembly GCA_019843965.1 of Rhynchomys soricoides. Classification (NCBI taxonomy): domain Eukaryota; kingdom Metazoa; phylum Chordata; class Mammalia; order Rodentia; family Muridae; genus Rhynchomys; species Rhynchomys soricoides. Next base: position 2,543,940 of record JADRCH010000106.1, on the reverse strand, counting down.
GTAAAATCTCCAGTGCCAAATGCCAAGAATGGGCTACAGATTGTTGTGTCAGTGACCAAAGGGGTCATGTAGACCACCCATCCATCACAGGCTATCGTCAAGGCAATTGGTTACTCTACAACATGATTGTATGGCTCTATTGCTGAAGACAGAATGTATGTTATGAAACATGGAAAAATCAAGCTGATACACAGCTCGAAGCTTTACCGTTACTGACTAATCATCATGTTACTGGTAGGTACTGTGAATGCTACCAGAGGAGAAAAGCAATCAGTACTATCACTCAATTAGAAATGCTGTGCTCTACAATATAGGCTCACCTGTAAAATATATGAGAACAATAGTGACACAAATATTATGGGAGTAACCAACCACTATTTAGAAATTGGATTTATGGCCACTACACAATATGGAACTCATATAAGATACTTCTAAAGTGACCAAGAACCTGTGATGAGATAGGTCATAGGTCTTACTATTATTATTCATCTAAAAGTAGCAATAAAATGACTCCTAATGACATATTGCAATGACCTATATATCAAAACTTCAATGTACCCCCATCAGAGAAGCTTCTTTTTGCAGTAGATACCAATTAACACAGAGATCTATAAGTGAACAGAGGGAAGAGAAAAAGACTTTTAAGCACTCATCTCCAAATCAGTGTCTTTATCAAAGCCCTCTTCTCAAGGCTCAGGTAGCTATGCATAAGAGAAAGTGAAAAGATTCTAAGAGCCACAGGTGATGGAGGCCCTCAAGAAAACAGTGTCTTCCAGACCCAACATGACTGATGCACATATGAACTCACAGAGACAGTGAAAGCATACACAAGACCTGCACAGGTACAAACCAGACAAAATTCCAGCACAGGTATGCAGAAGTGTACACAAAGTCCCACCTTTAACCATGATTCTATTCAAAATTAATGCCTGCTTAGAAAGGGAAAACCAGTGTTCTCCAGTAGAGCATCATTGGATATCAGCCACGCTCTAGACTTCATGCTCAAGAGCAATTAGCTAATATAGAATAGACTTCATGACTCTCTCTCTCTCTCTTTCTCTCTCTCTCTCTGTGTATTACTTTTTTGTTCTTCTGTTTCTGTCCTTTTGTTTTTAGTTGGTTTTAATTTTGTTTGTTTGTTCTTTGGTTTTTTGAGAGAAAGAATAAGGAAGAACATGACGTTGGATGGGCAGGGAATTGGGAGGAATTGGCAGGGGTTGGGGAATGGGGCAGAGAATACGATCATAGTATATTGCATAAAATTTTAAATAAAAATGAAAAGCACTTTATATCCATCATGGAATTCTTAAACAATAAGAAATGCAAAACCAGGAAGGAGACCGTTTGTCTAATGTTAAACTCAAGAATATTATGCATGTCAAAGGTATCAACAGTCAGTTCTAAAATAATAGGTAATATATAACTTCCAAACAAAGAAAAAGAAAACAAGAACAAAACACATAGTATTATCTACATTGTTCCAAAAAGAATTGGGAAATTAGAAAAACATCAAAGAAAATACATAATACATGATATTAAAGTAGAAGTCTAGTCAACTCTGTCAGAAATAAGTTTAATATATTCTTATCTTACATACAATAAGCATTCACTGTACATCATATCATAGAAGTTTTTCAGTGGTCTAGAATGATTTTTATGTTATTTGTTTTTGTCAAAAATTGCTTAAATAAATACAAGAATTCAAAATTATTCTATCAACTGGGTACTTCAGTGTGAGAAATTAGAGGTCACACTACCTCTTCCCTGATAATAGGTTGATTATTATCAGACCTATTCACCCCATAGGACAGATTTTTAGCTTTGCCTATGAGTAAAATTCAGATTCACACAGGTGTGTGTGATGACTTGCTCAGAATTGGCTTTCAGTTGTCTCTAAACAGGCCACTTAAAGGTAATAGTTGCAAAGCCAACCTTGCAAAGGGACTTTATGTGTTTCTAGATGCATGCATGAAATTAAAATCCCTAAGGAGTCTCAAAGGTCAAATTCTAAGGTCTAAAGCGACACTTTATTCTCTGCTCCTCTAGAACATTCTTCCACTAAGAATCTGCCAGTGATTGCAGCCATGGGACATATTCACTTTTTTCTCTCCTCATTCTTCCTGGAGACTGGATCTCATCCTTGCACCTGCCATTCAAACTTCATATGTCTCCTTTGAGGCAAATAGCACATCAAGGACATTTCCGAAATCAAGTGCATTTGATTTGTTCTGTGTCTTCTCTTCCTCACCCTGTGTTTCACAAAATGCTTCTTTTTTACTAGAAGAGTCTGTTTCAAACTAAAACACCTTCAGGGAAAATAAAGGAGAAAATAATTGAGTGAAGCATGCTAAGTCAGAAGCAGATTGGAAGTAAGTGAGTGGAAGTTCATCTCAGGCAGACTTTGACCCCATAGAACACTACAGTTTGGTTACATTCCATAAGGATCATATGTTGGAAATTCAAAGTGCAGATTCCTATATAGATGCCATTTGGAAGCAATGTCATCAGGAGATAGGGAGAGCTAGAGAAGGTCCGAAGGTTTTATAAGAAGATGAAGAATGATATGAGTTAATATCCTGACTCTGTCTCACCACAGATGCCTTCTGAACATTTCATATTTCAGTAAGGCTTGTGCCCAATGCCAGGCTGATGGCACTACCATAACTTCGGACTTCCTGGCCTTTTAAACCACAAGTCAAATAAATTTTTGTTTTTCATAAATTACACATCATCAGGCACTTTGCTATAGCAACAGCAAATGAGCTAAGTCTTGGAATAGGGCATACAATAAAGAGAAGGGAGAGATGACATTATCACATGGCTAAGCTATTCATGTCTCTTCATCCATCTTAGCTCCCTTGGTTATATATCTGGGAGTATGTAAGATGCTGTGATGTCCAGTTAAGTCTGTGTCTAAAATTTTGTGGCCTTGCTAGATGTCTTTTCAAAGCAGATGTATCGCTTTATACTCCCACCAATATTGTCTGAGAGCTCTGACTCGTCTTTGTTCTCACCAGTGTTGTTATTATCTAACTTTTTTTATTCTTCCTATTTGAGTGGGTGTGAACTGGTTTCTCTTTGTGGCTTTGGCCTGAATTTTCCTAATGGCCAATGATGCATCTTTTTTCCCCATGTGTTTAATGACTGACCTAAGTTTTAAAATATTGGTTATAAATGGCTTTTACCCAAAGGGACATTTCTGTCTTCTGGGGGGCCCACATGTCTGCCCTGGGCTATGACATTCAGCCAGGCTTTGAGACTCATCATTTACTCATTTTTACACTTCCAGCCTGGAAGGAACATATTCCCAGCAAGTGGCACAAAACCAGATATTTATGCCTCTCTCTCTCTCTCTCTCTCTCTCTCTCTCTCTCTCTCTCTCTCTCCTCCATTTCCTGTCAGACACACTTGAGCTTTTCCTGGAACAAATTCCTTTAGACAAATTCTCCAACAGACCATCAACTCGGGGGAGGGGGAGAAGGGAGCTTGAGAAGGTTTGAAGGTTTGGGGCCAAACCACTGTAGCTTCCTGTACCAGGTGAGCATGAATAGGGGCCGAAGTCACCCATTACAAACCCCTCACCCATGACTGCCAGAGAGGTATTTCTCAGGCTTTACCATGAAACCTGTTTCCTCTCCACCCGCTCCAAAGCGCAGTCCAGGGAGGCATGATAAAATCACTCAGCAAGTGGAAAATATGCTGTGCTTATTCTAAGAAATGTGATCCATTAAAAATGAGCTGACAAGTGCTTTCACTTCCAAAGACAGTGGCTGTGTACTCCAGGCTGCCCTGAACCTGGAACTAGATAAATCTGAGCCATAGACCTGTAAAGACTATACAGATGTCTTTGTGGGTCATACTGATGCACAATTTTAAAGCACCATCTTCAGAGTCCAACTGCCAGGTTCATTTCAGCCCCTTCACTCATGGACTGGAAATGGAATTCAGCTGCTTCATCTTCTCTACCTGCCACTTCATCACCTTTAAAATAATAGCAAAGTAATTTCCTTCACCACGGCTATCCTGAGATTTGACCAAAACAATATCGACCAGGTTCTTGACACTTATCAATCAGTAAAGAAACAGTGAACACTAATATGATCTGATCCTAAAAAGATGACGCCTCTGTTTCTCCAGTATGCTATGTTGCCAGCTTCTTGACCTTTTCTGGGAGCAGAGGCACCAAACAACAAAGGTGTGACTGAAGAACCAATTAATCCATACTTGGCATTCTGAAAAGAATTAGTAAAACCAATATTTAATAACCCCCTTCCTCCAAAGTCACATGAGCATGTATGGAGTCAAACATCAGAATAAACAACAATATCAACCACAGTGAGGGGAGGCTTGTTTAAAGTCTGTGTAGGTACCAGGTTCACGATTTTGCTGCCACTTGGGCCTGCACAGTGACAAGATACAGGTAGGGATAGCTTCCTGTGTGTTTTCTTTGTCAATGGACAAACCGAAATAAGGTTGAATTCAGTTACAAAAACCCTCCTGCTGTGCTTAGAAACCAGTTTTGAAAGTATCAAGTTATGCTAACACAGAATCCGTGAATCTATGGATAGCAAATAAAAATTCATTCAGAAACAAGAAATGCAAAGCAATCTGGTAACTAGTCTCACATTATTTTCCATTTATTTTAAAACTTGGTGTCTTAAAATAACACTTCTGTGGGGTCTAGGAGGTTAGCCAGCAGAAATGGGTCCTCTGGGGTTGAAAGAAGAGTGCGTAGAAGTGTCCCGTGGAGATTACTTCACTTGATTTTTATGCCTTCGAGGATGCCTTGATTCCTTGAAGGGATGCTCATCCATGTCATTCCAGTCTCACTTGTGTGATTCTGTCCTAGTCTCTAAATCCAACTCTCTTAAAAGGACTTCTGTGATGACCTTAAGCCTGTGTAAATAACGCGGGCAACATTCCATCCAAGATCTGTTCACAATGACATCTGCAATCCCCTACTTTGCATTGAAAGGTAGCAAATTAGCACGTTCTGTGGATTAGAATATGCACTACACCTTCCCCTATCAAGGGAGATTCTGCATGAAAAAAAATGAATGGAGAAGAGCTAATACAATGGGCAAGAACATCAAGTGGACACTGGTAAGAACAAGATGATAGATGTCTTTGTAGGAGACATGGATCCTTCATCACTTGGTTTTAGCCTCTCTGTTGTAGATATCTGCTCAATCTTTTAATTGTTTGGTATCTAGGGGCTATACTTATTCTAAGTGTCCAGGTCTTCGACATCTTAAAAGGTCCACCAGCCATGCTTTTCATGGGTAACAAAAGTCTTCAAATTTTTTATTTCAATCAATACAACTGTTAGGAGACTGCAGAGAGTTCTAGCTCACATAGTACCAGGAAATGATGGAGCAAACAGTATCTCATATGAAGCTAACTCCTGTGCCAGTGGGGAGAAATCTTGGAGCATCAGGGAGGAGAAATGGAAAATCTAGCTCACAGGTGGCATGAAGGGCACACACTAACCACTCATCAACTGTAGCCACATGGTGCCTACCCATCGTGGTAGGCAAAAAGCCAAGCATATTCGGTGAGTATAATTACTACAATAAACGAGTTTTTTCTCTATCCACATCAATTAGTGGATTGTAACAAGTTGTATCCCTTTTGACTTTTAGAGGTCTTCTTGGGACAGTTACCGTCTATCAGCTACTCTGGGCTTGCTGATGCAATGAGCTAGACTTACGTATGCTCTTGTTTGTTGGTTTTAGCTCCACAGAGTTTTGCTGCTAAGTGGATAATGGGAAAGGGAGGATAATGAATTCATGGTGTTCACTTCTCCTGTGTTTATTTTCTTGTGTTTCAGGCAAAGAGGCATGGATGAATTCTTCTTAGTTCATAACATAGTTCCCATATTATACTCAGGCAGTACGTTTTATTGTGTGCCTATACTCCTCATTTTAGAAATCATGCCTTTGATTCAATACCATAATGTGTGTATATTTTTTTGAAAAATACGTGATAGTGTTGTTATGTAGAAAATTGCAATTTTAAATCCTAGTACTGTTAACTTGGTTCTGTTTCTTCCTTTCTTAGATGCTGGTGTAGAGCCTTTCTATCTGTTAGTAAACAACTCACTTGAGTTGTCACAGCAACATAACATTCTACAGTTGTGCCCATTATACATTCCTTACCTTTCCAGTTAGCCAGCAGACTGTTAGGTTGCCCACAGGTCATGGATACCTTAAGCCAAGTATCCACAAACTTTTTCCTAAAGAGTAAGGTCATAAATATTTTGGGATTTGTGGCCCTTCATGTTTCTGTTGCAAATATTTGACTCTGTTGTCATATTAAATCAGGCACAGATTGGACACAAAGGCATAGTTGTGGCCAAATTTAGCAAATGGACCTCAAAGTGATGGCTCTTGTATCAGCACTGACAGGCATCTTCCGTCTGCACACCACAGGCTCACACTGGATGTGCTTTCAAATATCTAGATGTATGAGGTGAGTAAAGTCGCAACCTCAGAGGAATATTCAAACTTCACCACACGGAGCAGCTCTGGGGTTCGGTCCATTTGATGGCCATCATCGACTGTCCTAAAAGGTTGAAGAAACAACCAGTTCTTGTTCCCTCGCATCATTTCCAATGCTGCCTAAGTATCTGCAATGTTCTGGTTGCATGGGATAATGAAACAGCCTAGTACCGATTTCACTCGATCCCTCTTTGTACCAAGAGGTTAGAAAATTACTTTAGAGACTTCCTAGGCACTAGATGCTCTTCTGTGTGTTGTTTATTTCTGCCCTCTGCTCTCGTTTTATTCCTTGCTGCCTTTTTATGACTTTTAAGCTTATTTGTTCAAACACTACCCTTTAATAGTGTGCACTGCCTTTAATCCCAGCACTTGGGAGGCAGAGGCAGGCAGATTTCTGAGTTCGAGGCCAGCCTGGTCTAAAGAGTGAGTTCCAGGATAGCCAGGGCTACACAGAGAAACCCTGTCTAGAAAAACCAAAAAAAAAAAAAAAAAAGAAAGAAAAAGAAAAAAAAAAGATATGATATCTGCACTTATTTTTATTTACAGTCAAAGGATTTTTATTGTAATGTCTATGCCAGGTTTCTCGAACTACCAGTTAAAATTGATGGGTAACACTTTATTTTATTTATTTATTTTGTTTTATTGGCATCTTTGTTATCCTTTTGCTGAGTCCCTTTCTTTAATTGCATTCATGTGTGCATACTCTTGGAGGATCGGAGCTGTACGGTTTCTACTTTACACTACAGCTAGGCGTTGCTGCAGGGTCTCTCTCCTCTTGGCTCTTTCCAAACCTCGGTTAATTATGGACTCATGTTCCAGTGCACAGCTTTACACCTTAAAAATTTAATTCATTAGCTCTGTGTGTGTGTGTGTGTGTGTGTGAGAGAGAGAGACAGAGAGAGAGAGAGAGAGAGAGAGAGAGATGTATGTGTGTTATGTATGTGTTGTTGTGTGATCTGACGTGTGTGTATGATGTGTCTGTGTGGTATATTGTGTAATGGTATGTGTGTATGTGTGTGTGTGCATGTGGTGTGATGTATTGTGTGATATGGTGTGTGTGTGAGAGAGAGACAGACAGACAGACAGAGACAGAGAGAGAGAGAGATGTATGTGCGTTATGTATGTGTTATTGTGTGATAACTGACTTTTACTAGTATAAAGAGATGCTATATATTTTTCTGGGTTGATCTCACTTTTCTCCAATTGCAGTGCCTAACAAGAGGCAACAACACACGGCTAAGAACTTTTTCTATTGTGGTACCATGAGCAGTTTTGGTGGATGGGAAGAATGTACAGTGACTGTCTAGTCAAAACTCCTCACGTAGGCAGAAACATCCTCCTCACACAGGGAGCTCTGCAAGATAAAAACTCCCCAAGCAAATGTTATTCTTTGGTTAATTTCTACTGATGCCTGCTGATTCCCAGTAATATGCTAATTTAAGGCACACCATGCTTGGCCTTGCTAATAGCAGTGCAAAGAGAGAATATGCTTCCTTTCCCAGTGGTCCTTTCTAACACATTCCTCCACCAAGTTAAACTGGCCCTGTCAAACTGCTGGATGCTCTGAAAGGGACATTCCCTGGCTCCCTGGCCAGGCTGGCACCTCCTGTCATTTCCCTTGTCATTTTGGTTGAAACCTGGCCCCAGCCCCCACATTAGATCTCTCTAGGAAGTCTCCTGTCTGGAGCCAGTCAGGTTTGTCTGCTTTCTTGGGCTTGGCTAATAAATTGGGATCATGGGGTCGGGAGGCAGGGGACCTGGCACCCAGGGAGCCCCTGACACCGATTTTATTGGATTTCTCTTTGCGGGTCTGAGGATGCCATGCCATCAGGGAGCCCACAATCGCTCAGTAACCAAGATTTTGCCTCCTCTGGTTTGACAAGGTCATTTTTTACTAGAAGAGGAAAACTCCCACATTAATTATACAAGCAAACTAGGGCCAAGGCTGTTAAAACTGCCTTCCTTCCCTCTTCTGTGAGGGGGAAGGAAAGGAGGTTGGTTTCCTCTGCAAGTGACGAGTGAATGGGGGTGAAAGATGGAGTGTGTACGGAAGTGGACTTCTCTGACTGTCTCTGAGACACTGATATGCTGTCTTGTTCCTGGTACCTTTGAGAATGACCATTCATTCAAGATAGACTGCAAAGAGATCAAGCCAAGGACCATGAACAGTCATTCCCACATGTGGTCATTTATCCAGCGTCCTTTTATGAATCAATTAAGCACTGAGCAGAGAGAGAAGCACAATTGCTGCTCTCTTAATAATTCTCAGTGTCACACAAGGCCTGGTTTGAAGACCAGGTAGCCTTACTTACTCAGGACTCACAAACAAGATAAATACACTGTCTCTGTTGTTGGACAGCTGGAAAATGCTTGCATCCCTCTTGATAACTCTTATGTTTGCACTGAAGCTCCAGAACCATTATGCTATCATACCCTTTAGACTTGATGGTACTTTGATTGAAATGACAAGAGTAAGTACTATAAATACACAAAGCCTAAATTCTTTTTGTAAAGTCACCATTCACTGACTACCTTATAAAGACAAAAGTGCAAACTAAGAGCTTTTATTCCAAAGCTGGAAGACACTCTTTTTTTTCCCCCACCAAACTATGAAAGGTAACTTGAATGTTTGTGTAAGTGGACTGCTGGATTCCAACTGATAATTTTAGACAGTCCTTCATCTTCCATCACTACCATTCTTTCTTCCCACACCTCCACTGGCCTGCCTGGTATCTCTGTGAAGCCCACAGTTTCCTATGTGCAGATTCCCCAGAAATTACAACCTTGGTACATAAAGCCTCTTCCACATCCTGAGAAAATTTCCTCTTTCACTGGCTTACTCCATATCCTCTGAGCAAGAGAGACTTGTTTCTCCTGCCTGCTGTTGCCTCCAAGCTGGGCCCACCATGCCCTGTACAACAGTTGCCAAATCAGTCCCAAAACAAAACAGATCAACAACACTGATAGAACACACACTTCCGACAGCTTCACTGAAAAATGTTCCGGGTCATTATCAGAGCACCATGACACAGGGACCTTTGTTCCCTCCCAAATCCTGGTCCGTCAGAACTGGAAGACAGCTAAGGAGCAAATGCCCTGAGCATCTGGTCTCTGATAAGAGAACGTAGTCAGGAACAAAAGTTTTCAGGAAGAGAACACAAGGTGAGTGGAAAAGATCCTGTAAAATGTTCCATACATGGTAACTTACCCTCATTAACACCACTAGCTTGGAAACCCCTTCCTAATTAAACTGGAATGAGGAATAGCATCTATACTTTAGAGTGGTTGGTAACAATTACACACTTTAAAATGGCAAATGGAGCAGAGTTTGAATGTTCCTAACTCAAAGAAACTAGATAAAGATAGAGATAGAGACGGAGATGAGATGGAGACGGAGACGGAGATAGAGATAGAGATAGAGATAGATAGATGGATAGATAGATTGTGTGTGTGTGTGTGTGTGTGTGTGTGTGTGTGTGTCTGTGTACACATATATCTGAGGTGACTAACATGCAAGTGACCCTTTCTTGTTAGCAGCTAAGGGAGAAAGGCACCTTTAGGGACGAACTGCTATATGAAAGGAACTTCAAAGGGTCCTTACTTTTTTTACACCCCAAACTTCCTGATTAAAGCCAACTAAGTTCAGAGGCATTCTTGTCCACCATCTTTATGATACAAGCTAAAGCTGCCCAGAACTGCTTCAGGTAGCCACTACCACCTCTTATATGAGTGTCCATAAACCTGAGTTTAGAATATTTAAATATGTTTCTACCATTTGTTCTTTCTAAACTATAACTTTAAACTAGGCATACCCAGGAATACACTTCTTAACTGAGCATACTTAAGAATATGCTCGCCTTTAAAGTGCTTTCCTATTTGAGTATATGAGAGTCTCCAAATGTAATTCTCATGCTCCCTTTGTTCTAGAAAGACATTATTTTGGAAATAACTCCCATGCTTTCCGAATCTGCTACAAGTAATTTACCTTTCTTCACTCCTTTATTTTTCCCCATTTTTGGTGTGTGTAGGGTGTACACATGCACACACACCATGGCGGGTGCATGTAGGTTAGATGACAACTTGCAGAAGATGGTTCTCTCCTTCCATCTTGTGAGTCTCAAGGTTCACATGCAAGTTATTGAGCTTGGTGGTGGGAGCTTTCACTTTCTAAGACATGTCGCTGGCCCCTCTCCTTTATTTTAAACTATGTTTTGGCTTAACATTTGCAAGATGTGAACCCACTGAATTGTCATAATTGGAGCGCTATGTATTATAAACGTTTATTGAGATGTCACATCGTACCTGTGAGTATGTATAAGCATAAAGTATCAGTTATAAAAACCCTCTCCCTACCTCATTTTCAGCAGATCACCCCCTTTTGTAAGCAGACCCAGGTCTCATCTTTTAAGAAGCTGTGTCTTCTGGTTCCTTCCAAATGGTAACACAATCATTTCTGCTCTCATCATTCCTATGCATCTCCACCATTTGCTTTCTTCCTTTAACTCAAGGAAGTTTTCCTCTCATGAACAAGGTTAAGAGGATGGAGTGTGTGGAGGGTGTCTGTGTTTCTGAGAGGTCCATGTGCTGGCTTGTTCCTGATATGTTTGTCTCAGCCACTCTGTGTCTACCTCTCCACAGCTGTTGGAAACTCTTCTAGAAGCCACACATGAGCCCCGGCTCACTTCTGTTTCCCTGCTTTGGAATACCACATCTTCTTCCTCCTTTACTTCCTTTAATTCTATTTTTTCATTCAATTCTATTTCCTCCATTAAGATTTTGTCTCCTGAATCATCCCACTTCCTTCTACTGCATTATGAATTACCCAAGCTGAGCAGCTTAAGACAATACACATTTACCCCCTGGGAATGTAGGGAATTCTGGGAATTAGGAACACCAACTCAATGGCTCTTCAGGTTTAGAGAGTTGCAAATGCACCAAAAAATTTCAGCCAGTGTTTTGATCCTACCTGAAAACTGGAATGTAGAAGGCTTTGCTTTCAACATTATGTCATTGATGGGAATTTCTGTTCTCTAGGTCTGTGGGACTGAAAGCCTGAGTTTCTCACTGACAGAAGACTATGCTCACTTCATTGCCATGGCAACCTATACCATCAATCATCCAAAGATGAACTACTGAGATGAAATTCACAGTCTTATATAGCTTACTATGGAGGTGATTCCTCCACCACTATTACTACCTTGTACCTGGTCAAAGTCAGGGCTTCTGCCTCACTCAAGAGGAGAGGATCACAAATTCACAGATCCAAGAGGTAGGAATTCCTGTGCCTTCCATAGTCTTTCTGCCCAGTGGCTTTGATAACACACTCTGATGGCTAATTTTATGTCAACTTGACACAAGCTATACTCATCAGGAAGGAACCTCAACTGAAAAAAAAATTCCTTTATAAAATCAGGATTCAAACAAACTGTAGCTGTTTTCTTAATGAGTGATTGATGTGTGAGGAACCAGCTCATTGTAGCTGGTGTTACCCCTAAATTGGTGGTCCTAAGTTCTGTAAGAAAGCAGACTGAGTAAGCCATGAGGAGCAAGCCAGTCAGCAGCACTCCTCCACAGCCTCTGCATCAGCTCCTGCATCTAGGTTTCTTCCCTGACTACCTTGATGATCTGGAACTATACTTTGATCTGGAACTATAAGCAAAATAAGCTTTTCCCTCCCTGACTTGCTTTCTAGACATGATGTTTCATCACAGCAATGGTCACCTTAACTAAGATACTCCAACATAACTTCAGCCAAGCTGAAGAAAGTGTAGGAAAGATGGAGACATAGCTCATGTGTGACCAGTTCATCCTAGTTGTAAACAATTCAACAAACACGAGGTAGTTTCTAAATGCAATATGCAACCGCTGATTCAAAAGAAGAAGAGAATTATGTTTGAGGTGCTAAGGGGAAGCTTCTGGAAGAAGACAATACTTGAGTCCATTCATGATACTTTAAGACAGGCAGTACTGAAAAGGGAAGTGTGGGATATGTAGGGGAGCATGGGGGGGCACGTTCTGGGTGACAGCAAATCCAAAGGAGACAGAATGCGCAAGTTGAAGAGAATGCAGGAACTAGCTTACTTCACTACCAAGACCCACAAATATTGGAAAGCAGAATGGAGAGTTTATCAGAATAGGTAGCTATAAATGATGTGGCCGTGGGAATCATACAAACACCATGGTTGTCTTGTTTTCTTCTCTATCCTGAGCTCCAACCATCAGCACAAAACATTCAGCAAGTTGGATGTTTAATGAGGAAATTATAGCTGACTGGGTTAAATAATAATAATAATAATAATAATAATAATAATAATAATAATAATACAGAAAACATGAGAACTCTGCCAAGTAGCTCCCACCCTCTGCTTCCTCTATGGAAACATAAGAATAATAATAGAGACTCTGAGGCCCAGCTAAGCTGATAAAGCTCTTGCTTTGGACCTAATCATAAGAACTTAAGCTAAATCCCCAGCACTGATGTAAAGAGCAGGTTGTAGGGGGTACATGTTTGTGATCTTAGCATTGAGGAATACCCTTGGTGCAGGGCTAACCAGTCTAGCCTACTTGGTGAACTCTAGGCCAATCAAAGAGCCCATATCAAGGGAAGATGACATTCATTTCTGAAGATGACATTCAAAGTTATCCTCTAGACTCCACATACGCAGACATTCACACAAGTTGGTGCACACATGCCCAGACACACAGAGGCGCACGCATGCACGAATGTATACACAGTGAAAAAGAAGAAGAATATGGCCTCCCTAACAGAGTCACTAAAGAGAAGGAATGAAATGGTGCTTTATAACTATTTAGACAATAGTTATTAGCTGTGATTTATTATCACCATGGTTTGCTAGCTTTGTTTCATTTCATGGTGTTTCATCCCTGGTCCTGGCTCAGAAACACAGTGAGTTTGTGTTCTCTGTTTACCATGGGATACCTCTCCCCTCCAGAGCCTCTCCTGTGGGTCAGTCTTTCTGACTGAGTCTCCACTTCTGATGTGGTCCCTCTGAAACAAACTAGAGCATCCCTAGCCTGGCTGTCACCTCCAAGCTGAGCTCAGTGCTGGGCTTTGAGGGTGAGTCCCTGGCCGGCACTTTATTGTGGTTTCCTGATTGGTTCAGGATGGTTGAGCCTTTGCTACCCCCATCCCCAAGTGAATTTATTGTCTTCCCAGAGGCTGAAAGGAGAGTGACTTAGTCATTAGCTCCTCTGGCAACAGCCCCTGGCAGCAGTTCAAGGCAGCTTAGAAAACAGGGCAACAAGTGGCTACAATATGTATTTTAAAAGCCTAGCAGACAAGAAAAGGAAATGAAAACCAGAAAAAGTAGGGATAGTAATGTCTGCCTCTGGAGGCACAACCAGACACTACTGGGCACTTCAGACCGAGCCCCAGCCCCTTATTACTTGACACAGGGAGGACGAGCCTGGAGATGGGGCTGAATGGCAAGGCTGAGCTTCAAAGTTTCACTTGCTTCATGCCAAGTGAAGAGTGATAATGAGTGATCGCTTTCTATGCATGGTAGGAGATGATGGCCTGATACACTGGACTTGGGGCTCTGTCCAGAACATAGAAAGGATGCTCTCTTCTGTGCCAGTCACCCTATTAGACTCAGGGTGTTGAAATCTGGGGCTTCACTGAGATGGGCCTTTTAGAATCCAGCCTCTCTCACAGAGGAGACATATGGAGATCAAGGATGTCTATGAACTGAGGTCTCTCCCATCCATTCCATCTTAGGCCATCTGAATCTCAAAGTATGGGGTTGGCTGGCTGCATTTCACAGGTAATGGAGCAAACTAAGAATAGATGCTGTATAACAGTTGAATTAATGCCTTTGCAATTTGTCTTCTGTCTCTCGAACTAGCTTCCAGAGAACTTGGAATGCTTGCCATGTTTTACTGCAGGCATCTGAAACAGTCCCCAGATCATCATAGAAGATACTTACATAACCATGTAAGCTCAGATTGAGCTTATAGAATTGGTCGTCCGGGGCAGGCAGATGGGGGCCATGGTCTGTACTCATGTTTCCCACATGGACTCTGAAGCCTTGGAGCTAGGGTGGAGCATCTACACACTGCATATGTAGAACACCACCATCTAACTTTTTATGCTCCACCCTAGCTATGCCCTTCCTTGGATGACCTTAGACTCTAAAGAAATGGTCCTGGCCCATGAACACCACATACTGCGCTCCCTTTATTCACTACACTTACTCATACTGGGCTTCATCCGTTCTCTTCCATCCCTCCTTCCATCTCCTTTATTCTAATATTGTAGCTTTGCATGGGTATAGGGTAAGGGAGTGAGGGAAATGTCTAGGTAAGTCAAAGCCATGCCATGTCCTTTGTTGTGCTTTACCTATGCTATTTCCCCTGTTTCCTCTTAAACAAGGTTGGTGCCTATATGGAAATTTCAAAGCTTCTTAGCTGTGCTTAGAGGACCCCAAATTTACCACCAGCAATAGGCCCTACTCAGTGTATCATCCTGACAGATGAAAAACACAGCTACGGCTACATCCTAGAAGCCAGTGCTGATTCTCACTCAAGACAGAATATATCTCATTGGGTACAGTGTAATCCTTGAAAGATCTCTCTCTCTCTCTCTCTCTCTCTCTCTCTCTCTCTCTCTCTCTCTCATCTATCTGTCATCTATCTATCATATGTCTATCTATCATCTATTTATCTGCCATCTATATATCTTTGCTCTTACCTTGGACTATTACCTTGAACATAGCCCAGTGGCAACCTGCCAGTCCAGCATGCCATTGCTTAGAGGTTTCCACAGCTCCTGGGCCCTTGAGTGTTTCCCTGAAGCAGGCCAGTATTGCCAGGGTTAATGTCTCTGGGATTACACCTCAATATATGGCCCAAGTACACAGTACACACACACACACACACACACACACACACACACACACACACACACATTACTCTTATATTTTCATAATGTCACTTAATATTTCCCAAATAAAGAGAAATTTTGAGTGAGGAAGCCCTCAGACTGAAGTCTGATAAAGCTTCTATTCTTTCATGGACTTCATCTTCAGGAAACCTGCCAATGACACTCAGTACATTTACTGTTAACCAGTTTTTCCTCCTCCGTACTATCCCATCTCTCATAGCCCAACAGAGAGCTTCCAGTGCATTTAAACCTTCCCCGTGGGAACCCTACTACAGCATCCTACTATTTGATGTATCCCACTGATCCAACCCCTGATGCACTGAAGTGATTCCATCCTTCACCATGCAGCATCTCCCTCTTCTTCTTACCTTCTCTCCATTTCTCACTGACTCCCAAATAATGAAAAACCCTCCCCTTTTGTAGCCCTCCTAGACAACCTTCCTACAAAGCAGGTAGATATGCTCATCTCTGAATAAAATATACCTGCCAATGGTACTATTTGGACACCAACTTTCCCAGAACATATAAAGGAGCAAGGTGAATGCCATGTTCTATGCACACTTCACCATGTCAGACTCCTTCAGTAAGTCTGTTTCCAACTTAGCTGCTGCTGCTGCAGTGGACAGTTCCCAAGAGTGCATGTGTCCTTCTGGTCAGTGATCCCATCCTCCCATCCTCCTTGGAACAAGTACAGGCCACTTTAGGAATCGTGACTCACACATGGCAGCATAAGCCTGTGTGTCCCTTCTTGAGTGTTCACCGAGGTCCCGTCCAGACTCCCTTGACTTATCCTGATATCAAGGTGAGCGTTTCTCATTTTCAATGTGGCAACTGATTTTTTTAAAAATAATTTATTTCTTTTTTATTCTTCTTACATCCTGATCATAGACCTCCTCTCTCCTTTCCTCCCAGTCCCACCCTTTACAGTCCCTCTCCTCATTACCCCCTTCCCTTTTCTTAGAGAACTGGAAGCCCCCTTGGGTACCACTCCACTCTGGGACATCTCGTCTCAGCAAAACGAGTCATAGCCTCTCCCACTGAGGCCCAACCAGGCAGTCCAGGTAGAGGAAGATGATCCAGTGGCAGGGAATAGAGACTGAGACAGACTCTGATCCACTTGTTAGGGGAACCACACGGCGAGGAGAAGAGGGACATCAACCCACTCACAAATCAACTTAGCAAATGATAACACACAGGAAGGAAGAGGCAGAGTGGGTATAATAATGGAAATCTCCATAGCTTCTGGAATTCATCTGCATTTGCTGTACTCTGGAAAAATTTGGGTCCCTAACACACACTAGAACACTGCTTTCTTCATGCTATAAGGAATAAGATCTTGTGAAGTGTGTCGTTCAATGAATTCTATGGTCCTTGCATCTTTTAAAATGTAGTCTCTCCTTTTCTTTGATAAAATTTCCTCTCTAAAGAAAAATACGTGGACTCTTTGAGTATTCTATAGCTGCACTCATCGATGGCTTATTTTGAAGCCTAACATAGCAGGGAAAAAGAAACAAAACAGGAATCATTATTGGTACAGGTCCTGGCACGTCAAAAGTACTCAATAAATGCTTGTTCTATGACTGAATAAATGAATAAATAAATGAATTGATTTTGTTGCAAGTATCTGAAGCTCTATGTTTGTATCTGCTCTTCCTAGATTTCTTGGAACTGGATTTATATGTGGTTAGATGTTATCTATCCATCTATCTATCTATCTATCTATCTATCTATCTATCTATCATTTTCTTTCAGGAATCAAAGAACCTTTTATTTCACTAAATGTGACTTATCCTGAGCTAAGCAACCATGTCAATTATATGAGCACATGATATGTATTCCATCCTAAAAACACTCAGGGATTGAAAGGGAAGATGTGAATCTGTCTAGTATTGGTCCAGATTTTAGAGTTAAATGAAGCAGGAAAATACACAGCTAACAATGAATTATTAAAAGAGTAGCCAAAGCCGTGATGATGGCTAACAATTGGGTATATTCAGAAATGGAGCAGAAATCATGGGACCAGAAAGACAGGAGCAAGAGTTCCTGTGTCTTTGCTTTCTTACACCAAGCCTGTGATTCTTACAGGATGCGATCTGGAAAGGACTAGAAAGCACATCACAAAAAAAGATGTTCTCTGAAGCAGATTTCAAGGGGTATTCTGGATATAGACAGCACATACAGACTTGATTTCAGCTCTCTGCCTTTAAGCTAGGCAGCTGAAAGTCTTAGATGACTAGGTGGAGGATAATCACCTACAGGTCATGGTTATGTTCCCACTACAGTGCGCAGTCCTAAGGACTAGAAAGATTCTGCTACCTTAGTTATTTTTTGTTTTCTCCTCTTTCTCTTTAGGGCTTGGTGAGAGCTAAATTCATAGCAAAGAAAATACACACATACAACACATACGGGTGTGTGTGGGGGGGGGTGATAAGCTCTGTCCCTTCCTCTCTTCTTAGCTGTGCTGTGAATGAATGGGTAGGTAAGGTATCCACTCTCCTGGAGCTCTCTCCTTATCTGATAAATGGGATAATGGTCCCTGACAACCATAATTATGAGAATTAGATGCCGTCTCTCCAGAGTTCCCAGCGTGGGTGAGTAGATGCACTGTCCTTGCTTTCACAATGTTATCTTTAGCATCATCGTTCCATTTTATAAACTGATGCATTTCCTCAGAGTCCCACAGCCACATGCCACCCAAGCTCCAGGGCTGAGGCCACATGTCCCCCAGACCCTGATGCCACCCAGGCAGATGAAAGTTCTGGTGTTAATGGGGCTTATCATCAGAGTGGAGACATGAGCAGGCTCAGCTGAGCTGGCAAAAGAAAAAGTGTGTCCAAGCAGGCAAAAGAAGGCCTCTTCAGAGGCAGAGGCAGGTGCCTGGTGGGCTGATGGCTGCAGGGATATGAGTTATCTTGATCACAGTGGTTCTGAAAAAGATGCTTCTTTGTTTAATAGGCAAATTCTCAATGAAATCCAATCTAAGTTCAAGCTTGGCTGGTTATTGATGGGCAAGAAAACATGCAAGCAAGAAACAAATTAATTCATCATTATCTTTTAGGAACATTTCCTTTGTTTCTACATTGTTTCTTTTCTTTTTCCTTTTTTAATCTAACGCTAATGAATTATGTTTTTCAAATAATACATTAATACCTCCAAATATGCTAAAGAACTCCAAGGGAAGGGGCTGGGGAGAGGAGGGAATCCCTCACCCCTGGGGACCTCCTAGGAAGAGCTGGAATTTTGGTAACTGCACTCAGACATCCCTCCCACACACAAAGGACATGAAGCAGGGCCTTAAGGGGCAACAAATCCAGGAAAGGCCCTTGAAAGAGGAATGGATGCTTTTAGGATCCCAAGGGAGCAGGCTTTTTTTTTTTTTTTTCAAATAGCAGAATGTAGACAATTGTGTAACAGTACTAAGGATAACAACAGTACTCCGGAGAAGTTAAAATAATATATTACCTGCCCCCTACCTTGACAATAGTGATAACAAGGAGAAGTGTTTGCATGGGTCTTTAATACCACCTCCAGGAAAAGGGAAGACAGTAAAAGAGAGGAGATGAAGAAAATAAAAACATTCTCTTTTTTTTTTCCACAGTAAAAAAAAAAAAAATGTGTGTTTATTAAAGGGCAAAGTTGATGCCCTCACTTGGAAAGATGTGGGGGTTATTTTGAGAAGACTATGCATTTGGATTTTTATTTTTACTTTTTGATACTTTATTTACATTTCAAATGTTTTCCCCTTTCCAGGTCTCCCCTTTGGAAACCCCCTCCCTCTGCCTCTATGAGGGTATAAAACCATTCTTTTAGTTCTAATTTTGTACAAAACAGTACAACATTTTTATATTGTCTTTTTTAATCCTCACAATCATGCCCTGAGTTACATACCATCTTCATGAAGGTAGTGTATGAATCAACCATGTTAGGGGTTTGGTTGTTATTGTTCTGTTTGTTTGCTTTCCTGTTTGTTTGTTTATTTGCCTGACAAACAATCTTGTGTAGCCCAGGCTGACCTCAAACTTACATGCTCACCAACGGCTTTGAATTGCTGATCCTTTTGCCTCTGTTCCCTGAGTGCTGGAATTCCAGACATGCACCAACATGTCTGACTTGATGTTGGATGATTTTCATTGTGAGAACAGGAGTTATTAATCTGAGCACCCAAACACTGTCCTGGGCTGCTGCTGCCAGTGTGCTTAGGACGATACACAAAATTAGACTAGAGGAGGAACCACACAAAATCAGCAGCAGCCACATTCATTGAGTATGTTGCTGTCAATTCACACTAGTTAAAACACGCTCAGGCTCTCTCCTGCTTTCTCCCTCACTGTAGCAATTTCCTTTCTATACCAGCACATGCTCTGATACATAAGTTTAGATGGACCCATTCCCTGGTGGCAAAGACTCCAGTACTCCTCATTCTTGTTTTCTATAAGATCTAGCCCTCTTTCCTCCTCCTATCCCCCCTCTTCCTTTCCTTCTCCTTCTCCCTCCACTTTCTGTTCCTCCTCCATCTCCTCCACATCTTTTCCTTGCATTATGTGTCTTGTGTTTGTGTCTTCTTTTTTTTCTGGGCATGTTCTCCTTTCCCTTGTTTCTAATAAATCCCCACTTGTTTTGGTAAAGTCGCCCTTATTTTGAGTTTCTCCCACAGTCTTCCTTCTGCTTTCCTGCTTCCTATCTGGAGTATTTGGTCTTCCCTTTTTCTGAGATGAACACAGTGGAGGTATCGAGATGAAAACTTACCAGAGCCTTGCCTCTTCTCAGTGGCAGAAAAGCACATCATGAAGTCAGTCACATCTCTTGTAAAGTCCAGTGAGTTTACCATGCTGTACACTGTCTAGAAACACAGCTAGACATATCTTGGCTGGCTGCTGGGATAGTCAGTGTTCCTAGTTTCCAAGAAGGCACAGAGCAGGCCTTTAATCACAATGCTTCTGTGTATGTTTGTCAGCCAGGGTCATAGTAAAAAACAGATAATGTATTCCAAATGGTATTTTAATAGAGCTTAATAAGGCAATTATTTACAAAGTTGTAGACAGGCTGTAGAGTATCTACTGGAACCGTGTAATGTCCTGGAGTTACCAACAATTAAGACCAGTGAGCACCCTAGGGCCCGAAGGGATGAGAACAAGGAATAGTCTTCTGGACAAAAGGCCTGTGTACAGAGCTGTGTTTTCAAAGGGCAGATGCAGCCACCCATGGTTCCAAATAGGAAGAAGGATGAGAAAACACACAGTTCTCCCATTCTTGCTTCGTTTTCAACTTTCCTAGTGGACTGCCCATTGGCTTCCCTCAAGCAGATGCCAGAAATCTAGAGAACCCTTAAAGGCTGTTAGCACTGATTGGATTGCTGAGTCAAGGGGAGTATGGGAGCGGGCACAGAATGGTCCAAAAGGCTTCATGAGAATTACCCAATAGGCTGTATACATGGTGTTCACATTTCATGAGGTTATTTATTTTTTTATTTTTTTAACAGAGGAATCACTTAGGAATACTCCTTTTGTTTGGCCCACAAGGATTTTTCTGTGCCTTAATTTCCCTCTGGTCCTCATTACAGAATGTCAGAAGAGTATGGAAAACTACCAGGACATAGCAGGCTGCTGGAGGTTAAGGAATGGCCTTCAGGTCTTCAGACAGTAATAGATCTAGATCGATCAGTCAAAAAATATGAAGATCTGTTCTTGTTTTAAATAAGAGGAGAACTGGAAACAGGTCAAGGATGAGCATTTTGCCTTGAAAAATGACATTTCACCCTCTCTTCTGAGCAAGTGAAATTGAGTCATGACCAAATAATAGGACACTGAGGTAAGAGACAATGTGTTTATTTATTTATTTGTTCTGGTAAGGTTGAGTCAGGTCAAAAGCCTAAGAGGGGCCTGAAGTAAAATTCAAAGAAGATTCTTAAGAGGATAACAAGCTGGAGGTCACATGGAATGAGTGTTTAACAGTTTTCACATTACATGATCCCATCTATACCATATCATCTATATCCTGAGTGCAGCTCTTGGTGTTTTATAATGTGACCTCAGTCATCTGTCTTTGCTATTATGGAATGAAGCCCCCAGGAGTATTTATCTGAGATTGTTAACTGCTCACATGACTTGACACACAGGAGATCCACGGAAATAATCTATTGGAAGAGAGAATGTGACGTTTGTTCATTTTGAGGGATTTGCATGGGGCAAGGGTTCACTGCTGAGCATCCCTGACATGAAGCAGAAGCAAATCATCCATGCAGGACAGCTTCATTCTTCCAGCTTGTCCATGAGACCGATGCATCGGGTTTATTTCAAATTCTCCCTCCTAGACATCCACACAAGACAGACATCAGTTTTGACCCAGATTCACCTCTATCCTCTGTATCCTCATTCCAGCTACTGTAAAATCTGATCCATTGGCTTCTAACTTACTTCTCTGCCCTTCCTCCAAGTTAAATTTTCTTTTGAAGCCATGCTTCTGATTGACAACTTTATATGTGCTGTCATTCTTTAAAATTATAGCTTCACCATTGTGAGAAGCCAAATCTAATGTCTTTATTCTTCTTTAAGGAATTTCTTTAATTCAGTTTTGTAATAAGTTATAGGCACGCAAGATAAGAATGTGGGTTATAAATCTGATATCAAATCCTTGCCCTTCTCCTCTTACAATTATTATATTGTGTTCTTAATCTTTTAGAACAGTAAGTTGATTATTAGAAGACATGTCCAAAGTTTCATGATAAGTCAATGTCATCTCCAGAATTAAAAGCACAATCAGACTTTGTATGTCAATGTATAATATGTTGTCCCACTACTTCCAACTCTTTTTGCAGCCATGTCACTTTGAGGGAACTGAAAGTGACTAAAGAGTACAATGATCTTTCCTCAGAAACCCTCATCTCCATTAGAATTCAATTTAGATTTAATAAATGCTTAATGAATCTTAATTAAGCCCAAATTGAAATTAAAAATGGTTTAACAAGGTTTAACCGTAATGTGAGAGATCACACAATTCCACTTCAATAAATATTTTCCTAATAACAAATAACCATTTCATTAGGAAGGAAAAAATGTTGCCATTAAGTCTAAATTAAATTAAACTGTCTATAATTTACTCACGCAGTTAACAGTATGCATTAATAAAAAATATGTAAAAACCCCATGCACACACCTTCTGTTAAAGAATTACTCCAGTTTATATAATTTAAGAAGGCACTGACAATGTAATAGGTGATGTAATACTTGTGATTATGTGTTCTATAAGAGAACACATAATCAGAAGATGACAAAGGTTAAGAGCCTTTCTGTCCACTCTGTGTATGTTTCCATCAATGTTTCTGTAAATCACTATGTTAATAGGAATGGGTAAAGTATAGGGATAATCTCTTGTGTACTGTGTGGAAGCACCACATGTAAAAAATACCTGATAGCCAATAAGTTGATGAAGGAGTAGAAGGTGGAATATTTGGCAGGAAGAGAGGAACTCTGGAAAATAGTCAGATGGGAAAACTCTGAGGTAGTCGGACGTGAAGCCGAGGAGAGAGATCATCATCCATGTGGCAGACAGAATAGTATAAACAGGTTAATTGAGTTATGAGCTAGTCGGGGAACAAGTCTAACTTATGGACTGGGCATTTATTAATAAATAAATATCCTCTGAGTAGTTATTTGGGAACTGAGCATGGGTGGAAAAGCCTGCAGTTACAATAAAGACATGGTGAGCTCAAGAAGAAAATAGGAGAAAATTCTGAGCCTTGCATATACAGTGAGAGAGGGTAGGTATGACCGAGAGAGACTGGAGATGTGGCGTATGGGAGAAGAGAAGGGGGCCATATTTGCTTGTTACATGTTTATATATGCTTCCATTTTTGTTTTTTGTTTTTCTTTTCTTTTGGTTTTCCCCCTACCTTTGAAGAGTATATTGGGAATGAGATGATCAAAGCCACTTACATGAAAAAATGAATGGGACCAAGTTCTAGAAAGGGACTTGAAGGGCTCAAGTTTTAGGGGAATGGAGATCAGTTTCAGCATAGGGGATCGTTCCATTTAGAGCACTAGTTTCAGCATAGGGGATCGTTCCATTTAGAGCACTAGTTTTGGACAGAGGAAAGAGAGAAAAGGATGAGCTGTGTAGTTTCTGCATCAACTTGAGGAGTACCAAAGATTCATTTTCCCGATGAATATTTCTTAAACATAAGACATGGCCCTGCTATGATTTGGATCTTAAATATCATTTGCAAGCTGATATATTGAAGCTTTTGTCCCCCAAATAGCAGAGGCCTAAGTTGAGGGTTTTCTTGGAAGATGACTCAACTAAGAGTGTACTCTGAACAGAAGTGAAACCAGAGTCTCTCTTCATGACTTAGTCCGTAGGTTCAGGGTTCCAAAGTAGAAACCCAAAAGTGGCAAAACTAGATATCTCTGCTCACAGCTGAACAAACCCAGAACTTCAAAGGAAGTGAGGTTGATTCCATGGAAGCTTGTCTTCTTAGGCCTGAAGTGTCTGGGGATTGATGAGAACTCACCCTGAGGGCTGACGACAGACACTGGCTGGACTGATGATTAAACTATTTGGTGTTGTTTCTCTCAAATTACTTTCTGGTTCACATTCCCATTGTTGACCTCAGAGGTGGGGAAGGTCCTGCGTTCAAATCCCAGCAACCACATGATGGCTCACAACCATCCTTAATGAGATCTGATGCCCTCTTCTGGGGTGTCTGAAAACAGCTACAGTGAGCATGGCTGGAGCAAGCGGGGCCAGAGAGAGAAGAAAAACATGTCCAAAGACAGCTACAGTGTACTTACATGTAATAAATAAATGATTTTTTTAAAAAAAAATTAAGTGGGGAAGACAGAGGAAGTCAGTGAAGCAGGTCCAAGCTGCAGTCAGAAACTACTGAGAGAGAGAGCATCCATCTTGTGAATCCAAAAATGTTATCTACAACAAGCCATCAGTGTCCCCATGACTGCAGAAACAAAGGAAAAAACCCAAGTGGGGAAAATTGCCTATTTAATGGAGGAAAAAACTGAGGCTGATACACAGGCAAACTGAGGAGAGGTTCTAGTGGCCAATGAGATACATACATACACATGCATATAAGCATGCATGCATACATACATACATAAACACACAGATATATACCTGCATTTGCGTGTGTGCGCGCGCGCGTACATGCTCTCGCACACACACACACAAACACACATACACACACACACACACACACACACACACACACACACATCTATGCTGTGATTGGATCTACCTACAGAGACAAGAAAGAACAGTTGCTTTTGGGGCCCCAAAACATTGCTTCAGACAAGGCTGGGAGAGTCTAAAGTAGAAACAATTCAAGCTTACACCGCCCTGTCTTCACGCCTTCCAGTCTTTCTCTAGCGAATCCTCCTGGTAAAATCTAGATGAAGCCTGGCAGTCAAACGGAGCTAGTGGCCACAACAGAATGCAGGTGTGAACATTTGGGAGATGGTAGGCACCAGGGGCATAACCAAGCTCTGAAGAACAAGTAAATAGACTGACCTTGATCTCAAAATCAACTTATAAGCAATTCTGTCCCCAGTAATAAAATCCACCAGATGCAGAATTCACAGTCAAACACACATTGGAAACCTTCTTCTACATTAGAAGAAAAGGTTTGACAGTGTCTTCAAAATTGAGTCACGTTGTATTTGATTTAAGCCAGAGTTTCCTGAGTGTCTTTGGTCTCAGATGAAGAGCTTTTGTTGTTGTTGTCATTGTCATTGTCGTTGTTGTTTTCAGAACAGCTGTTAATTTCTACAGCTTCACGTTTTCCGAGAAACTCTTTGAAGCATTTTGCTGAAGATACTTTGGCCACATATCACAAATCATATACTTCATCTGGGCTATAGAAAGTGTGGCTCATGATTGAACAGGCCTCACTTTTCCTGAAATGCTGTGGCACGGGCACTGCCAGAGTGAAGTGCTCAGTTAAAGCTAGACACCAGCTAGAAACCTTGAGGTTTCCCACAGAACAAGTAAGAGAAGTGAAAGCGCATGGTTACGCTGTATTTTCCACATCTCCCTTCACCTATCAGCACCCATCACAATCCACAGGACCTAGGAAATATTAAGTAGAGTGTGCCAGATTTGACCACGAGGATAAAATAGAATGATTCTTAACCATAATGCTAGGCAGTGACTCCTACTGTAGTCGTGAACCAAGGAGTAGTACAGAAGAAATATTCTTATGTCTTGGACAGACAATGAAAGCTGCTGTATAGTTACCAGGTTCTTCTGGTAACTATTGTTCAAACTAAACAGAAGTATTAGTAATAATATAATCTACATAACACACTGTAGCTGACATATACGTTCAATATGTAGTCAATAAAGATGGCTCCGCAGCTAAATGCATCTGTCACTAAGACCAAGGAACTGAGTTCTATCCCTGGGGTCCAGATGTTAGAAAGCAAGAATGGACATCCACATTTTTTTCTCTGACTTCACACACACAGGCTTCGAATGCATATACACATAACAAATTGTAAGAAAAAGTTAAAGATAGTAGTGAAGTATTTCCCATGATTTCCAAACACAATCCTTGTAATCTGATGCCGTCTGTGCACTTACAGCTCCTCTCAATTTAGATTAGCCATATCTGAGGGGCCCAATAGTTGTATGTAGTTAGTAATCTCCATGGTGGATAACAAGAGTCTAGCAACTTCCAAAGGGCAGAACAGATTTTTGGAAACATGAGGACAATGCTCCAGCTTGCAAATGGCACTCAGCCAGAAATTATGATGTCCTTACAGTTATTGAATATTTTTAGGACTCCTGACTTGTGTAATGTTGTTCACACAGAATCAGTGGGTTCTTGAAAAAAAGCTAAAGGTAATTTAATACTAGCGAATGAGGGAATACACATAGTTTTAAAGAGAAAGTAGGGGCTTGAAAGTAGAATTAGAGAGTTTTCTTTAAAGCCCTTCATTGCTATTGATATGAGGACTCTGGTCAAGAGAATGTGGTTCTCGGGATATAAAAATAACATGAACATTGGAGCCTTCTGCCCAGGGTGAATCCCCAGTGCTTAGGAAAACACTTGATTCTCAGTGAACGCTCCGCTGTTTTTCAATGAATAAAATAAGACAGGGAATAGTGGACAACAAGCATTCGAGCTTTCCGGAGAGAAAGATACAGATGTGCAAAACCAGAAAGGGAAATGCAGGATGAAGGAGGGCATTAGTGACATTTTGTCTTCACTCTCATTCCAAGAAAGTGAGTCAATTAGTAGACTGACAGCTTCCAGGCACAGTGATTCCAGGGCTGTAACAGACCTGTGTACGACCCGTAACTCCTGTGTCTAGCTACACTTTTTTCCAACTTATTCTCCAAAAGTGACCACAGAGTACGGGTTTTTGGCGGTGTGCCTTCCTCTAGAGCAACTGTGCTCATCCCTTAGTGCTCTAACTCAGTTCCTGTTGCAGTAAACCTTCCTGACTCATAAACCTTCCAAAAGTAACAGCTGCATTCCTACTGGTGAATGAGCAGGGAAAAGAATTAACAAAACCTTACAGCCTTGTCAGGGCGGCTTAATGCCATCAATAGGCATTATTAGATGAAACATAATTTGGGTATTTTGACATCATTTTGGACTATACTTTAAAATCTACAGTATTTTTTTTTTCTGATGGGGGGCATACATTAGTTCTGGCTACAGAAAAGCAAAACGAAGTGTCTAAGGAGAGCTCTAAATTCATCATGGTCCACATGTCTCTAAGTCGTTTTTTAATATGATAATTGCTCCTTTTTTTCTGCCTCCAAAGAGTTAGAGACAATCTGACAAGAAGAAGAGACCTCCTCCTGAAGGCTGAGTGATCTTAATGGCTCTCTCTGTTCTTGGACTCAGATGATCTTCGGTACAGCCATCAGCTCTGTCTCAGAAGAATTAGACTTAAAACCCTTTGAAAATTCTCCTGTCCTAGATAAACAATTCAACGTCTCAGCCATTTTTTAAAAAAAGGAAAAAAAAAAAATAATCCTTTAAAAGGCATTGTTGTAAAGTACCAATTTGTAGATGTGCTAGGTGTTTCCTCTATAAACAAAGTGTGTCAATTAGTGAGAGAGTAAAGACCAAAGGATCTGCTTGCCTGTGTTTTGTTAATCTATTATTAGCTTTTTGGTTGGAGAGAAGTGAGGGTAGGAAGTATTAACATTAAAAAGGAATCTAATATGTATTTCAGCTGTCTGGTACTGTGCACTGAAGACATCTGTATTCTTAATTAGCCCTTTCGTAAATGTGCTTATGGGATGTCATGTGATCACCCTTGAAACAGACACCTGGAGCTTTGAAACGATTGCCCTTTTGTGTCGCAGGTTTGGACAGTGCACACGGGGAAGTCCTGGCAATGGTGTTAGCAATGTTATCAAGGCAAATCCAGATCCCAATGCTTTTCCTGTCTGTAAATTAAAATATCAAAACAAAATCCATTGGGTCCAAAGGGAAGGCACAAATATATCAGGGAGAACTTCCTATCATGGAGTTACTTCAATATTGTCCAAAAAAGAAGAAGGCGAGGCAAGGCAAGATTGAGATTCTCGGGCTCTGAGAATGGAACAAATGGTACCACAACATCTTCTTTTATCGAGGTGAAGAAACCATGGGATTCAAAATGAAGCCCAAGGATGGGACAGAAAGACATCAACCTTTATTGCATGGAGAACTTTCTGGAATCTGTGGTTTCTGAGTTATTTTTAAAAAGCATCATAGCCAGCATGAGACATAATTAAACATGTCTTGCCTTTTACTCTAGGGGGTTTTTGCTCTGTCCCAGTCTGTGAACGGCAGCGAGGGCAGATATATTAGTGCTCCCAACACCTGCAGATATTAGTGTTCCCAGAAACTGCAGATGTTAGTGCTCCCAGAAACTGCAGATATGTTAGTGCTCCTGGCAATGAAGTGCTCCCAGCAGCTACAGATATGTTAGTGCTCCCAGCAGATGGAGATATGTTAGTGCTCCCAGCTGGAGCCCACAATGCCTGTTAGCTCTGCTTCTTGGTGACAGATAGAGCAGCATAGCAGGGTAGTAGGAGCTACAATTGTGAGTGCATTGGCTAGCAGCAGCATGTGCGTATTCTTGCAAGTCACACTGGCCTGAGTGAGAGAGAGGATCAAGTCCAAGCCATGGCCTTTATTCATCTCAAACCCTAAGATTCCCAGTGCCCCTGCAGTGATGGAGGCTTAGGAGGCAGACAGCCTTTCATTCTTTCCTTTTGCGTTCTTTCAGGGGGAATCTGCTCTTTATTCCAATACTGGTCCTTGGAGATTTCTTATCAAGGGCAATTAATAAAACTA
The DNA here is from genome assembly GCA_019843965.1 of Rhynchomys soricoides. NCBI lineage: Eukaryota > Metazoa > Chordata > Mammalia > Rodentia > Muridae > Rhynchomys > Rhynchomys soricoides. The sequence goes on along the minus strand of JADRCH010000106.1, from coordinate 2,515,229 downwards.
ATGCCAGTATGTATTGGGCAGTTTTTACACCTCATCTTCCCACTTTGGGCATGAAACTTAGTTTTGATGCCGCTGATTTTTCTGCCACAGCACCGGTAGATGCTGCTAATGGTGATGAGGACAGAGAGTCTACTTCCATGTAAACCCCGTCCATCCATTTGACATTCTGTATAGTTCTTACAGGATTGTAAGGAGCCTGAAAAGTTATTCAAGACCACTGTTAAGTGATTAGGTTAAGGTTGTGGTGCAAGCCTTGAACTCTGGGCTACCATGAACTGTTGCTTGCCAGTCAAAATCAAGGGGTCCATTCATTAGTTCATCTTTCCATTTGAAACTCCTGCTTTCTCTCAGAGGCTCTATTCTCCCCGCAGGTCTATAAGTCTCTCACGTGATATGTGCAACATGTGTAACTTAACTTGAAATTCACTTAACTTATAAAAGAGGGAGAGTGCATACATAGTACAGCATGAATTCAGTTTTTACCTACTGTTTAGCTGATCCTCAGCCTTGGATGAAAACACCAGCAATCACTGGAGAGATATAATGTAAAACACAGAAACTTTAAATACATGCTTACAGACAGAACTTCCAGTTAGGCATTCATGTGACTCCATCTCACATAACTAGCTGGTATTTTTGCCTTACTTTTCAAGATGACATCGTAAAAGAATTATTTATTCATGTGTTCTTAAGTAAGAATCTTTTAAAATAATGACAAAGAAGATCTAGATCCACCATGAGGAGCTGGAGAGATGGCTTAGCAGGTAAGAGTGTGTACTGTACTTACTCTGCAAGCACATGGAGATAGATTCAAGGGTGCAGCAGCTATGTAAAAAGCCCAGTATTAGTGCACACACCCATAACACCAGTGCTACAGAGGCTGGGGGTGGAAACAAATGGATCACTGGGGCTTGCTGGCTTTTGGACTGCTTCAGTTCAGAGAGAGACCTCATCTCAAGAGAATAGGGTGGATTGTGATAGAGCAGAGCACCTGACATCCTTTTCTGGCCTCTGGGCATGTACACAAGGCAAACTTACCTGAACACACACATATGTGTATACCACACATGTGCCATATATACAAAACCTTACACACACACACACACACACACACTACATATCTTCCATATATACAAAACCTTTCACACACATGAGTAAATCAATTAACTGACAGATGAATAAAGCCATATTAAAACATTCATTGAAGACACCCAGCAGCTTTTATACAACAACACGACAATAGAGTTATTAGGTGTCACTGCCTATGGAGTGCATTTTTCCGTGGAGCTTACATGTCTTCTCAGGAAAGAGGAGCAACTGATGAAGCTAATTCACACAAAACTTACAGGAAGCGTGCCTAAAGAGATAACTGCATGCTGGCTCCATAACTATTATTTTTAAAAGATTTGATTCAGAGGTTAAACATGACCAAAGCACATTATACTCATGTCTGAAAGAATGACACTGGAAACCATTATCATGTATATTTAATATCTACTAATAAAATATGGAAATACCAGAATGAAGCAAAACAAAAAGATTCAATTCAGAAAAAATCACATGGAGAATGTGAATGGAAAAATCACTCAAAGTTAGGATCGAGAAAGAAAACCAAAAATTAAATATATTTGAGTGTAGTTCAGCTGAAATTTACTTTAGAATAAAAATAGCATCCTTTAATGAGAATATCAGTTGCATTACAACAGCCTTCTTACTGAAATGCATTTCTGTCTTTCTCCTTTAAAATGAATTGAAGATTTGTGAAGGAACAATTTAACATACTGAAAGCTTTGTGGCAGTGACTTAGGGTCACTATTTTAGGATCTTCAGATGTCTAGGTTGGAAATAAGCACACAATAGGAGCTTTTTAATTCAGTTCAGAGCACACCCCTCATTTATGAGTGTACTAAGACTATATTTTGACTTGACCAGAAGAGGAGCTGCATTTGGTTAGTAATATCTGCTGTGAACATAGAAATCACAGTGCTACACACATACACTATGTATTTGGCATACTAGATTTATCCCTAACTCATCACTGTATACAAAAGGAAACTGAGGCTCAAACGTTGTCAAATGGCTGGTTGTAGCTCCCACGGGGGCAAGATTAGAGCCCAGAGCCCTACACTGTGATGAGATATTTAGGGCTGAACCGAAAGCCTGTTCACCTGCAGTCCATTTTAAATGCTGTCCAGTTACCCCCCACTCACCTTTCCTCATCATTTCCCACCAAATCTATGCCACTATTTTTCTAATGAAGACACATTGCTGACTTTAGAAGTCAAAAGAAAAAAAATTTCAATTAGACTTTGCTGTGAAGCAAAGAACATCTATAGGTGCTCATCTTAAAATGGAGAAAGTGAACACAATATCTCACTCTGAACATCTCCCACTTTAAAAATGTGAACTGGGGGCAGATAAAGGACAAAAGTCATCTCTATAGTCTGCAATAGAAGGTATTGATTTGGCAAGGCCAAGAGCATGTCAATGTTATATATGGCAGTGGACCGGATTGGTGCACAGCAGATAGTATTGTTCAATAGTAATAAATAATAATTATGTACAGAGATTGTCTCCGGGATGCTCCATTCTCCTGCCTTCACTAATAATCAGAATCTAGTTCTTCCAGAGACCTCCCTTACTTTTATTCTAACAAGGCAGTAATTCATTCTAGGCCCTTGGAAGGTGCATACATCTTCTCTAAATGTGCCTTCCTTACAGGCACATAAGGTGATCATAAGTTTAATTAAAGGTCATGGCAGCATCCTGGTCTCTGGTGCCTCATAATTCTGTATTGTTCCTCATGACCTTCTCTGACACCAGGCTCCTGGTACATCCAGGGATAAGAACACATGAGTTTCTATGTCTGTGTTCTGGCTCTGTATCACATCAAGAGAAAAAATTAAAGAACTGTAAACAAACTTTTTTTTTTTTTTTTGATGGACTTTGAACAGAGGATTAAATCACTATCTAGGCTTCATGTTTTTACTAACAACAAAGGTTTCAACTAACTCAAACTGTTTGAAATAGCTGTAAGAGCTACAAAAGAACTAACTGAACAGGAGGCTTGACTCAGAAATTTCCCCAAGTGTTTATGAGACTAAGGTAGGCCAGGACAAAGGTAGTTAATGCCCAGATATCCCTTTGCCTTTGTAAAGACAGAAGCAGCTTGAGTTTCACACAGCAAGTGAAACCGAACCCACCTGTAACAGAACACAGCTTACCAGATTTGCACCTCAAATCTCAAGCAACATTGTAAACAGAGTCTTTCAAATAAATAAAATAAGTTTGTTCCAGACTGGGTTAGCATAGAGTCCATCTATGGTGTCTGTTAGGAGTGTGATTCTTAAGCTAATTTATTTTTCTTTACCAGTACAGAGTTGCTAAGAATAACATAAAAATGCATAATTTTAAAAGGCTTGTAATGAAACCTATACAAAAATAATAAATGATTTTAAATTACTGTGATCACATGGAAGCCATATTAACATTGATATAATTTAAAACATTGTTTGAAGTGGGGTATTATCAGAACCCTGCACATTTTACTACAGCTAGCAGAGTTGCAAACTCTGAATTCAAACCTTCATGCTGTCCATCTCACATAGATTTAAAAAAAAAAAAAACAAGTAACCTAGGGAAGGATGGCGAATGGAGGCATCCCCTTTGCCAGCCTGAAGATGTTTGTACTCTGGGGCTATCTGCCTCCCTAAGAGACAAGTGCAATTGTCTAATCTAACTTCAAAAATCATCATTCACCCCAGAAGAAAAAGCTTTGCATGTGTAACACAACTGTTAGGAGCCCCGGAGGATGGGATGCACAGGGGGAGGAAGGAGGAGAGGGAGCACAGGCAGGAGACAGGGAGTCAGCAGATCAATAAAACCACTTTAGGATAATGACTGCAGCTGACGAGGAGCAGGGCTGGACTGCGGGTGATCTCCATCACTGCCAGGAAAGGCCCATTTGCAGGAACAAAGGGCTTCATCTGCCCTGTCAGGCCCAGGACCTCACTCAACAGCTGCACTTGAAGCTTCCCTTGGTGAGCTATGCTAGCTGCAGGCTTGCCCTGCGTCCAGCCTCCCTTCTGGTTCCTATAGCTATGGGAACTCCATGGAACTGCTGAGTCACTCCCATAGAGCAAAGGAGGAGGAAGGCATCTCAGACCCCCGCGAGGCCAAAGAGCTGTGATGGAGGGTAAGATGAACTGCCAACCTAGGAAAGACCACCTCCCACTACATCCAGTGGCTGCAAACTCCTGCCCCACTCAAGCCTCTCAAAGCGTTGGTGTTAAAATGTAGAAAAAAACAATCAGCTTATTCTTTGGTCTCTGTTCCTACCACAAGTTCCTCGGTGGAATGTGTGCCAGTGAGGGAAATCAGGATCCATCCAACATAGGAAAAGGAGCAAAAGCTGAACCAGGGGCATGGGGAGTAATGAAAACAAGGCAACAGAGTGCCTGCCTTTTAGAATAGACAGATGAAATAAATAGCCAAGGGTTCTCCACTGCATGCTACCTATAATTTTCAAGTGGACAGAAACAGTGATACAAACTTGCCAACTCTATCTCACATCATTGTTTGTGCCACAGACCAACACCCTATATTACTCATGATGCCACAGTAAATCTTAGAGTGCTTGCCCCCTCAAAGTTTCAACAGTGACTGTGGCTTTCCATGACCTATATGTGAGTGAATGGCATGGCTGTAACATTTACAGATTATAACACTGACATTTTTTGCTAAACATATGTCATACAGCAAGTGTGTCATTGACTTAGATGTAAAGATTGTCCTGGTGCAATTCATGGCCTGCCACTAGTTAGTAGAGATGCTAAGTAATAAACATAAAAATAGTAGTACCATATGCCATGGAAAATAAATGTCTGTAAAATAACAGCATTGACTGTATCTTACATGTAACATCTACAGTTTGGATGTTCTATGTTAAGGGTCCCACTGAACCCTTGCAATGATCTTTCAGTGGTAGATCCTGGGACACACACTGGGAAACAGCTTTGTGATGTTTGGTCACAGAACTGGTCACTCAGCTAGTAAATACAGAAGGTTGGGTGACTTCAAAGCTTACATTTTTGGTTCCTATTATGGATCTATGTCTTCCCCCCACCCCCTTTGGTCATTGAGTATCCCTGGAAAATATATACTGTATGAACTCATTGTAAGAAAGAATCAACTGGGTATTTCTCCAAAGCAAGAAACTAGCAATTACCTTCTCTTCCATATTCAATTCTGTAGTAGTCTGGTGCATCAGAATGAAGGCCAGCCTCTCAACATATCTTCAAGGAACATTCCACTGAACCAGACAGGCTATGAGCACTCAGTTCATGATGATGATATACTTGGGGTGATGGCAAGGCAACCTAGAAAGACAGAGTCGGCTCTCAGATGCCTCATGGCCTGTTACAAGTGAAAGGCATAATGAGAAACTTTGGTATTACAAAGCATAGTGACAGAGTTACCTGTACTGTGTTCTGTGTTATTGGTTGATTCTAGCCATAGGATCCGAGAGGAAGATTCATAGAAGAGGTGCTGAGATTCATGATGGTTTGGCATATGTGAGATTTCCCCAAGAAGTAGATCAAGAGAAAAGAGTCTTAGAAATTGTATTTAGGATTTTGAAATGCAAGATGCTCCTGGGTTCTGCTTAGAATCAAAACTGACCAAACAAACCAAAGCAAAGCAGATTGCTCTAAGTTTATAGTCCAGAAAGGCAGACTACACTGCAAAATCATGATTTTTCTTGAATTCATCAATGATCTAGGTCCTTAGAACAGTCAATCAGTTTGAAATTTCTGGGGCCTCCAAAGAAAGAAAAAATTACAAGTATGTGCTGTTTGTTCAGGGGAGAGGGTGGTGGGAAAAGCAAGCTGTTATGGGAGATGCTGAACTCTTTCATCTATGGCTCAAGCCTGAATGAGCTCTAGTATAAGAGTGTGCAGACCTGCTCTTAGAAACAGTGACTCTGAAGGTGGCTGAAGGTGGACACACCCATACATAATATTTCAATAGGCCTTCCTGGATGCCATGAAGAAAGGATGGGGCTGAAAGGAAAAGAGAGAGCATACTGGCAGCCCCTTCCAATCTGGGGAATAAAGGATCCACCAGGAAGAGAAGAAATCACACCTAGATGTTCTACCTTGTATACATTTGCCAAGCCTGCTCTAACAGGCTCGGGGACAACCACAGAAAATGGTCCCTCACCATCTGGGAACTACAAGTCTTTAACCCAGGTAAAGGTGGAGTTGGCTTTTTCTGGGTAGGAAGGATCTACCCCTGAGGTGTGAAGATTTACTCCTGAGAGGTGAGAGTATGTGCTCAGTAACTTGTTGATGGACTTCTTACTTTTGGGTGTCTTTTCTCTATGTCAAACTTCTGTGTGAGAACTTCAGTCCTAATGGATTAGAGACTACCACAATGTCCTCATTTTTAATTAATTATTTCTAAAAAGATCTTATCTTCAAGCTAAGTAACAATCTGATATACAGGGTGCTAGGAATTCAACATATGCAAGGGCAAGGGATCTTTAGGGCAAAAAAAAAATTACTTCCATGAATCAAAATACATAAGCCACTCAGGGAAAACCACCACCACCACCACCAACAACAACAACAACAAACAAACAAACCAATGAGTTCCACAGTGTATGGAAGAGATGGAAATACCAACCACCTCTATAAGCAAAGAATAAAAGAAAAATTGTTCTGGACTCCTGAAGATGAGGCCACCTAGTTGATTGGGATGGTAGAGTTTCTGGGAAAGGTAAGCTGGTGGATATCTAAGCTAGTGGCTGAAGGAGAACGGAGAACACATACCAATCACCTAGCCAAGGCTTACAACAAACAAGGGACAGTTAACACCTCCTGAAGAGTCTAGATCATTAAACAAGAGAATCCCTGAGACAGAGATACATCTGACCATGTAAATAACACGCTTTTAAGCAGTCAAATAGAAATAGCCTAAATGGGGTAGGGAGCAAGTAACACTCAGACCAAACTGGCTACCAATCCCCTGCCCTCACTCAATTCACAGAATATCCTGTCTTTAGCATAATGTTACATAAGATTTCTGAGTTGCTATCTTCATCTAGGTGAGATCCAAGAAGATGGAAGCAGGGACATCAGGAGCTCCACAGGTGGAGGGGATGATGCTGACAGAATTCAGAGTTGACAGTATTGGATTGCTGTCCTAGATAGCTAAAAGGGAAAAGTACTACCAATCTTAAGTCTTTTGGACAAAACAACTGAAGAGGAGACCTTAAAACCAAACTGAATTCGTGCTGTTCAACTTTGAACTTTCTTGGAACCTGGACCCTGTTATTCCTTCTAATTCTTTGTTTTTGTTGTTGTTGTTGTTGTTGTTGTTGTTGAGGTGAGAATATCCAATTTTATGTCTCTCTTACAATTATGTTTGGAAGGCAAAGATTTGTTCTATGATCTCACAGGTTTGAAGATAGAGATTTTGGCTTGAGATGGGCCATGGGAAGCATTTCATTCTTAACCTAACATAGAAGATTCAGTCGGTGAGGTCTGGGATATTTTTGAACATGTAATTTTTCTATGAGATTTTGGACTCTGAGTTATCCTTAGAATGGTTAGAACTTTGGGAGTTGTTGGCAAGAAGATTCCAGCAACTATGAATAACTTCCAAGCGCTTTAAACTCCAGTTCTAAAGAATTTGACTCCAACTTCTGACCTATCTGTGTATGAGAATGCAACACACACACACACACACACACACACACCACATATATAAACAAATAAATAAACACATAAATAATTTTTAAATCTTTCTAAGATACTACTTCATACCTATTAGAATGGGACTAAGTTGTGGGAAACACTATTTTCCAGTAAAATTTTAGTTGCTAAATTTTCAGTTTTGACTACAGGAATGTAAAAATGGTGCAACTGCTTTGAAAAACAACTGGAGAGTTTCTTTTAAAAATCAAACATATATTTAACTTATAGCCAACCAACTTCTTTTATAACTACACAAATGAATTGAAATTGAAATTTGCAAAACATATGAAAACTCTACATTTAAAATGCTTAGTGGCTTTATTCACAATTGTCCAAAACTGCCCACACAAGCCACATGCCCTTCAGTGGATGAAGGGTTGGACAAGCTTTAGTGCATACAATATACAATGGGATAGTATTCATCAGTAGGAGGAATGAGCTACCATTATATAGGGCAACCAAGTGAATACCAAACGCCTCGGACTAAAGCAAAAAGCCAGAATCAGAAATGCCATCATGTACGCATGACTAAGCCACTGCAATCCCAAACTCACAGCAGCAATGCGCACTTGCACCGGGTTTGCACAATCCTGTCTGCAGTCAAACACTGATGAGGGAGGGCCTTGCGGGTCCTTATCCACTACTGCTGAAATGTTGGCTACCAATAGATTATGGGGAACAGGAAGTCAGTGTCTTCAATTATGTTCAACCCTTGAGCTCACCAGACTCCAATGGTTAGCTTCAAACCCAAGGTCACTCAGATAGCTCTAGCTAAATTCAATGTGTGACCAAACAAGCAAACAAACAAAAATTAGAGATGAATTTTAGAAAAAAGACAAGACTGAGAGGGAGATATGTGGGAAAGGGTATGAGAGTAATCAATATGTGTTACATATGTGCGTGAAATTGTAAGAAAAGTAAATTAATTAATAAAAAGAAAATTAATTACAAATGATAGGCAAATTCTAAGCTAAAGAGCTTAAAAGTAGATGACAAGTAATGGGGATGCATGTGGAGATGCGGCTTCAAATGGATATGGGAAATGCTATCACTTTTTACCTTACTAGAGTAAAACTCATAAAGTCAGTAAACATATCTCGTTATCTGCATGGTATCATGAGATAGGAAAGAAACTTCAAGTGGGTAGTCCACAGTTAGTGCTGTGTCTTGTTTCTGTGAGTGGATTTTTGCCTGAGTGTATGTGTATGCACCATGGGAATCAGATCCCCTGGACCTGGAGTTACAAACATTTGAGAGCTACCTTGTGGGTGCTGAGAATCAAACCTCAGTCTTCTGGAAGAGAAGCAAGTGCTCTTCACAACTGAGCCACCTCATCTCTCCAGCCCCATAATTAGTGTTCTCTTTTAGCCATGTCATCTTTGATTTTCTCTTCTGCTCCAAACAAAAATCCCATGAAGATATCATCAATCATGTAGGGACCGATGAGGGAGTGGATATGATTATGAACATGGCCATCATATCTGGAGGGCTGGAAATGCCTTCCTATTGACATTTATTGATCTTCTGATTCTCTACTTCCCCATACCACCAGTAAGAGCTTTCAGTGAGTGGTACTCCAAGCTCACTGTCATGTTTTCTAGTGTTGCATTTACTTCTCTTTGTTATTAATCTCCATGTTCTCAATTTAGCTTCCCCTTAGTTAATTTAATCTTCTACACTCATTTCTACTTGCTAATGCTCTACATGTTTATTTTAATTGTTCCACGCAATTTTTATTCTACCCCACATTCCATTCTCTGAATTACTTCTTGCTTACCATAAATAATGTCTTCAGTTTTATCTTAGGAAAGATTCATGCTTTTGCAGTTCAGACAGTGATGTATTAAATTACAGTGCATTGTGAGCTTTCCTTTCTTCTGAGGTCTGAATCCTTCACATCCTGAGGGAGCTGTGTTCCCCTGTCAGTTCCACTGAGAACATTGAAAGAAAGTAAATTCTTTGCAATCCATTTTAGTTGCAGGCATCCAGTCCTCACATGCCCTCAACCTACCAGCGTCTTCAGGTTCACAAACCAGTTGTGTACATGTGTTATCTTCTTGTTGATCTCTTTCTCCATGCCATGGGTCTAGTGTGCTATACCCACACTCAACATGGAAGCAAAGGTGCTAGAGAATAAAAAAGATAGCTGAGGGCCAAGGATACTCCTCAGCCTGTGGGGAGATGGGAGGCAGCCATCTGACAGAATAATTCTGACACAAATTCTATGTATTTTTCTTAGAGAGTCTTCAGGAGGAAAGTTCCTGACTTTTCTCCTCTCTGACTTGGTTTCTCCCTGTCCTATGATGGCTAGAATCAATTTTTAAATAAACCATTTGCATCTGAGCTTTTTCACAGAAACTTGAAACACACTACAGTATGGTCCTGTATCTTACTCTGTATTTCAGACCTCGTCTACTTGGGAGCTAAGAAGAACTTTCTCTGCTCTATTCTGGTTATATTTTTCATGGGATTCCAGATGGCCACTCTCTGTGGAGAGCGATCCAGCCCCCAAACACTTGCTAATGCATTGAAACTGCACCATAGTGAGCTCCTCACCTCCCTAGAGTTCAAGCATGCCTTGTCATGCAAAGGCTGGGAAGAATGAACAGTTAAGTGTGTGTAGTTCAATGATAGAGCAATTGTCTGTAATACACAAGAACATGGAAACAATGTGCAGAATTACACACACACGCACACGTATCCATACCTATACAAATACACTTCCATACACACATGCATACACATGTGCATGCAAACACACACACACACACACACACACACACACACACACACACACACACCACTTATCTTGCACTCCAAAGGCTTACAAATTCCAGAACTAATAATGAGTATTGATGATAGGCATGAATTCTAGGCCTCCAAACTCAACCTTTTATCTAACAGATTAAGATGATGAAGGATGAACCCAACTTGACCCTGGTTTTAGATCATTTTAAGCTGTGTAGAATTGTGGGTTGGTATACACCCAAGTCAAACACCTAAGTCATCCCTATTCTTCGAGACAAGTTCTGCACCAAGATTTCTATAGCTTATTAATAACAGCCTTGTGCTTTGTAATTTTCGTATGTCCTCACAATAGGAATAGCTCTGGGCATCTTTTTTATCTCTCTCAAGACAGCTGTGATCTTTCATACTTATCTTTTGCCCACTATGGTTCAAGCACTGTAGTATTGTTTAGCTTAGCAAAGTGATTTGATTTTATCTTCACAGCAACTCTGAGGAGCAAATGTCATTTCTCCCATTTTAACAGATGCTAAATGGAGATTCTGAAAGTTGAAGTGGCAGAGTAAAGATTCAAATTCAATTTCCTTTGCTCCAAAGTTCATGCTCTGTGTACCTCACCATGTTCTCCTTTGGTAATGAGACCTCATGTCTGCTTTAAGGAGTTCAACGAATACTATCTTTACTGGCACAGCCCACCTTCCTGACTTCTCATCCCTTCAGCCTCCTCTCAGCTTCTCTTAACCCAGCCATGGGTGGAAATGAGATGTAGAGGTTTAATGATCTTTCAACTTGATCCTAGAGAATAGATAACCTGAGATTCCATGTTGGAATCCCAGGCCCCATGGGAAGAACTCCATTCTCTAGCTGAACAATGGGACAAGAAGACCAAAAATGCTATAGGAAAATAGAATGTTTTCTCTCATGCCTTTCTCTGATGGGGTTTTTTCTCCATGTTGTGGGTTGTTCTGGCGATTGGTTCTAAAAGAAATATGTTAAGTGTTCCTGGAAGATTCTCTCCCTGAGTCAAAGCTAGAGAAGTTGAGGAGGTAACAGCCTTTTACAGTTGATGTCAACAGCAATTACCTGCCTCATCTTACAAAAGATAGAGCTCTCAAAGTCTTCATCCAAGTATTACATATTGGTAAAGAGACTTCCAAAATGTTCATGGTGCGTGCCCACAACTTACCTGTTTATTTTCCTAGAGGATTAGGTTACCAGTGGTCATTAGTCTGTGGAGTCTGGCCTCCGGTATTGCTTTAAATATTGAGAAAATTAAGTGGGTTTTCTATGTTGCAATGTTTGTACATGTGACCAACAAACATCAGAATTATGGGTCAAAGATAGATCATACTTCTTCAAAGTATAGGATGCCACACAATCACATCTAAATTCCTAGATATCTCAGTCCCTGGCTCTAGGCATTTATCCAATAGACACAATGTAACCTTTGGTCTGGGTTACCCAGGGATTTAGGAGGAATTAGCATCCTTTATTGCATCTGACTTTTTCACTCCTTCTTGTGTTCTTCCTACCTCCTCATATGTCAGTGGAAAACAAGAAGGGAAACTCCTGATCATCAGAAGAGACAGACATAGTGACACAGGTTCTAATTGGTCAAAATGAATGTCACTTAGAATTCTTAAGGGATTTGGGATCCTTAACATGAACACTCCTTTGATCACAGTAAGTCACCAGTGTGCCCATAAGGACTCAACTCAGTGCAGCAACCATGGAAACCCCTGAGCAACAACTCAGTTAGTGTGTGTAGTGTGTGATATCTGTGAATATGCAAACATGTACATGTGGCTTGAATGGAGAACTGGTTCCATTTGACAATTCTGAGTCTTGCCAACTCGTAAAGCACAAGAATATTGGATTACATTCTTCCCCTCCTAACCTGGAGATACTTCAAGAAGGGTAAGCCATCTACAAGTAACCATTGTGCCTTTAGGAGGTCAAGTTCATTGGAATGGGACATGTGAAGGGCACTCACGGCAGAGAGAACATTAGAAAAATTAATTGTAATTGAAAGGGAGGTAAGAGAGGGAGAAACACTACAGATCTCATTCAGTACAAACCTCTCAGTACGACTCTTCTGTGAACATAGTACAAGGTACAAAGTGTCAACAGAAATGTCTATGACAACAGCTAAGGAGGGTGATGGTTCCCATGTGCCCAGCATAACCCCCATTCTCACATTAAACACCTCATGTTCTGAATCCACAGGGGCAGCATTACCTATCTTAGGAGTAAGAGGTGGGTCAGAGCTCAGAAGCCTTCCCCTGCCCCAAATATAGTCTGATGCTTTTAAATGAACAGCCCATGAAGGACACACATATTTCACTTCTCTTTGGGCTCTTCATCACATTTCCAGGTTCATCTACTCAGCTCTCATGGTCAACAAGGTCTCTGACCTTCACAAATCTCAGATATACCTTTACTGCAATCTGGCCTGATGATCAGCACCAGACCGAAGGCAAACCATGAAATGTTTTCTTGATCCTCTAATTAATCTCATGGCCTGACACAAGCTCCAACATCATACACACTACCCCTCTGATTAAGTAGGCAATAGTTAAAACCCACAGGATTAACTTCATGCTTCCTTAGAAGACACACACTAACTGGAATACTTAGGTGTTCAACAAACACTGAAAAGTTCATCATGGTGGTTTATCATATCTATCATTTATCATTGATGTACATCAAGCTCCATGCTGAGAGCTTGACATGAGGTATTATTATCCTGTAGTGCTCTGAGTTATCACAGAATGAGATATTGCACGAAAATTGTCTGGAAGGGTTATTAGCACACAGATTTCTGAACCCCAACTCCAGGGTTTTTGATCCAGGCTGTGTCTAATTCACATTTGTTACAAGGTCCTAAGCACTGCTGCTGCTGTTGCTAGTCAGGAACCATAGCTAAAATCATTTACATTTTAGGAATATAAAATTGAAATCTGTAGAGTTGAGATGGTAAGTATGTTGATTTATGAAGACTTTTATGTATCAGAGCACAAACAAGCCCAGAGGTTAATACGGTTGTATTAAACAACAGTAATTTATTTTCTCATGGTTTTGAGTTTATTTCATTCAGCCTCAGGTTTGGGTTTTCTTGTATCTCAATCAGGAATTTATTCTCTTTAAGCCCATTGAGATGTTTGCATATTCTATAAACATCTTTAATTCTTTGATGATATTTATAGTTAATCTGTTTGTTTGTTTGTTTGTTTGTTATTTTGTTTTGCTTTGCTTTTCAAGACAGGGCTTCTTCCTAGTTATCCTGGAACTAGCTCTGTAGACCAGGTTGGATTTGAACTCATGGAGATCTGCCTGCCTCTACCTATCAGGTGCTGGCATTAAAGATATGTGCCACCACCCCTGGCTATAGAGAATCTTATAAAGTCTGCATCCTGGGTTTTATCTAGGTAATTTTCATGGGAGGGCATGTCTTCTATAGGACTGGTGAATTTGGGGGATGAGACTTGGGTGTATGGAAGTTTTTGTTGATTATTTGTCTGATATGGATACCAAAGGCTAGGTTTACATAGAGGATCTGGATCTTGACCCACACCTGTAGGTTGGGAAGACACTGGTGGGATTCTTTAGAATAAGCCAGTAACTAAATGTGGGGATTGTTCTCACTAAGAATGAGGGCAAACAGGATAGGGTTAAGAGGGTATACTCACTAGGCTTGGCAGTAGCACAGGATGTGCTCACCAGGCTGAAGACAGAGAATAGATATGGTGCTGGAGATGTCAGGAGAGCAAATCCCACCTGAAGGCTCTTCTTGGCCTCTGCACTTGCGTACAATGGTTTGTATTCTCTGTAGTTTCCTTTGACTTGTAGAAGCATCACGATTTCTCTGCCTTCTGGAAAGAGGATGTCCTATCTGTGTCCATCTCTAGTATTTCCCCTTTAACAAGTACCCCAGTCCCTTTGGCTAACTGCTCAATTCACTGACCTCCTTTTGACTTGGTTACCCAGGTAAAATCCCTCCTTCCAAATAAGATCACATTATGACTTGCTGGGGATTTAGAACTTCGCTACACAAATTTAGAGGCACAAAACCAAGAGATCACAGTAGCTTAATACCAAGGTCACATAACTGGTAAAGGCTAAAGGTATTATGGGAAGTGTCTAATTCCAGAGCCCACTTCTGTAACCATTTTTGTTTGTGTGGCTCCTGTGGAGAAAGAAATGAGGAAATAATAAAAAAAAAAAAATGAGCATACCAAAGAAGTTTCCAGAACAAAGGAAATTTACCTTTCCGCATGCATGTCAAAGTGACAAAGAAAACACTTCTCCAAGTGTCCTACTAAGCACTGAAGTGCTCACTTGCAAGCCTGGTGGTTGACAAGAATGGCAGATGTACCCATAACTATGTTACAGTTGCCATTTAGAACACCCCAACTCAAAAGTAAAACATTCTCAGCCCTTAGTAAAGAACACAGAGTGTTCAGTGATTCTCATTTGTAAGCTTTAACCTGCCAACAACAACTTTCTTAAACATCCTCTGGCTGGATCAGAAAAGATGCCCAGCCATTTAGGTTGGTACTAAGGTGGTATTCTTTTTATTTATTTATTTTTCCTTTTCTGGGATGGTTGTGAAGATACTAGGGAACAGACTGGCATTGGGAGGGAAAGAACTGGCCAGGTCAAACAGCATGATTGCATTTTCTCCTTGTCTCTTGAAGGCTGAGATTTGTGGCTATCATAAAAGGTTACAGCCCCTTTTTGGAAGCCACAAATAACCCTGCTTGGGCTGTGACAGCTCTATGGCCCTTGGCGTACCATTACCCATTGCTGCTTGGGATTCCAGCTGTGCACTAGAGCAGCTGGCCCCAAAGTGTGCACTCCACAGAGCATGTCGTAGGGGCTCTGGGTCGCTGGGAAGTTGTTCCCTCCTGTGAGTCAATGCCTAGAAACAGGGCTTGATCTAATGAAATTACATGCTTTCTGGAGTGATTAATAAATGTGGTCCACTTCTCCATATGGGATGAATATTCTTAAATAGAAGGAATGTGTGCTTCACATCTAGCTCCACCTCTGTGGAGCAATGGCTTAAAACTCCATGGCCTTGGCACAGAGATCCAAGGAAAAACACTCTTTACAAATAGATAAACCATACATATACTTATAAGCATAGCATGTTCTTGCACACATGTACACATACATACACACACACACACACACACACACACACACACGTAAAGCCTCCTGAAATCTGGGGAAATTTTGCAGTCTAGTTAGCAGATGAAATCATGGTAAGCTTCTATTTAAACACTTTGCTAGGATGGCCTGTGCCGTTGTGACTAGAGGAAGATGACTGGAGGATATTTAGGATCTCTATTTGCAACATGCCAGTCTTGAAGTACTGTAATAGTATCCACCTATAATAACTTATGGAACACAGGCAGACTCTAAAATGTTCTGATCACTAAGCAGCATAGTCTGTCACAGATGTGACATCATGGAACATTCCTGAACATATGATGGATTCTAAACCATATGATGATTTTTTTAAAGTATCTGGACTTTCGCTGAATGTGGCTCTTTACCTTAATGATGCCCTTATCACAGCCATGATTGGACATGAGAGATGGTCCACAGTATTCTTACTGATTTCCCCGTACAACTGGGAGTCATTAGGCTATTGACACACAGCCTCCATTGCATCCAGAGGGCAGTTGGGTGCTGACCTCACAGTGCATGCAGACTCACTCCAAGATGTCAGCACTTTCCATGTGACCCAAGTTCGCAAGGTCTACCCTTTGACCCCTCCTCACAATTCCACTGTCAACTCTGGATCAAACTGGAGCAATGGAGGAGTCGCACACTCTTATGCTGCTGTTGTCCAGTCTACTCCAGAGCTCTAGGGGAGTGCACACACACTGTGCTAAGCTCAGAGATACTATTCTTTTGATATCATTAGATTCCTTTAAGATCACTAAATGGAAACTATGTCTTTAGCAGAATTATAATTTGTCATATGCAGAAGCATCTTCCAGTCTCTGCTGAACGAGTGACAGCTTCGAAGGTTCTCTGAGTCATTCCTCATTCAATCATCTTTACAACCAATTATATCACTCTGTGACAGAAAGCCTATTCAACTATGATACTGTGACTCATTGCATGATAATCAACCTGAACTAATGAGTGCATGTTTGAAATTATACTACAAATTAATCATATAGTTGCTTTTTACAGTTAGTATTAAATTGTTTGTTGACTGAATTACAAGCATTTCACCATCTTACCAAGTAGTTTGGGGTAAGTGCATATTACCTGACTATCAACTTGGCCTGAACCCAGAATGCAATTGGGTTGATGACCTCTTGGCCATCAAAACTATGACCCCCAAAATATCCAGACACTTTAGAAATGTTGCCATGGAAAGAATTTGGATAGCTAGGTCTACATGTATTCAATTGATGTCTGTTAAGCCTATAAATCAAAAAGAAGGAGAAAGTGAGTGGTTAAGATCAATGTTTCAAATGTCTTCTGACTCTGCAATACAAAGATTATAACCCTTTTATTCAAATACTAGGATTTCTACTGTAAACATAACAGTACGAATCTCACCAATGAGGATTTTCATGTTAGAAAGCTACTGAGCAACAAAGGGGAAGAGAATATAATTTTAGATAGTCATGAAATCTTTGAGGAAAAACAGAATAAATGGAATGAATGGATGGAAAGCTTTTCATGTAAAAATTGGCAGACAGTATATTTTGTTTTAAACAAATGTATGCAAACATGTAACTTGGAAAAACTTAGTCACAGTCTTTTCAACAGTCAAACCTCCCTCCAGGCTGCTTCCCAGGCTGAAGTACACAGCAGGCTTCTTTTCTCTGTGTGTGGTTCATGTCTTGACTCCCCCAAATGCCAGTGAGAAGCTACTCCCTGAGTGTAATGAGTCTTAAGAATGACAGAACCGAGGACTGTCCCAGCTTCCTAGAAAACTGCCTGATGCGAAGGTCACGTACTTCTCCCTTGTGGAAGAGTTTGATCACAGGACAGTGAGTGAAGGGAACGGGGCATAAAACAGTTAAGGAAAGCAAATATGTGGTGGTATTTTAATATACTAGCCCCCACTTAATAAGGCAGTACATCTGGTTGCTGTTAAATGCAGTGTTTCCTTGAACATGCCACAAAGAACCACCACACTGTAGAAAGACCCATCAGAGAAAGGGTACTGGAATTTATAAGCTGCTCCCTCTTGGCTTTTCAATCTCTTTAGTGGAGTTTTTCATAAGGACCAGTACCACTCCCACATTTCAGAGGTGTGCCATGCAGCCTCTCTGGACTCAGAAAGAATGAAGGCCTGTGCTCAAGGACTGCTACTCAACTTGGTGGAAGTGGGAAGAAGCCCATGAAGTTGGCTCTATTACTTGGGCCTCCTGCTGTGGATGGTCCAGCAAAGGCCACATCAGGGCCCAGTCTTTATCTCTGGGGAGACTGAGGCAAGTGACAATTCAGTGAAAGAGACTATGACAGTGACAGCTGGAGCTTCCTATGGAGTAGGCAGCTGGGAGCTCAGCAGGTAGTTATGGGCATGTGGATGGAATACCCGTGTGTGCTGTGTTCCTTCCATCTGCCAGTCTCAGTTTCTTCTCACATCCCTGCCTCTGGAGAGGGCTCCCAGAATGGAGTCCCTGGCATATGCTGTTGAATGATGGCAGCCCAATGGAATTCATCCCTCATGGAGATAGTTTCTGAAGATATACAATTTTTGTGTTTTATTTTTGAAATCAGTATACAAGGCAACAAGTTTCCTTGCGGCATTTTTATACACTTAATTGTGATGGATACCCCTACACATGCCCCTTGCTTCTGTCTCCCTGCTCCCCATCTCCTCCGTGCCCTTCCTCTGATACCCCTCTACTTGCATACCACAGGTATCTTCTGCCATCACCATTCCCTTATGGCCTTTTGCTCCTGTTCACACGAGCCCCTTTGTAACACCCTCTTGTCTGTGCTCACTCTCCCACATACCCACACATAAAAATCTCAGAAGCCAAGATGTAAGAAACACAGTGTTTGCCTCTCTGGTATTACCATTTTTATTCATTTCACTGCCAGTTTCACAAGTACATTTTTCCTTATGGCTGAATGTGTGCGTGTACACTGATTTCTGTACATGTCCTTTTGCACATGTAGAATGATTCCATTTCTATTCCAACTGAATTGTTTAGCAGTGAACATGAATGTGTGAATCTGAATAGTGGGACATGTTCTTTGGGTTCAAGGGGCATATCTTAGTTACTCTCCTATTGCTGCAAACAGTCACCATAACACAGGCAGCTTATATGGGGAAACATTTAATTGAGGGCTTGCTTACAGTTGCAGAGGCTTATTCCATGAGGGGTTATTCCATGGTAGGCAGCACAGAGGCAGGCAGGCAGAAACCTGCTATACAGAGCAGTAGCTGATCATGTGATCCACAAGTTGCAGGCAGGCAGGCAGGCAGACAGACAGACACACAAACAGACATGGACACACACACACGGACACACACACATACACACACACACACACACACGGACACACACGGACACGGATACACACATGGACACAGCCTAGCATGGGAGTTTGAAACCGCAAAGCCCTAGTAACACACCTCCTCCAACAAGGCCACACCCTCTAATTCTTTCCAAAGAGTTCCACTAACTGGGGACCAAATGTTCAAACGTATGAGCCTATGGTGGCCATTCTCATTCAGGGTGGTATATCTGAGCCCTACAGAGTTTATATCTTTAGTTTTATGAGAAATATCCACATGGATTTCCATAGTAGGCACACCTGTTTATACTTCCACCTACAGTGAATAACACATTCTCTTTGCCAAATCCTTACCAGCATCTGTCGCTATTGAGATGGTCATTTGGAGTGGGTGAGATGGAATCCCAAAGTAGTTTTAACTTACATTTCTCTGGTAGCTAATGATTTTGAACTTCTAAAATATTCATTGGTTTCTTCTCTTAAGTACTTTATAATAAAATATTTCTAAAACTCAAAATATGCTTATAAACCATTAGTATTTTTCCTTGAGAATTATCTTTTTAGTTCATTAGCTCATCTTTCATAAACATACAACTGCTGATCTAGTTATTAAGATGATTCCGTCATTTTATGATCTCTTCACTTATCTGTCAAATTTCCAGACAGACAAACAAAAATATTTACTATAGTCTTGCTAATGATATCTGTTATATGTTATTGAAACAGGGCAAATGAAAGAATATAGGTAACACTGAATTTAACCCAGGCAAGAGAATATGTCAAAATGTTTTGTCTTACCTGCATTAGTGGTCAGAGGCTAACCTGGTATCAAACAAGTGTGAGTTGTTTGTCTTCATCAAGATGAAAGCACAAAAGAGAACATAGAAGCCATTGTGTTTCAGTTGGTGCTTCTGAATGCTGAAGTGATCAGTACCTGGCAATGGGCAGGAATGAAGTAAACAGGAAGAAAGAAAATATCTGCTTATTTTTAAATGTCAATCATACTCTGTCATGGCAAATGGCAGACTGTGCTCAAATTCATCTTGACCTGCTTTAATTTCTGGTGTGTTGCTACAAAATTTGAGATGTGAACAGGAAGATGAGTGTGAAGTGTTGGTGGCAGAGACAGAAAGTACTGCTGTTGTGTTATGGGCATTTGTGGAGAACTGGGTTTATTTTGTACTCAGGCCACCTTGTGCTTGTTAACCTCAAGAGTGTAGTGAGAATTTTGATTTCATAAAAAACCCATGTATGTTATGTGAATATGCTTTTATTTTAATCCCAGGTATGTGATACGGGGTTATGATTTGTCTTGTGCTCTAGGAGGGGGATGATTTTGCCAGCTGCAAATAGCTCACATTGGGAATTATGGGAACTCTTGAGATGGCCTGAGGAAGTGGCTGCTATTCCCCCTGCTGCTCCTGCTTCCTATTGCTGAAGTTTGTCAAGTGGTAGTAAGCATAGAAACAAGAAGTAATTGGATATCCTAACAATGAAGATTGGACTCACCCCAAAGAACTCAACACCTCTAATCAGCAGAAAGTAGTCTAAAGAGATCTGTGCTTCCTTTCCCTCATAACCTTTCTCTCCTACCTGGTGTTGAGGAATTGGAAGGGATTGGGGTGGAGAAGAGGGGTAGATATAGGAACCTAATAAAAAAATCCCAAACGTACACCTACACAAGAGAATTACATAGATCAAAGAAGAGAGAAGACCTCGTATAAGCTATTATTATGTTTAACAGATGCTTATCAGGTAGCCATGTTATCTCAGCCTTCCAGGGTCAATGGCCTATTGGCCTTTACATTTGCATGTGACTTTCTAGAATTTTTGTAAAGCCCAGTCACTTAAACAGCGCCAAGTAATAGTAGTCTCTGCCTGGAATGCTACACCATACCAAGTGTCATTTTTGATGGCCACCATCTGTGTAAATGATTGCTACCCTTGCCTGTGTTCTGCTGCTGCAATGCTGGGTGTCTGCCTGTATAAAAGTCTACTGTACTGACTTTGCAGTCACGATCAAAGTTTGAGCTCTCAGCATCTCCACCATCCAGTAGCATGCTAGTTTTAAAATGGACTGATGTTGACTCTTATAAGCCTTTCTGTGTGTCTTCAATAAAACTGAAGTGACTTCAAATATTAGTACCCAAACAAATTTTGTCACATCTTTAAACTCACCTGGTTCTTCTTGAGATTTTTCACTTAAAATAAAACTTTTAGGAAAAAAAAAACAAAACAGGCAAAGAAATAAACTAAAAATCATAATTATCCAATATTTTGTTTTCAAATATTAATTTTCCTTAGGCAGTGGGGTAGATGAGAGAGAAAGCATGTCTATCAGGTGCCTAGAGCTTGTTCTTGGGTATAGGGACACATGGAAGCAGAATACAGAGTTGGGTTGTTTCCAGTGACAATAGCAGAAACAAAGAATTCATATAACATTGAAGATTTCTTCCCCACTCAGGTAAAATGCATGCAGGTAAGTAAGCCAGAGCTAGTACAGTATCTCCACAAGCTCACCTGTGCCCTATCTTCAGATTCTACTATCTTCAGCATGTAACTACTCATTTTAAAAATAGCTTCTGGGGTTCCAGCTACTATCATGTTAATTCCAGAGAACAAGGTACAAAGAGACTAGAAGATCCTTCTCAGTTCTAATAGCTTCCCTCTGTGTGTGTACATGCACATACTATGTTTGTATACCTGTGAGTGAATGTGTGTTCATCCATTTCTGATGTATAGGCCAGAGGTCAAGACTGGTAGTATCCTGTGCTTGTTTTCTATCTGATTTTTGAGACAGAATCTTTTGCTTAATATGTTTACTTTACAAATTTGGCTAGACTAGCTGGCCAGCAGACCCAGAAGATCAATATATCTTTGCCCCCATTGCTAGAGTTATGGATGCACATACCTGACTTTTCTGAAGGTTCTAGGGATCTCAACTCTGATCCTCAGGCTTACAGGTCATGGGTTTTGTCTACTGAGACACTGTCCCTGTTTGATGATTATTCTTTTGTTTTTCCTTTAAAGATCTATCTTTTTTCATTTAATGTGTATGAGACTTTTACCTGTGTGTATGTAACAGTGCTGTGTATGCCTGGTGCCCAGGAAGCCAGAGGACAGTACTGAATCCTTTGGAAATGGAGTTACAGATGGTTGTAAACTGCTATGAAGGTTCAGGAGACCAAACATGGATCTGGAAGAGGAACAAATGCCCTTAGCAGCTGGACCATCTTTCATAACTCCCATTATTCAACCTTCATACCAACCTTTAGACTCACAAAAACTAGAGAGAAGTCAGTCACATGGCTCTTCCAGGATGCTAAGGAGTTTAGAAACGTCAATGTTTCGTTGGGAAATAATATTCTAAACAAAATTGGCTCTACTTTCCTACTCCCCACAAACACCCCATAAAGGACAGACTCCTTCTGAGCAAAGCATAGAAGTCTCAGTCAAGGAGAAAGATTTGGCGCTCCAGAGCTGGACTGTTTTAGTGCTCAGCATGTGATTGCCTTATTGCTAGGCCTCTCTGGCATGTTTCCTATGTACCGTCTGGAATTGCTAAATAATCTCAAGGCAGTGATCACTGTGGCTTTGGTACCCTGTCTTATCTAGACATCTTCTAACACTGTACACATCTGTGTGCATTCACTTCCTCCCTACTTATAATTCAGAGGACATTAGCTCATTCAACTCACATGTTTCTTTATGTGGTACAGACAGGAGAACATGACTTCTGTAGGTGACCAGTAACCAAAAGAAGGAGAGAAAACATCAGGAAATGTATCTCTCGCCAAGGTCATGCTTTCACCCCTGAGTGATGACTTACAGGGAGGAGATGCTTTCCAAGTTTACTCCCCTCTAATCCATCAGTTCTATCATTATTTAGGCTGCACTTTTTACTTTGATAAAATAATTCTTCCAGAAATGCAGGTATGATGACTTGGGAGCTACTGAATGGCTTGGGAACTTTGCCAAGCTTTGTACACCCAATTTGCTGTCAGAGTCTCAAAACCACCTCATGTAGTGAATGGTCTCTACCTTTCACAGTTCACTCTTAAGAGACATTATCTCATCCAGCCCTAAAAGGTAGAACATTTTAGTGTTGCTACACTTAGGAGGGAAGAAAGGGAAGACAGAATGGCCCACAGCTGTCTAATGCCATTATGGAAGATTACAAGGTGAGAGTGTTTATGTAGCTTTTTATAACGCAAGCCCCACTCATAACACTATCTGAAGATTGCAAAAGGAAAACATTAATGGCAGGAACTGTTAGGGCAAAAATATCCTCTATGCTTTGGACCACATTATGGAAAGATATGTTTTATCAGGACAATATTACACTGGGTGTTTGCTGTTGTCTGCAAAGTAGTTTCTTTGGAAGTTAACCATCCTCATGCCCCTGGAAGGAAGAAATCAGGAATTTAAAAAGGAAATAACCAAAGGCACTTGAGGTCAGAAATGCAGAGGTACAGACCACAGGGCCTTTGTTCGCACACAGCCTCGACCCTTATGATGAAAATGCCATTACTCCTTATTGAAAGCCCTCGAAAGATGTCCAAAGTGAAGAGTCCTTGTGTGCAGTAGAGCCAGGGATACTGACTCTGAGAAGGGAAACTTACAGTGACAGAACAGAATTTGACTTACTGAACTGAAGGGACAAACTAAAATGATGTGGGAAAGCCTACAGAAGACATATTCCACCTTGTTAGAAAGAATAACTGGAGGGATGGTAACCCTTAGAGATGTCCAGATAGTGTCAGCAGGGAGGCAGTTCCCTGGAACTAGAGGAAACAGATGTCTATTTTGGAAAGAATCATCAAATAAGAGGCATTGGAAAAACTCACTAATTTTTGAGACAGTTTTCATAAGTGTATGTTAATTGTACAAAATAAAGAAAACCTGCTAAGTTGGGTGTAAGCCCCCATTATTTTATGCCAGACTATGGAAGAGCTTCCTGCTTTGATCCTTGCCTTTGTACAGGAGCATGGGCATTCTATCTGAAAGTGAATCAAACCATACTATGCTGCCCAATCCTTTCCCTGGATTCCCATCTCATCCTATGTGAAAAGACAGTGTACCAAGGTTATTCAGACTATTCCCCTGCTGTGCCTCTGAATATACCTTTGCAGTCATTTTCCTGTCTTTTTCCAGTCAAACCATACTGGGTATTATGTTTTGTTTAAATAGATCAGAATCTCTCCCACCTTAGGGCCTTTGCACATTTTCTTCCCTTAATCTGGAGTGCCCACCTCAGCTGACTCTATCAACCAATTCCCCATCTCCATCCATTGCCTCAGGAAACATTCTCCCTACTTTTGTATTTCTTATCTTGAATCTTGATGTATTTTTTAAATGCTCACAGCCATCTTACACATTACATTTTTATTTACTAATTAATGCATTCATCTGCCAACAGAATGCTAACTGTTCTCGGTTTTGTTTCAACGAATGGTCACAATGCTGTCAGAATGATGGCAGAGCCTGGTAACGGATAAATACTTGAAAGATAAGAATCAAATGAGTGAGTGGTGCTTCTCAGGGATAAGGCTACAGACACTGCACGCTGACAGCAGAACTTGAGATGGAGCCATGATATCATCACACTCAACTCTATAACGTCTTTGCTGGTTCCATAAAGACCAACATCCCAAGTCATGCTAATAAAGTCCAGCCCATAGAAGACTATGGCAGTCCAAGTGAGAGAAGAGGGCAATAGAATTTTGGATCAAAGAGATATTTCAGGATGTATAACTGATCAGAGAAATGTCACTGAGGTGCTGAGTGTGAGCTACACAAAGCCACTTGGTTGCCTGAGAGTCACAGACTTCACCACAGCATAGCCATCTGGTCAGTGTTCTCCTTTTCAGCATGGAGAGCAGAGGCATAGGAATGTTTTCCTTGGCTGTCAGACTTCCAAATCAGGATCAATAGGATCAAATCCAGCCAGTGGTCTGCTCCAGAAAGGACATTTGGTGTGTGCAGACAACCCCAGATACCAAGTTCTAGTTTCCATTACAAAAAATAATAAAAGTCAAGTCAAGGGAAGTGAGATGGGAAAACCAAAGTAGGTAGAAGACTCAAGACATCCTCCTATTTGTTTTTCTTTTGTTTCTAGGCCCAGAGCCAGGAGGGCCCTCTTCCCAATGGTTGCCTGGTTACAGACTGAGAGGTTCGCCAGGGTAACATCTGGAATAAAGGTGGGTGGGCAAGGAGCCAGGGCCTGCTCAACTTGAGTGGGATTGGAGAAGGAAAGGAAAATAGAATTTTTTTTCCCAATTACTGCCCAACCTTGAGGACAAAGGAAGGGAATATTTGAGATAAACAGAAAATATGTTAAAAGGTTTTCTTTAAAAGGTTATTATATCTCATTAACATAGCAGAAGACTAGAAGGCACAGGAGAACTCTGAAGTTAGGGCCATTTTCATAAACTGCTTTTTGGCCTGTGCAATGTTACCCATGATTTTGAGAAACTATGAATTATTTTTTGTTCCTATTATTATTCTTGTGGGCAGCCAGGTTCACAGTATAAAGGAACTACATTCAAATACCTAATACTGATAATGATGAGGAGGATGTTGATGAGGATGATATCATCTAAGTGCTTACTATGTAACTTTAAATTATCTTCTTTACACCTTCTAAATTTCTGGAATAAAATGTAGACTTATGGATGGCAGAGAATTGCATACCCATAACCACACACCCACAGGCTGATTCCAGTACCTGCCCTTTCTTCTGCTGAGTATTCTCCCTCCTACAAATCAGCTCATCTTTAGTGACCACACCCATTATATGCTACATGCTTTTCCTGGGTTAGGAAATAGGTGAATGTCAAGGTTACCTGCAATGTCAAGGTCAAATCACAGCTTGGTATGTTTTTTGTCTTTTTTTTTTTAAATGCTTTTGTGCTTACTGTCTTTTCTTCCATTAATTTATTTTATTCACTTTAAATCTCAATTGACCCATCTCCTCCCAGGACCCCCCTCACATAGCCTCCTACCTGTCCCCTTCACTTCTGAGGTGGGGAAGGTTCCCCTACTGGGTACCAACCCACTGTGGCACCTGAAGTCACAGCAGGATTAGGCACATGCATCTCCCATGGCAAGGTAGCCCAGTTAGGGGAACAGGATCCACAAACAGGAAACAGAGACAGGGTAAGCACCACTCCAGATGTCAGGGGACCCACATGAAGACCAAGCTACACATCTGCTACCTTTGTGTATGGGAGTTGCCTATGTCCGGCCATTATATGTTCTTGGGTTGATCGTTTGGTCTCTGGGAGCCCCAAGAGTCCAGGTGAGTTGACTCTCTTGTCTTCTTGTGGAGTCTTTATCTCCTCTAGGATTTTGTCTTTCTTGCTGCAAGCAAATAACATACTCTGTGTTTCACATTCCTTTTAAAGGAAGGAAGTGTATAGCTGTGTTTATTTCATGAAGATCTTGAAAAACTGTAATGAGAAAACATGCAAAGCACTTAGCACATTGAGACTATAAATATTCAATAAACATTTAGCTGTTGATATAATTATTGTATAAATTATATTCCAATTCTCCAGTTGAAGATACAATCAACTAAGTTACCCAAGAATCAGGAGTTGAGCAAACAACAACTGTCTTGAGGTAGACTCACATTCCAGTTTATTATGTTGCATCCCCCAGCACTTCAACTTCACATTTCCAAAGAGAAAAGAAATGGACTTGTCCCCTGAGTCACCCATTGGCTCTTTCTCAGGGTGTTTTAGAAAATTACTAAATGAACTCATTTGCATCAGCATTTGCCACAGATCTTCAGGTGCTGTGCAAGAACACTGCAGATATTGAAGCAAAGTTTGTCTCCTCTGAAGCCTCCCTGCTAAGAGCTGAAATTGTGACTAAATATGCAAAATGCTCTTTTTGTGTATTTTAATTGAGAGTGGATCTGAACACCAGCTATGGTTGGTGTGGTGTTTATTCTAAGTCTTTTCTATTTCTAGCTTCCAGGATAGACAAAGACTAAGGATGTCGGCCTTGTAATTACATTGGCTTTAGTTTTTAACCAATAGTAGTTCTTCCCCTTCCTCCTCCTCCTTCCTCTCTTCTTCTTTCCCTTCTTCTTCTTCCTCCTCTTCTCCTTATTATCCCTTCTCTTCTTCTTCTTCATTCTCCTCCTCTTCTCCTTCTTCCTTCCTCTTCCTTCTACTCCTCCTTCTTTCTTCTTCTGCTACCACTGCCTCTGCTCCTACTCCTACTCCTCCTTTTCTTCTCCTCCTCCTTCTCTCCTCTTACTCCTCCTCCTTTTTTCTCCATCTGCTCCTCCTCCTTCATCTCTTGCACCTCCTCCTCCCATTCTCCTGCTCTTCTCTTTTTCCTTTTTTACTTTTTCTTCAAATTTCTCCTCTGTAAAATATGCGTCACAGTAATGACAATTGTGTCTGTTTCACACACTGGCCAAGGGGAAGGCAGAACATGCAGATCAGTTTCTGACACATTGAAAAAAATGCATGTATCTTAAGCACACTGTCAATGTGACCTGGAGCAAGACTTGACAGTTATCATTTTCATGATATTGTACTTTAGGTTCACTCTGATTTTAATTGCTAAAACTTAAAGTAGTACAGGCTAATTTTGGGCAGAAACAGTCAAAGAAATCAACAACTAGAATATGAGTTCACCAGGCAGTGCCCATGACTAATGCCTTTGTCATTGTCCCTACAACATATAATCACAGGTGCTGGCACCACATGCAATAATTTAATTATTACCCAGTAAGTGTTACAAAAAACCTGCTGGTTTCTGATAATGAATAATTAGCAAATGAATCTAGGATGGACTTCAAAGGAAAACTTTTTATGAACTATTCTATTCAATGTTTGAGTCAGATGCATGGCACCCTCCAAATGCAGCCCCCATCAATGTGCAGCTCAAGAGATTGACGTTTTCTAGTCAAAGAAACAAAAAGAATACATATAGAGACCAATATGGACATTCAAAAGATTCAAAGCATACATTTATTTGACACTTATAAAGTACTCAGCTTTGCTGTGTTAATCACTTCAGATTCAACAATGGACAAGTCATAATCTATTCCTCTGGGAAACGCAAAAAAAAACTGAAGAAGTAGGAACAGAAGTAAAAAAAACAAAAGAAAACCAGTGGATTAATGCCTTCACCAAGTGCGTTATATGCACATGGATGAAAGGAATAGGCTGGGTAGTCAGAAAGATAGGAATGAGAATATTTCATCCAATTCAGTCTTGAGTGGTGATTTGGGGGCATCCAATTGAAGAAAGTATATCCCCGGTTGAGGGACTAACTTTTTCTAAGGCAAACGGGTATTGGGATAACTTGTGCACTGTGTGAAGGTGTATCTCTGTCCTTCCTCACCTACCTAAGACACTTTCTGATTGGTTTAATAAAGAGCTGAATGCTCTATCATAGCAGAAATGGCGAGGATGTCGGGCCACACAACCACAAAAGCATCTCTTGCAGGAGGACCTAATTTAGGACTGCCTGAGAGAGAGAGCTTATAGCAGTGTTCAGGGAGCTTGCTGTGGGCAAGGTGCTGGCAAGTTTCTCACCTGCTTCCAGAGTCTGTGTCGTTGACTACAGGTAGGGTCAGGTGGTGAGTAGTCCATGGCACAGGCAACAGTCTATAGCAAAGCAGGAAAGGACAGGCAAGACTTCTGGACAAAGTTAGTTACTCTGGAAAAGAATCCTAGGCTGGATATTTGCCAGTCAGAGGTGAGAGATTCTCCTTCCAGATGTGGAGGAAGAAGCTAGTGCCAGTACTAAAGAAGAGGTATCTAACAGGGCTACATGGCAGAACTTAGATTAGAATAAACAGGTTAATTAGATTGTAAGAGCTAATTTGGAGCAAGCCCAAGCTGAGGCCAAGTTTTCACAATTAATAGAGGTCTTCATGACATTACTTGGGGAGCTGGAGAGCCAGAGACAACCCAGTTATAGAAGAGCGTGATTGGGCACACAATGTAAGTGAAGAAGTAGTTGCCATGAAGCCTGGAGATCCAAATGGGAACACTTATTAAAGGGGTCTGACATTGTGCACCCTGAGAATTTGTTCTGAGTAACAAGATTCTGAGTTAAAGAATGAAAGAGCAAGGGATAGATTTCCAACTCAGAGATGACATTATCAGGGTCAATGGCAAATTGTACATGGTAAGAATGGCGTAAAAGACATTTTATCCACGCACAAAACAGGAGCAGAAATATGTGAAAGAAGAGAATCTACTCAGTTTTGACTTTGCTTACTTCCATACAACTTTACAATAACCAAACAAGAAATAGAGACCCTGGGCACAGGGAAACAGCAGTGTTGGCTGGAGAGGGTGTTTTGAAATTCAAGATGGTAGAGATAAAGTTGATGTTTATGCTCAGGGATGTGAAACAGGGACAATGTATGGAGTGATAATTCTGATTTTTTCCTACGACATAAATATCTAGAAACCCTCATGTAAAGCTACAAATATTGTCAAGAAAACATCACAAAGCCATATACAACCATTTCAGTTTGGGGCCATGAAGACTGAGTACTGTAGACTCCCTGTTAAGATTCTCTGGAGTTCTGGGACAAAAGACAGTGAAGCACATTTGTAATCCTGGATGCAAGAATCTCAGAGGGTAAAGAGCTTTGAGAAAACCCAAATGGAAGCATTTTACTGGCCTCTACCTTCCAGGGTAGTTTCCTCCTCCAAGGAAGCCCAGGGGTCATTTATTTGGAGTTTAAATGGTTGAGCTTAGCATATCACACTTTGGAGATTTTGTCGACTCTTTAAAATTCTTGAGAGATATTCTTTTCTAACTCCCACCAACCTCCTTTGCTCCACACATCCCATTAGCCAAGATGAACCTTGAAAGAAAGCTAGCCAGTTTCACAATTTGAGAACTGAAGAGAAGCTATCCCTACATAGACAGTGTTTGCCACAAATTCATGATGATATACCTGCCTCTGCCTCTTGGATTAATGGTGTGTGCCAGCAAGCTCAGATATGAGTCTTGTTTTAATGACAAACCCCACCACTCACTCCTCTTGTTCACTCTCATTTTGCCAACAGTCTTCACTAGCTCTCTTCTTCTGTACATTCCCATACGTATCTAAACATCATTACTTTAAAATTATTCTCCAACCTTTATGAAAAAAAATTAGCTAAGTTTCCTTTAAAGCAGAGTTGAAGCAGCAAGCTGGAGAGATGGTTCTGCAAGAAAAATAAAAACTTTTCTAGACTTCCAAAGGACCCAAGTTCAATTCCCAGCACCCACATGGTGGTTTATATCTATCTGTAATTCTAGTCTCTGGGGATCCAAGCCCCTTTTCTGGCTTTCATGGGCACAAAGCACATATGTAGTGAACATATTCACATGAGGGCAAAACACTCATGCACATATAAGTGAATATAAAAAAAAAAAAACCTGGTTTTTAAAGCATAAGTTAAATATATCCAGGTTGACTTTCGAGGTTCTTCTGATATAACCACTGACTGCCTCACCAACTGATGTCCTTTCCTGTTCTAACTTCTTTGTATCTTAAGTTTCAGCCAAAACGTGCCCCAGTATCCAAGGTATGCCTTCTTCTTTAAGACAATGGCATGTGCTACTGTTTTATATTAGATCACCAATGCAGGTAACACTTTAGCCTTCATGAACCACATCAGTCAGAGCATGCTCTGAGGATGCCTCTTGGATTCTGCTTCTCAGGAAATATATACTTCCTTCTGTGAGCTCCCATGGTGCTCTGAGTCTAACTTCTTGAAATAATGCATGATGGAGTAAGCATGACATGGTTTTGGGGTTAGAGTTAAATAGTTAATCTATCTACTTGACAAAACCTACAATCACCTAGGAAGAGTCTCAATGAGAAATTGTCTAGATGAAGCTGGACCAATAGAAATGTTTGAGGGAGATTATCCTGATTGCCTTGGTAGATGTGGGAGGACCCACTTTATATGTGGGTAGTGTATTCTAGTCATGGCCCAGAAAGCAACAAACATCTAAGGAGATTCGCCTTTGTCCTCCTGGACTTCACTCTCTCCTGCGAATTCCTTCACCCTGTTTCTGCTGATGCTGGCTCCTTGTTGATACTTCTTCTTGGAACCAGCTTCTTTAGGATTCAAAATGCCCCTGTCTCCAGGGATGGGTATTCTGGACACTTAGCCTTGTGCACTGAGTAACTACTGGGTTCTTGACCTCTTTGCTGTGAGACAGCCATTACTAGACTGTGTGCTGACTGTGTGCTGCACGCCACTATAATAACACCTTGTTTAATATCTTTTCATTTTATTTGTTCTGTTCCTCTAGATACAACTGACTGACACACAGTAGTTACAGTGTTTTCTTTCCACATTAGACCATAAGCTCCCATGAGAACAGCTTGGTGTTATTCAAAAATATCATCATTCAATAAATAGATCCACTGTCTTCCCAATTTGTATTTGAACTAAAGTCTTTAAACTAGAAAGTAACATATTATTGTATCCTACTAATAATGAGTTTGGTAAAGTATTGACTCAAAGGTCCACATTCATATTTAATCTAAAAAGCATAACAGTCCAGGTTGATCTCCTACTTTCTCTCCTTGACAGAGAGCTCTTTTGTGTCCACCAGGGTTGTCTCATCATGAACATGGTGTCTGGGATTAATGTAAATGCAATGCCACATGCAAGAATTAGTATGAGCCTAACAAGTGGAGAGATGCATTCGTTTCTAGCCCTTGGAAAGGAAGGTCGGATAGGTGGTGAGCTCCTACCAGACCAGCATCTTCACAACATCTATGTTACCTTCTCCCCTCAAGCTGAATAAACCATAAAAGTTGCAACCACTTAATTGATCTATTGAATACCTCATTTACATGGCTGGACAAGAAATGGAGAAATGAGAGGGCCAATGATGGCTCCGAAATGCAACCGGAGGTCCAGAGCCCTACACACCTCAAATGCTATGTCACAGGCAGCCAGTGTGTTCTCATTAGACAGCCTGTTAGGAAGGGTGATGAAGTCTTAATAACAAACTGGGCAGATTTGGGGGAACTAAGAAGTGTCTCTGAAAACCATTGGAATATTACAACAGCAGAAAGCCAGTGAGCAGAAAAGCTCAGAAAATAGTCTCCTTTGAGTGCCCAAGTCTCCTCTCTGTGCTTTAGAAGCTGCGACTTGTCAGCAATAATAGAAATCTTTGCATCTTTTGCTAGAGAAGATTTCATTGTCATTACTTAACTGTGTCATTCAATTGGATAGCATTTATCCTGCCCAGATTCATGTCATCAGCCATTCATTTCTTCATCATTCTTGCATCTTATCACTGATAAAATACTTTAATTAATCAATCTATTTGGAACCTAAAATACTTGTATTTAATCAATCTATTTGGACACTCGTGTGTGTGTGTGTGTGTGTGTGTGTGTGTGTGTGTGTATTCACAATGTGCAATGAAAATAAAATATGAAATAAGACCAGTTTTGAGATAGACCTGCTCTCACTTTCACATGACAATGATTATGTCACAATGTTCTTTGACTACTGTTACCTTAAAACTCCTCCACCTTCAGCATTATCCAGAATATGTTGATCACAAAATGGAAAATATCTTGTTTTAAGTCACCGATTAGTTTAAGGAACCATTTATTGATTCTTTCTTACACCACAGCCTAAAGGCTCCTCTTAAAAAAGAAAATGATCTAACCTATTTTATGATTTATTTTAGCAAATGTAGACTGATTCTTGGCAAGCCTGATGTTCTAAGAGTTGGCAGTGGCTTCTTCTGCAAACCAGTCCAATGCCTCGAAGCTAGTGAAAACATCGCGACAAAATTTGATAATTCCTTTATCCCAGATGTGGCTATCTTTACCTACATGCCTTTATCCTTCCTATGCTCAGTACCACTCAGCTATGTGTAGCCTATTTTCTCCACCACTTATATCATTATTCAAAAATGCAAGATCACCACAGAGTTCCTGCTGCAGCTCTGTTGGACATTTATAGAACCTTTGTCTTTTCTTATCTATCACCTTATTGTGTACTTACCTCATTTTTATGCTTAGAATTGATTTACTGGAGTGTACATTTGCCCTCCACACATATACACACAGTAGAATGCATATCCCAAAATGTGAAAAACATTTACTTCTGGGAAGTTGGGATTCACAGTGTAGATGTGGAAGGATATTCTTCCTTCTAGTTACAATCTATTTCTTAAACATCTTGGGCATATGATCTTTATACAGAAACAAATTTACTTTCAAAGCTGCACATTCTGTCGAATGTAGTGTGTGGATCAGTAATGACACAATCTGGCGGTAAGAATTCTGATCTAACCTACGGGACAAACTCAGAGAAGAGATTGGATGGTCACGTTAGTTATCTGTCCCACTGACTGTCTGATCCACCCCCTCATCCCATATCATTTCCCTTCACCTAGACCACATCTGCCTGACTTTCTGCATCATCTCTGTGGCTTTTCGTTGCGTCCTCATTGCCTGCCTGGATATCAGATCACTGGCTTGCTGTAATCTGCATTAGTCTTTCTCTCCTAACATAATGCAGGGTAATTGACCAGTTTCTTGACATTGGCCTTTCTCTGGGGCAAGACATCCACA
This sequence comes from Rhynchomys soricoides, assembly GCA_019843965.1. NCBI lineage: Eukaryota > Metazoa > Chordata > Mammalia > Rodentia > Muridae > Rhynchomys > Rhynchomys soricoides. The sequence continues at coordinate 2,481,635 of JADRCH010000106.1, read as the reverse complement.
GAAAGCTTCAGAATGCTGTTCTTAAGAGCCACACATTCTCCTCGAAGAATTTAGATGTGTGCCTAATTAGGCCCAGTGTATCCTGCTAGGGACCTTTTCTGCTTTCTTTGATTCATCCTAACTTCTCCCACAGCATGCATAGTTTCTAAATCCATGGCTAAGGCATTTGTGATCATGCATCCATTGATGGAAGGAGCTTTCCCCTCTCATTTCTTACATTAGCTGAGCTTTTGCTGCCAGGGACTAGAAATCATCAGATGACACCATTTCTTGGCTAAGGATGGTCTCTTGGTTCACATGCCCAGGAGTAAGGTCAATTACCTGGCTTTTAGCACCTGACTTCTACTCCATTGTCAATCTGTACATTCTGACCACACAGTTCCTGCTATGCATTTAGTATATTACACTCCAGCACCTACATAAACCTAATTTACATATATCTCAAGTGCTCATTTTATCTTAAAACTAAAATAAAACAAATGAAATACTATCCTTAAAATATATAAAATACAATTGAGGCTGAATCTTTGGGCAGACCCACTTTGTGAGTGTTCTCTGGGAGATTGCTTTGTGGACCCTGGCTGCAAAATAATAATCAATGATAAAGCCATTTAGAAGTCAGTATTTCTGTTTCACTCCAATGTACTTCTCAAGTTGACCACTGAATGCAAGTCACCATTTTTTAACCTGGTGGACTCTTTCTTGAACTGTCTTCTTAGAGAGGTATAATTTGATGCTGTTTACCTCCCATGATTCATTAAACCCTCTCATCTGGGAGCGTTCCTGCTTTTCTTCTATTATTTGGACTGTTTCTTTTTATTTTCCTCCATGGGCTCTTGTTTTTCCAGTTTTGGGGTGGAATGAGGACAGGAAACAGCCTACATAGCAGGGTTCTCCCTGGGGCTTTCTATGGCAAAAAAAAAATTCTTATATGGCTAATACTGTTCAGAAAACATTCAGAAAAATAAGAAAGCTGAGCTAATTCCCAAAAATGCAGGCAAACACCAGGAAACACAGGATATAGAAGATGCCAACCAGATGTTGCTCCGTGCCAGCTGTGAGAGTTTGGGATCAGACCCCAAACTTGGTTCAGATGAAACACAAAAGCCATATTCATCCAGAACAAAGCTCCTGGGGAACTCTGGCCAAGCTTTTATGCAGTCAGAGGGGCTTCAGGGTTGGTGGGGAAGACACTGTGACATTCGTTTCGCACTGATCTACTGTAAATTGAAGAATTTGCTCTTCCCTTGGTCTTCAAGCCATATTCAGGGAGGGCAAACCCACATCATACCACCTTGGCTCCTGGGAAAAGTGCTAAGGATTAAGACCAGAAGGCATGCTGGGGAAGGATCTGAGAAAGGGCAGCTGTAGCAACAGCCCCTCCCAATCACCAGGATCTGAGCTGTTATGGTTCTGTTTTAAAATAAACTAAGATTCAGATGAACAGAAAGTTTGTGTTTCACATTAACATTGTGGCTTTTTCTCAGCTGGGTGTTTTTATTTTCTCTGTCACTTTGCATTACAAGAATAACACAGCTTTGCAAGAGAACAGCTCCATCAGATAAGTAAACAGTGAAGAGCTTTGAGTATAGATGGCAGAATCTAGGCTCCCTGTGTCAGGAAAGCCTTGGGCATAGAGGTCAATGGTTGTTGGCAGAGACCATTAGCCTTGGGCTAAGTTATAAACCAGGCTGTCAAGGAGACCATATCTCTACCTTAGGTCATGTTGCTACAGGAAGAGGTATACAATTCTGCTTGTTCAGTTCTACCTTAGTACAGTTGTTGGTATTAACTACCTTACCATCCACCAGCATCCTTAGACATAGCACGTCTTGGGACAATGGATACCCAGCTAAGAAGGACTCTAATACCTTCCAATTTACTGGGAAGTTATTATTTTGTATAGAATTGTGTACATACATGGTTGTGGAGGAAAATTCTTACCCATATGTCTATATGGACCCTTTTACCTCAAATTCCTGTGTACTTCCAAGGCTTAACTGCTCACTTGTCTTCCTGAAGCAGTTATTGGCATGATTCCTTGATATCCCGGGAAAGGTATCCATGCTGCCTGTCCTTCCACAAGCCTTGTCCTTGCTAAACAATCTAAGCACAGTACAAATAGAGCCTGTTGTTAAATGATCCCAGTATTGACAAAACAAAACAAAGTCTGTTAAAATGAAGACCTATTATCGCTGCTTCCACCATTAAGTAAGATTCCATATAGATCAGTCTTGAGCAAGACATGATCTGGCTTCACTCCTTGGGGTAATGATTGTGCTGACTGTGCTCTTCTCAAAATGGGTCTAGTTAGTCCTTCCCAGTGCCAATCTGACACACTTCCCATCCCAGTCTGATCTTCCCTCCTGGGCAAAGCCAGCACTGTCTTGCCTAGGGGCAGTCATCATTGGAGAAGATGCTCTGGGAAAGCTGGGTTTTATTTATTTATTTTGCTTTGTTTTTATTCTTTCGTTGCATTCTACTATGGATAGAATCCCAGGGCTGTCCTCAAACTTTCAATCCTCCTGTCTCAGCTTTCCAAGTGCTGATGTTGCAAGTGTGTGTCACCACACCTGGCAACAATGTGTGAATTTTTTTGTGGGAGTGAACAAATTGAAATGTTGAGCCTCAAACCTAGGGCTTCATATGTGCTAGACAAGCAATGTACACTAAGCCACATCCTCAGTCCTGCAGATTTTTAATTTTACTAACTCTGGTGGAACTCTGGCAAACATCAGCTCCCTCTTGAAATCTTTTAAACTGATCACATGATTTTTTAAAAAAAAAAAATCTGGAAAAAGTCTTCCTATGCCAAAAATCCATGTATCTTAATAAATCAAGTGGTAAATTCAAATCGACTTCCAAAATGTAGGTTGCTATGAAAAGTGACAGTACAGGAAAGATTCTCATCGTGTTCTTTCCTTTTGCCAGTGGATTTCTTTTAAAATTCCCTGGAATGGTAAACCAAGAAATCTGGGTACAGAAACAAGAACTTGGCTAGAAGATACATTTTCTGTTTTGACAATTTATTCACGAGGAAACATCCAAGATATTTATCAAACTTTTGTCTGTGTAATGGTTATATCCTGCTAAGTATTTGTTCTTTGTGTTTTACCATTAGAAGTCTTAAAGTCAGAATAATAAAATGAATCCTTAAATCCTGATCAACCATCTCCTGTGGTTATAGGTTGATGAGAAATCATGTTTCATTCAGGTTGTTTCCTTTCCCAGATTAATTTTTTTAAATATACCCAAGGTATGTGTCACTGAACCAGCCTGTATTATAAATGTAGGATTTCTCTTATCAAACATGAGCATCATGACATAGTACACATAGTCTTAATAAATTCATAATCACAGGATTCTCTCTGATTTCCACATCTATAATATATTTAATAAAGTCAAAATTAAGAGAATAAAACAATGTTATTTTGTAACATATAAAAATGTTACAATGTAATCATTTATGTGCTCATTTATTTTTACATCTTAACCTTTTAGAAAACTGTCTCACTGCACAACAACTGACATAGATACAAGCAGTTACACATATTTAATGTATACAGCTTTTTGAGTTTACAAATGTACAATCAGGAACACATTGACATGATCTAGACCCTGTTTGCTACTTCCTAAACTCTTTCTGATCCCTTCATCACTAATATTATCAGTTTGTACTTATGTTAAGAATATCTGGCAAAATTTCCTTTAGCAAATGTTAACTGCATAGCAGAGCGTTATTAGTTCTAGACACTGCTGGAGGGCAGATCTCTAGCGTTCATCTTGTGTCAGTGAGAGACTGTACTTCTTGGTCTTCATCTCACCTCCCTGCTAGTGCTTAACAATCACCACCCTATCATCTGCTTCCCTGAGTCTAACTACTTCAGATTCCATATATTGGAAAACTAAGCACACAGTTGTTAATAGATCAGCTAATTATATACTAATGTATAGCTTTTATTCTAAATTCAATTCTCCCTTTTTTCTCCTTCTATTTTCTGTGCAATTTATTGATGAAAGAAATTGGTCTAGATTTTGGGGTGTGTGTGTGTGTGTGTGTGTGTGTGTGTGTGTGTGTGTATGCGCGCGTATTGGAGTCGATGTTTCTAAAGCATGGTCCAACCACTGAGCGACATCTCCAGTCCTGCCCCACATTTGCCCTAAAACTCTTATCATTTCTCAGGGTCATGACTCCAGAATCCACCTATCACTCTAGATCCATCAGGCATCACCAATGTTCCTTGTAATCCAGAGGCTACTGTTATCCAGAAAGTCAGAACCTGGGGCTGTATCATTCACTGGAAAGAGCACAGAGTTTTAACCTACAACTTGCTTGCTACATGACTTTGGAAAACCTAGATAGAATAGCCTCCTGTGCTTATAAATGCATAATTCAATATAGTCTTGAAAGTTTGATTCAAAAGTAAAAACAATCTCAAATATGCAGGATGCTGAGTGATATAGAACATGGTTAGACATATACCCAAGAATGGGGTTACAGAAGAAACGATACAGGTTTGGGACCCTGAGAACCTTGGATGTGCCACTTCCAAGAAAGTATAAGGTCTTCTCCTTTTGTACTAGGAGCTAAATTGAGAATATGCACAATGTCAGTAGCCTTGAGCTTGTATTATTACCTTGCATAAGGCAATTGTAGACAAAGATAGTGATGTACGGTCATCCTATGAGACTAGAAAAAATAGACTGAGTTCTACACAGTTTTTATTAACAAAAGTCCTTTTATGGCAGCCTCCTTTCAACGATGTCTACTTTTCTTAGAATCAAAGATAAATGTGTGGATAAATGTTAAATACAACTAGATAATAGAAGATGCAACGAATAATTTTTTCCCAAACATCAAAATACAATCTACAAGCACCATGATGGTGACCCCTGAAGGGTGAGTGGAAGATGTGTGGTAAGTGAGAGAGACAAAGAGCATGTGAGAAAATTAAACAGGTAGGTCCACTGAAGAAGCCACAGCAGGGGTCATACTCTCAAAGGACTTCAGGTGATTGCCTGAGACTTACCTTGTCAGCAGTGATGGATTCAAGTAGGACAGTGCTTTGTTCTGAAAGTCTTCACCAGGACCAGATGGGGCTCTATGCTTGACAATATAGTGAGAAAACACAGCCATATTAGATTCTAAATGGAGTATACCAACCCAATGCAATGTTAAGTAAAGTTGCTTCAATCAAAGAATATAACTTAAATCAAAGGGTTAGAGAAATTATCTCTCAAGAGTACATGAGAAAAAAGTTGATCATGGAATTGGTAATGTTTAAAATCAAACAAATAAGTAAAATATACAGAATTCATATTCAACAAGTGAAACAGGCAGGGCTTAAGTAAATAATTGCAAAGCTATGAGAACTATACCCAGCCTTTTAGGACAGGCTAATGAAAACACATCTCTCCCTAAAAAAACTGTTTCAGGTTTCATGATATGATCAGCACAGCATACGCGCACACACACATATGAACAGGTGTGTACATGCAGATATATATTCTTGTGCACATACATGTACACTGTGCTACATGAAGACACATATCCATGTGCACACATGCATTGTACACATGCATGCGTGTACATGCACACACATGCATGTGTTATACACACATGCATGCATACATATACATACAAACATACAGTTCTTCCCCACTTTATACAAGATTCAGACCTTGCTCTAGGGTTTATCAAAGTATTTCTATAGAATGCCTACTGGTTTTATAAAGCACAATCAAAACATGGAAGGGAAGGGAAAGAAGAGAAAGAGGGAAGAAGGAAGGAAAAATGGAAAATGCAAATGAGGAAGGAAAGAATTTCCAAACCAGTTAGATAAGTTCTGACTTAAGCACAATTCAGAAAGATCCTTTCCCTCAAGGCCTCTCAGAGCTCATGCCAAATATATTGCACATTTCCAACATGAGTACAAAGTACGCAAAGCTTGGAGAAAGACTCCTCCCCCAAAGGACATCTGAACAAACACCCTGTGTACAAATATACTTGGGTGCTCCAACATTAGTCATCATGTGCTGCTTCTCTCGGAAGCGGACTTGAAGCCCAAGCTGATGGAAATATTTCTGCTGCAGTAGTTGCTGGGGAAACACAGAGGTTGCCTGGATGTAAGTCCTTACATCATGGAGCCTATTCTGTTCTGCTCAGACTCGTGCATGTAATTATGATCCAGCTAAATGAATATTTACAACATAACTGAAGAGCAAACTGTTTCACAGTGTTTACCCATTCATCTCTTAATCCCATGAGGGGGAAGCTCAAAGTGAACAGCCATTTAAGAGAGAACCCTCACAGATGAGAGGGGAGAAAGAACTATTTCCTTGTTGAAATACTGATGAGACTCCACCTGCAACCTGAAGTACATGTGGAAGAGCTCAACTGAAACCCAAGTCTGCAAGAAACTAAACTGTTCATTCAAGGGTGAAAACGTACATTGATCTGTCTGTCTCTGTCTCTGTCTCTGTCTCTGTCTCTCTGTCTCTCTCTCTCTCTCTGTGAATATGTGTATATGTTTGTATGTGTGTATTTGTGTATATGTGTACATGTGTGTTTGTATGTATATGTATGTGTGAGTTTATGTGTGCACGTGTGTATATGTATGTGAGAGTGTATGTGAGTGTATGTACATATATGTGTGTATGTACATTAGTTCATATGTGTATAAGTGTGTGAGAGCATGTGCAAGTATTTGTCTGCACACAAGCATAACTCTGCCTTGTTTATCAGACTCATCCATACTGATATCATTCCTAGCAGTAGACAATCACACATCATGTCCTCTGTGGCTACCTTTGAAATGAAGCCAGAGTCTTAAGTGTGTAGAACCTACCAACTGAGCAGCTTTCTTCCCCTAATACCTTCAGCCTATCTCTGAGCCTGGAAGAAAGACCATCTGTTCTGCTCCCAAATTCAACCATCCTGTGCTCCTCAGAGAGTCCACATTGTGGAGCTCTGCATGACTCTTGAAGCCCTGGACCTTGTTTTTCCATCAGCAAATTACTTACTTTTGAAATTGACTTCCTCTTGTGCCTGGGATTGTTTCAAGCTTCCAATCTTAGTTAGTCGGGGTTTCCATTGCTGTGATGAAACACCATGACCAAAAAGCAAGTTGGGAAGGAAAAGGTTTATTCACTTCCACATCACTGTTCATCATCAAAGGATGTTAGGACAGAAACTCAAACAGATCAGGAACCTGGAGGCAGGAGCTGATACAGAGGCTATGGAAGGGTGCTGCTTATTGGCTTGCTCCTCATGGCCTGTTTAGTTTGCTTTCTTTTAGAACCCAGGACCACTAGCCCAGGGATGGTATCATGGGCTGGCCTCTCCCCCATCAGTCACTAGTTAGGAAAATGCCCTAAAGGCTCCACTACAACCAGATCTTATGGAGGCATTTTCTTTGTTGAGGTTCCCCATTCTCAGATGACTTTAGCTTATGTCTACTTGACACAAAACTATCCAGAACACTGGTCTTACCACCTAGTATGACTTTCTACAGCATTAGAAATATTTTGGGCAAGGGAGATGGCTCAGCAAGTAAGAGTACTTGAGGCTCATGCAGAAGACAGTTCCCAGCACCTACACCAGGTGGCTCCCAATCACCTGTAACTCCAGTTCCAGGATACCTGACACTCTCCTCTGGCCTCCAGGGGCACCTCCCAAACAAGTGATGCATATACATACATAAAGGAAAAACATTAACACACATAAAATAAAAAAATAAATAATTCTGAAAATATAGTGTATGTCCACTGTGTTCAACACAGTAGCAAACAGTCGAATCGTCTTCACAATTAGTCGTTTGCATTTGACAGCTGTACTGGCCACACATGGCTACTGGACTGTCATGTCATAGAGCATCAGGGAGATGATACACGTGATCTGAAGTGGTGTAGCTAAACGACTCTATATGAGACAGTTTTTGTGACACACCTAGCATGGCGCCTAGCACATAGCATGTGCTCAAAAAATTTATCTTCTCTCTCTTTGTTAAGAAGTCAAGTCCAATGGCTGAGGAGTGCAGATAGTTCACATTTCTCTAGGTCGCTAGGGACTGCAGTATTTATGTCCCAAAATATTAAATCCCATGTAGGTCTTGGATGTCTTAGCTCAATCAATGACCAAAAGAGAATGTGGGGTTTCTCTGCCCTGAGCCTTTAGTGTGGCCACAAAGTCCTAGTTTCTGTACCATCTAGCTCAGACTTCCTTCCTGCATCAAGCAAGGAACAGCTCCCTTCTTCAGGAGCCTGAGAATAAAACCCATTGTGCATGCACTGCACAACCTTTCCTCACCGAAAAAGAAGTCCTTTGAAATATGGAGGCTGGAGCTTTCCTTCCTCTCTCTATGACTGGTCCCGGTGGACAGCTGGTCCAGCAGCTGCGGTCTAAGAGGAGAGGAGCCTGGGAGGGACAGGGGAGAGACCAATGTGATCTTGTGTAATCCAGGGGTCTGCTGGAGGAGGTCCCAGGACCTTTGAGACACAGATGTGATCATCCTGACCACATTTTCTCCCATCTGCAGCAACTGCAAGGATGATTCCTATGTCTAGGGCATGCTATGAGTCGGCTACTTCCTCTTAATCTAGCTCTCATAACACAATACGCATCAATTTATCACATTTCATGGGGTACAATTAAATTAACAGCCATTCTTTGGCAAATGTATACACTTTTGAGATGATCAATGATAAATAACATTATCGTGAATCCCTTTCTGCTAAACACGATGCTTTTTCAAGTCTACATCCTGTCTATGAATTGTATGGTGGTGCTATACCAAATTATATTGAAGTTCTAATCCCTATTACTATGAACATCTTCTTATTCGGGGAAAGAGGTTTTACATAAGACAACATCAACATAGAGTTATTGGCATGGATTCTAATGTAATATAACTGGTGTCCTTATTAGGGGAACTACGCTTGGAATGAAGATGGAGACACACAGAAAGAATGCCACGTGAAGTTGAAGCTGGAGGGAAGGAATGCTTATAGGCCAGAGGATGGATTCTCAGGGTTGCCAGAAAGCAAGTATTTGGTCAGAGGATACATATATTCTTAAGGTCCTTGATATATCTTACCAGGTTGCGCAGATAGATAGATAGATAGATAGATAGATAGATAGATAGATAGATAGATAGACAGATAGATTTTTTTCCTTTTAAGATTTATTTATTTTATGTATGGAGTTCAGTGTTGTTCTCCTCAGACACACCAGAAGAGGGCACTAGATCTCATTACAGATGGTTGTGAGCCACCATGTGGTTGCTGGGAATTGAACTCAGGACCTCTAGAAGAACAGCCTGTGCTGAGCCATCTCTCCAGCCCATATAAGTTGATTTCTAACTTCACTAGCTGTGAATGAAAGTACTGACTCGCTGCAAACTCCCCAGAATACTATTGCTTTGGTAAACTTTGCCAGTTTTTTTGATGGACTATGTTATATCGCTTTTCTATTCAAGTTTTTTTATTTGATTACCTCTGAGATTAAATACTGTCAACATTTATTAGCTATTTTTGTTTTCTACATTGTGAGCTCTATGTTCTCTCTATGCCTTTGAAATTATATCTACATTTAATTTGTGGAATTATGGATGCTTTCCTTTTTGTCTTTGCATGAATTGCTTTTATAGAACGGGCAGCAATTCTCTTTCTGCCACACTTAATGCAAATATGTCTCCAATGTGCTGTGTTGTTTTAATTTCACTTTCTCTTCTTTGAATTTATACTCTGATGGAGCAACATTTTTGGAATACTTTTTATATATTATCATATATTCTAGGAAGGTATCTTATTCTAAAATAAAATTATTTAATTGGTATGAAATATTTGTTTTGGTGATTTTCATTAAGCCAAAACATGCTTGGTTTTATTAGTTACTTTGTTTTAATTAAATTTTAACCAAGTTATTTAACAGCAAATCCCCTTGCATTAATAATTTTTTTTTCTCCCCAACTAATAAAACAGCCCCTCTGTACATAAACTTACACAAAATATGTGTGTGTGTGTGTGTGTCTGGTATATGTGTTTTTATGTATGCGTGCATATATCAGCATGCATGCATGTATATAATACCCTATGCTCAGGAAATTTATTCTCCATAAAATCCCTGACTTATTTTGCTACTGTACCACTCACCTTTGTCACATGATTGAACTTCATAATATAACCATAATCTTCAAATGGTGCTTTAGAGAGATCACCTCAGATGTACATGACTTGTATTGTTCTGATTAGAGCTACATCAACCATCATTTAGCAGCTTTAGGTAGCAAAAATCTTATATCACCAAATTGTGTGGCATAGGAGGAGCCCAAGTGTCAGTTAGGTGACTCCTACTGGAGGTTCCTCATGTGATTTACAGTCAGAGATTGGTTGAGATGGATTCATCCATCTGCAGCTTTCCTGGCACACATATCTGCTTCTTAGACTGGGAAAACTTGAGATAGAACTAGTACAGATGAGTCCTTCAAAAGTCCATCCACCATAGGTCTCTGTGCATGGTCTCTACAGCACAATGCGTCAGCGTGACTGCATCTTAGGCACTAAGGAAAGGGAGAACCAGATTTATCCTCTTGGCTACTTGTCATTCAATTGCTTTTGTTCTTTCTACATCGTTCATGTCTGACATGATGCCTAGGGTTGTCACAGCCTCTAAAAGTGATATGGCAAAATTAATCAGTTTGACCTACTAGGCTCTGAGCTGATTTCTTGACCTGTGGTGTTCTTCTCTTCCTTTAGCTAGTTCACAGAGAGTTATTGTCAAGAACATAACCTTTAGGCTCAAAATACCTGGCTGATATCAAGAATAAAATATTTATACTACTAGAGATTCATATTCTTGCTGTGTGAACCTTGAATAACACACCTGTGTCAGTGAGTTGTTTTCCTGGTGAAATGAACTTTGTGCACAAAGCCCTTGTAAGAGCAACACACATCTAATTTATATCATTGTGCACAAAGCCCTTGTAAGAGCAACACACATCTAATTTATATCAATTACCCATGGTACCCATGGTCTTAATGGTAATTTGATGAAATATTCAAGATATCACTAAGATGTACTTGGGGTTCCATCTTAAGTGATAACTCGCCAGATACCTTTTCCAGTTCCCCTGGTCTAGATTGGGCCACTCTGTCAGTCTTCAAATTCAGTTTTAATTGTCATATATTTTAAACAATAGTTTTGTTATATTTCTCATTAAGCTTTAAGTTCTGTGATGAAGGGAATCATGTCTTCTGGGTACTGTTGTGTCTTTTGTTCTCATCAGAATGATTGGCTAGAAAAGGTCCTTCATACAATGAAAAAAAAATTAAGTTAATGAGTGACTCAATAAATGGATAAACACATATCATTTAGCAAGGGGGTGAATTCGCTTAATGGGAGTAAACTGTGATCCCACATAGACCTGGCATTTTAGGATGCCTCCTGGTTATAATCAAGTAGAATGTAATCACAAAAGAAGCCTGGAGGTTTAATGTGTGGAGGTTAGCCATCTCTGGGATTTTAAGAAGAAGCTGAGCACAGAGACCCTTTGCAAATACATTTGTGACCAAATCAAGAGTTCTATTAATGGGTCCAAACAGGGACTTCTATTGTCATCACACAAATACCACAGCTGGGGAAGGGAAATGGGTGATTGGTCTCTCATCCTTCCCTGTTATAGTACAGATTGTAGCCATCGATGTATACTAACAAAGAGCTTTGCAATGACCAGTAGGGTAAATACACCCATATTCTCATTTCACAGGGAGAAAGACTGAAGATTAGAGAAGCCAAGGCGTTATACCTAGGTCAAACAATTGGAAAGAGGTTAGTTATTTTTCGAGGGTGGTGAGTCCAGAGCCATGCTCAGCACAATGGCACCTCACTCTAGAAAATCCCTTGGGGTTTGGTGAAGGGGAGAGATTGTATTAAAGTCTTGGGCAGTTGAAAGGGACTGTTATTCTCATCCAAATCTCTAACGAGATGGAATCAATCACTAATCATGTCTTATTTTTGAGAAATCTTCCAGAGAAGCACCAGTCATAACTCCATCCAATCAGCAGTCTTCCAGAAAGATTTCTGCAGACACGGTGATTCAACTAAATAGCAGTTTAATGAATGCCTTGTCACTGTAGTATGTGTGGTAATGCCATAGACCAGCACCCCTACCTGTGAGCCTCTTTAATAATCGCTTAGCTGCCCTGTTGGCCCATCAAACCCTTCCATGGAAGCATTGTGGGTAGAGTGATTTATTGATGCCATACTGTAAGAGCTGGCTCATGTTAGCCTAGTGGCAACATCTCTAAAGATGATTCTGGCTCCAGATTTTCCCAAGAGGTCAATGGAGGTTGGCTCTGGGGCTGGATTGCAGCTGCAGTTTTTCTCTCTGTCCTCTTCTGCTTCCTGTCTTCCTCTCCTGCCCACAAATGTGGATCCCACAGACATTCCTAATATTTAATATGGTTGCAAAACCTCTGCCTGAGTCTGTGTCCCAGAGAGGACAACTTGCAACCTGAGGAAACCTCCTGCCTACAGATACTTTAGTCACAGCCTTGCCTTCAACCACTCATGATCCATGGTCCAACCATGGTCTTCCCATGGGTCTAATCAGCATAATCAGAAGCTATATGAATCTATTAGCAGTCTCCAGTTGAAAGGGCCTTCCTTTCTAATTTTCAAAATAGTTGCCCGATTATCATCATTTATGGCTCCTTGTTGCAGCAGGAAGCCCTGAGGAGGGTTAGTTCAAATGGTTCCCTGCCACTGAATCTCTGCAGTAGATCAAGGCAACAACTGTCTTGAGTTTGCAGCCAAATATAGTAAAAAATGCTTAAAATATCACCTTCCTACACCAAAATGGTATTGCTATAACAAGCCTATTTCTTCCTCTACTTCCTGATTTAGTGGCTTCCCTGATTTATGAAATATTTTTTACCCAAGGCCCACTGAAAACATCTTTATAAAATAGAGTTCAGCTTTGAATAGGTCACTTTCCTATTGAATTTTAACATTTCAAAAAAGAAAAGGGAACGATTTCTGACCTAGATATTCTATAAATGTGTATTTAAGTGAGTTCCTACATGGCAGGATTTAAGCTCCATGGACATCAAAGATAATCATCAGCTTGTAAAACAAAGTCTTAAATTCATGCCTGAATAAAGTACATTGGACAAAGCTCTTCGAATCACTCCAGTGATGTGGCATAAACTACTATCATTTCTGTCCATAGCCATGATAACAGTCGTAATTCCACACAGTTAGTGAGTGACAAAATCAGGCTCTGAAACTGGCAGTCTGGAGTGTAGTTCCATCCTCTTTTAACCACAAGTAAGGGATGCTCCCTTGAGGAGAGAGACAATAGACCATTTATAATAGAGAACAGAGAAAATACCCCATTCTTCTCTGGGATATTAGAGATGAAGAAGGAAAAATTCCTATTCCTTTGACTGTGGAAGATTGTAGCACTGGTCAACCAGAGGTAGATTCTAGCTTTTCTTTTCTAGGCCAGGATCTAAGTCAAGAAGTGGGTAAGTGAGGACATTCAATGCTGCATCTTCATTTTGGGGATACTGCTAGAAGACCTTGCACACTTCCCTCCCAGTAGCATGAATGTGGTCAATCCATATTTAATACAACAGAAAAGTCTGGGTGGTTGTGGAACTCATCCTGGTGTTCAGATAATGTTGCTCTCTGGTGTGTAGCAGGGATCTAGAAGTTCTGCCTGGTCCAGGAGGTAAAAGTTGCTGAGAATACATTAGGTTGTCTGGTCAGAGACATGAAGCAGTGGTCCATCTACTCAGAAGTATGAGTGATGGTCCATCTAGTTAGTAGGATGAGTGGTAGTCCATCAGGAGCGGAATCTGCTAACGACTCCTTATGGTAAACCATGGCTTCCACTGATTTCTCAACCCACACATTTTTCCCGGAACCTTCATCTCTGCCTACCATGGACAGTGATATCTAGCACTCTCACACATCTATTGCACATCTAACACAACTAACAAATACTTACTGCTGGTTTGGAAATGCCTATAGTTTATTTCAGACATGTTTATTATGTGGCATTTCCCTAAGTGGTACATACACAAAAAATAATCGTCATTAACCCCATTAGTTAGGCATTATTATTATTATTATTCCTACTTTTTATGGTATCAAGGATAGGCAGAAAATAATCCCATAAAGTTACTTGATCAAGGTAAACTGATATAGACATTTCACCTTTGATCCTCTTATACAGTGAAATGTCCCACATCTGACATGGAGGCTCTTCTAATTTGGGAAATAGGATCCCTTGAGATTTTCTAATTATATGAGGGATCCTCAATGGCCCAAAGAGAATATCCACTTCTCTTTCGCACCCAAGTAGCACTCTTTAATGTCACAGTCACACACCCCTGAACTCTGGTTCATGTAGGCACTTAGCTCCTTGAGTACTGGGTGTATATAAACAAACATCTCTTTTCTTTCAGTGGGTTCTAGAAATGCTTCCTAGTCATTGCCCTTCTGCCATTTGTTCAGTGAATCTCCTAAATGAGCAGAAACAACTCCTTGGAGAGGGTGTCCAAGAATCAGAATAACATATGTATAAAGGGAACCCTGGAAACCCATATGTACATCCTGCATAACCTTTACCAGGTAGGGTAGAAGTGGCATCACCTGAAGAAGTCTCTCTGTAAACCCTACCCCATACCACAGCTAACCACAAGGCTCTTCCTGAATTCTTCCTCCCACCCTACCTGAAGAGATCACCGAATTTGATTTCAGAGGATGAGAGAAACCCCAGGAAAATGCAATGTTTCCTTGAACGCTTTTTGCTCTCCTTCTTCCCTTTTCCAAAGAGAAGAGAAAGTTGACTTAATTCTGCATCCTGCATCACAGAGACCAGAGCCCTTTCTACCTGTGCTTTCAGGGCTCTGCAAATGCATGAGCCCCCTGGCTGTGGTGAGAGCAGCATGAAGAAGGGTGTGTCTATCCTACAGAATATTTCTACATGGGTACCACATACCTAGGAACAAAATACTGATTTGCCTCTGTATATGACACATTATGCATGGATTTAATTTTCATTATTGTAGTAAAATATCCTGACAAATAACATCAGAGGGGAAGAATGGGCTGAAGGAGATTTCAATTCCAATTTACAGCCCATTATTTTGTAGATATCAAGGAAGGAACTCAAGTAGTTGATCATATTACATTCATAGTCAAGATCAAAGAGAGAATAAATGCAATCCTTTCTTGTTTGCTTTTTAGCTCTCTTGTTCTTAGCTAGATTTACTCTTATATAGTTCAGAGACCCAAGCCTAGGGAATGGTGTTTCCAACAATGAGATGGGTCTTTCTACATCAATTAACAGCCAAGACAATCCCTGCTGTAGACATGTCCACAGGCCATACTGCTAGATTAATTTTTTCATTAAGAGTCTCTTTCAAGGTGATTTTAGGTGTGTCAGCACCTAAACTAAGCAGCACACAGGTGGCCATGGTAACCTACTGGCAATGAATAAAGGCTGGGGTGGTCCCAAAGGCTGTGTCTGTCACCTTTTATAGTTGAAAACAGAAGAACAATCACAGAAGAGCTTCCTGGAGTCCAATGAGAAAAATGATAGAAGATCTTGATCCAAAGCTGAAAAGCAGCTGAGCCCAAGTAAGAGGGACATGGGATTTTCCGGAAAGGAGGAAGAATACTGGGGGATAAGGCAGATTGAAACAGAATGAGACTGGCCAGGTGAGCGCTCCATGGAGGACTATGCTGTTTACATCGCTACAGGGCTACTGTGGCTGAGGGTTTGGTTGAGCAGGAAATACCAAAGATGCCAACACTGGAATTACAACAGCGTTCAGAAAAAAGCTAGGAGAAATGAGGTGGATGACCTGTCTGAGAGTGAGAAACATAATGACTGACTCCAAAGGTAAGGGGAGTATGGGTCTCATGTCCTTAGGAGGAAGAATGCAAGTGAACATAGTCTGAGGCAGGGATAGAAAAGGATGTCCAATCAACAGCAGGAAAGACAGGCTTCTCAGAAGGGAGAGGGTGAAGACAATGAGGGAATGCATTGCTGACCCTAGAATGGGCAGTGAGGGCCAGAGGATACTTTTCTGTCAGGTAGAAAACCTGGGGAAGGAAGACCATGGCCCCAAGAGAGGCTTTGAGAATGAGCAATGGCTGGGACCGAGTTGGAAAAACTGGAGGCTTAATGGGGTGCTCATGGTGCCTGAAGGCTACACTTCCAAGATCCAGAGTGGTACCTTCTCCACTTCAAGATCACCCCAGTGTCCTCATCCCTGTGAACACTTACCAAACACTAACTGTACCAATGACTTTAGTGACATCATCTCACTCCATCCCAAAGAAGTGACTGAAAATTGCTTGGAACTCTGAGTCCACATGTGTATGTGTGCAGCTGGCCAATTTGAGCTCACCCTTCTCCCACCCCTTTTGTTCTTGAGTCTCAGAGTGTGTGTACGGACTGTTTTGGCAGCAAGGAATGAGGTTAAGTTATACCTGGATCTGCTCACTCCCTGTGCTTTCATGGCAAGCATGTGAGTAATGGGGCTCCAATACCTGGTGGTCATGGGCCGTGTTCATCTCCATGCTGCATGTAAGGAGCCTTCAGAGATACTGTTATGTCATTTAGAGTTGATACAGAGTATGTGCCTGTATCTGCCTAACTCTAATCTACATTATTGTTTCCCTCTCCTGTGTTGTAGAGACAGACTAATTAGGGCTGTTAGAAAGCCAAGCAGAGGCCAGGGATAGGCTCTCAGAAGAAACTCATGTAGAATAGTAAATAATTAGGAAAAGTGGCATCTGAGAATATGTGCTGATGGTAAGCCATTGTACGACTTTGATGGACTTCTCTCTCTTATAGCAAGTGCCTCTTGAAGCATCTCTGATAGCACATACCCTGAACATGTAGGGGCATGCTGCCTTAGCCTTTGAAGCTACTGTCCATCTCCAACTAGCCCCAGTGTGTGAAAGGAGAGGAAAAAAATACTTTTTCAACTGGCAAGATTCATCAAAATGAATTGGCAACACCTATCAGCCTGCAACAGCAGTTTGCAACTTGCTTGGCAACAAATCTTCTCGGGGACATTATCACACAGGAAACAACACAGGATAAATTCTTCGCACAATATAATTCTGCCCCTCCCTTCACCTCCTCCCCATTTCAAAAAGATTTAACATCTAATTCAGGTTTTGACGAGCTGCCTCATCTCTGTAGAAACACTGTTGATCTCTGTCGGACCCCAATGGCCTTGGACAGAATAAACTGAAGGAACAGGAACTCGGGGACTCGAAATGTAGGCCATGATAAATAAATACATTACCTCTGCCTTTGATGGAACACCCTGACCTCCAACACAAGTGCCAGGTAGCATCTGTTTAACAAAAGTCACCCTACTACTTCTGTCACCTCAGGGTCTCCAAGTACAAAAACAAAAGAGAGATGCCCACAGAGGTGACCCCATTCAATCAGAATCCAGACACAGCAGGGCCTGACGATTCTAGCCAGAGCTTTTGCTTGGGTTCCCAAAATGACCCATAGTACTTCAAAGGAAGAAACATGTTTCCCCCTGGAAAACTGGAGGCTGGTGGTGTAGCTCATGAGGAGAGCACCTGCCTAGCAAAAATGAGATGCTCAGCAGTTGGGGGCTAGAGAGGATGAAGGTGGAATGGTAAAGCTCACACAACAAGATGTGTCAGAGTTAGGAACCGAATACAAGTTTTGTTTTCAAAACTATTCCCTGGCTGGAGAGATGACTCAATGGGTAGGTAAATTACTTGCCACATGAGAATGAAGATCTGAGTTCAAATCCCCAGAAACCATGTAAATCCTAGTCATGATCGTCTGTGTCTGTAATCCCAGTCTTACTATGATGGGAAAACAGGTAGAGACACAAAAATCTGTAGAACCTCACAGGCCAGCTAGCCCAGCACATACAGCAGTGAACAGCAGAAGAGAGACCCTAATCTTAATAAACATAGTGGAAGGCAAAGACCAACACTTGAAGTTGTGTTCAGATCTCCACATGCATATCATGGATAATATGTAGCTGTGTTTGTCACACACACACACACACACACACACACACACACACACACAGTTTCCTAATGAGGATTGATCTGGGACTCAGTATAATTGTATTGCTTTAAAGAAAGTGTTAACATTTTACATAGTTGTTTGGGGATAGCTAAATATGAAGGTTTGTCTAAATTATGCAAAAAGCCAATGTTTCTATTTAGTCATTTTGAAATCTGAATAGGCTGTGGCCAATCCCATTCACAGAGAGGAAAACTGAGAATGGGGCGGGGGTGGTGGTGGTGAGGGGGTGTCTTTTGCCCCAAGTTGCACAGCCAGGACCTGGATGAACTGGTAAAAGCAACAGCCCCGACTCCACTTACCTCACCACTTCCTGTTGCCCCTTTCACAGGGGAGAGAAGATAAAGGATGTAAGCTGTGGAAAACTTCAGGCCTCAAGAAGTACACCAGCCAGTGTGGCGAACACTGAACACTGTTCTAACAAAGAACTCAGCAGGTCTGGGAAAATATCCAAGAAGAAAGCTCTTGTTCATGGTTTTGGCCGAGGACTCACTTAACCTAACTGACAGTCCCAAGCCTGGCTCGCAGAGAATGCTCCATAAATATGGGTAGAACAGAAAAATGACCCATCGTGTTGGACACATGAGCAGCGTGTGGGACCTTTCAGAGACCCCACTGCTGACAGCTACCTGACACCAGATGCTGTTTATCTCCCCTAGATGCCGGCATTGTTCATTCTGCTACTCCATCTTTCCTTCTGTGTCCTCACCACAATGCGGGTCCAGAAGGGCAAGGATAGCCGTGTTGTTTGTTCCCTAACCTAACAGCAGTGCGCAGCACACTGTCTGGCTCCTCAGTAAACACATGCTGGGTGAACGAGCATTCCCGCTGTTCTTTGCTTTGCTGGAGCTGTTCATTGAGACTGGCTGTGTCTACTGGCTTTTGGTTGTTGAAAGTAATCCATAAACACACAAAATGGTGATAGTAAAAAGAGATACAAGTGAAGCCTCCAATTTCTCAGTTGAAAAATAAATCGATAAATTCAAGAGATGGGGACAGCAGATTTTAGACTAAAATAATGTTCAGTGCTTCCACATGACAGCCTTACTGTCTATCCCAGCCTGTGTGTATGCTGCTCCTGGTCGTTTGGGTACTCAAGTGTTCTTTGAGTAAATGTGGGGAAGACGGTGAGCCCATATGCGCATGCTCAGATGCCTCTTCAAAATGGCCTGCTGCAGAAAGCATGGGTCATCGACAGCTTCCAAACACCATACCTTTGAAATTTCTACATTGTTAATATCAGCAAGCAGTATCTTCTCACTGCTTCCAGCCAAGGTCAGTGCACAAGATGACAATCCCTGCCCTGCTCTGATGCCTGTAATAAACATCTTGAGCCTGTAACTTTCTATCATTTTACCTGGAACTTTGGCAGAGTCCCACTACAGTCTAAAGCTCTACACATTCAAACGTTCTCTTTAGGCAGGTGCAAGGTTTACAGCCTGGCCTGATGCCTCTTCCCACCTAATTCTGTGTACTTTACACTTAGCTTCCACTGATCGATAGTCCCCCCAAAAAACTCTCATGTGCCTAATCTCTTCTTGGAGTCTATTTCTCTGAGGACCCAAGTTTAGTGCTCTTGATAATTGGCCCACTTGAGTCTATTAACTGATTCCTGGATATGGGCAGACTCTCCTTTCTCTCCCTGGTTGCAGGGCTTTGCCTGCAACCTTCTGTCATGAGTGGACACCCAAGTTGGCTCACTCAGAGGTAGAGTATAGTTATCGTTCTAGAAACATGTGCCTCTGGTGTCCATCACAGCTTGCCATGTCCTGAAGTATTGCCACCTCTACCCTCCATGGGCCTTCTGTGGTCTAGGACCAAGGTTCTCTAAAAGCTGGAGCATAAGCAGGAGCTTTGACATACAAAACGTGGAAGAAGTCCTTTCCTAGGCATAGATACAAGAAGCATGCCCTGTCCTTCCTGCAGCTTGCTCCACTCCTCCAGGAGTGAGCTGGTATCCAGTCCACACTTACAGCAGTTTTATAAAAGGTAAACCCCAGGCACATTTATTTGAGAACTTATTTCCAAGATGCCAAATTTAGCCAGATACAGAGCTAAGTATCCAGGATCATCTTCACCTTTGTGTGGCATCCATCTTCTGAAGGAAAGGCTACCACTATCCTGGCCTGATATCTGAAGACACTGAATTCCATCGGAATTAAACAAACTGTTCAGATGCCACAACTGGAATTCTGTGTATCCAACCCCAATATGTGTAGAACTGAGCAGCATACTAAATAGATGCCTTCCCTATACAAACCAGAAAGCACAGAAGCATGAGCAAGAGCAGACCTTATGGTTCCCCCAGGAAACAGTGAATACAGGAAATAGGACCCACAGCCCTGAAAGAGACCCTTCTACAAATATACCTTGATGAGGCCAGGATGATTAGGGTCCTGCCCCAGACCCTATGGGGCAAGCTGGAGATACCCAGAATCCTATACAGAGACTGAGAGCCAAGCCTCACTACAAAGAAGGATATGTTGTGGCCTCACAGTCTCTGGGATTCTCCCTAAAGATGGAGGACTGAACCCAGTCTGAGCACCAGGACTGAAGTCACAAGGCTGCCTCACTTCATCAACATCCATCAAGTCCCAGAGTGTTAGAGCCCTGATGGTCTGAGGTTGTAGGTTAGCCTAACTCTTCAAAAGTATACTTGGTCTCAGAGAACCTTTCTCACCCCCCACCCCCATCCCCTGCAGTAAATCTTTTGTGGCTAGGGATAGTTGTGTTAAATCAGGTTAATCTTTTCTTTGTTATCCTCAGTCTTATTACTAAAAGACAGGATTGTTCATTACAAACAACAGGATTGTTGTTTACAGGCCCTCCAGGGTCTTGTTACTCTGCCTTACTGCTTGGTTTGACTCCAGGGTACTCACTGTCACTTGCTTAGCTTAGAGACAGACCCCTATTCTAGTCAGAACAGAAGCCAATGGGTAGATTTTGTTTCTTCACTGGAAACAACTGTCTATTGTGAGCCCTCACCACCCACACATGAGCACTCAAGTCATATGTGAACACTTAAGTGCATGTTCATGCTTACATATGTGCCCTTATAACCTTTGGAGGCCCTCCAGCCTACTAGGCAAAGACACAAGTTTAGATTCTACCAATAGGTCATCAATGCTCCTTACCTCCTGAGTGAACAACTCACAGTTCTGATAATGTCTCTGTTCTTTCCATCAAGACTACAACTTGAAAACTGGCTGTCAGGGAGCACTCAACCCAGGCCCTGAACTGAATTCTTTAGGTAAATTGTGTCACTTAATTGGAACAAAGAAACCTATAAAACTGGTATTGTCATTGTGGTGTCACAGATAAGGAAGCCAAGATTCAGAGAACTTCAGCAGCTTGCTCAAGATCACAGAAGGGGCTAAGATAATGAAGTTGGAGACTGAGGAGGTCCCATAACCATGAGGGCCTCCCAGCACTCTTCAGAAACATGGTGGATGGCAACCATACTCTTTGTGCTACGGGAAACAGTGAAGGAAGGATAGATCCCTGGGCATCAGGGATAGTTTGCCAACTGAGTGACAATTGGCCAGAATTATGACAAACAAATATGTCATAACATAAAATTCCAAAGGATGGCCACCGGGGATCCTACAATGCCTTAAACAAGGATCTTCATGGGTGCAATAGACAGGTAGGTTAGCAGAAAGCAATAAAATGGATATAGTTCAGATAGGGCAGAAAAAATAGAAAGGGTATCCGGCTTTAGGGGCATGCATGACAGTAAGTGTGAATTCTACTCTTCAGGTACCAGGACCTAGTAAGAGTTAGCATAAAAGTAACTTCTCCAAATCATCCTTCCAGCAGCTACCAGCAGCAGGGGCTCAGATTAAAGTGAGCAAGCCAGCCACCTAGTCCATTGTACCAGTCCTGGTAGAAGAAAATGGGGCCTGAGGGAAAGTTAAAGGCTTGGGGACAGAGAAAAGACCCCAGAGTGGAGAGACATTCATCATTCTTAAAAAAAAAAAAATTACAGACCACATTTTGAAGGTAACACATCCTAAACAAGTTTGCTTTGATCCCAGGCCCAAAAAACTCACTCGTCGCTTATCAGTGAAATGCTCCAGAGTTGATGGAGATAATTCTTGTCTTCCTTTCCCAGAAACAAACAAACAAAACACACAGGCTCACAAATACAAAGTGGCTGAGTCTCAAGTCACGAGATGCCAACTCCAGAATCAAGATTCTATTCCTCCATAAGATGCTAGGAGTAAGAAGCAGAAGTTGGTAGGATCCTTCGGTGTCTCCACATTCAGAAGGTGACTGATAAAAAGCCACCTTCAGTTGATGTAATTAATACTTCTAATGTCTGGGGCCAGCTTATACCCTGATGGAAGATGACCTATGCACTCCTTGTCTCTATTAGATACCAGGATCACCATCTTGGGGGCATCAAAGCTGTCTCTGTCTTTAGCCCTTGGTTGAGGTATTGGGGTGAGAATCCAGTCTCAGGATGTTCTGCCAGAATTAACATCCACTGAAGCCAGCAGCTGGTGAGGAAGTAAGCTCTGGCACTAGCTGAAAATCCACACTCTTGTATATGTAAACTTGTCTGTTTGCATATTGACACTGCAAGGTTCCCCACAGTGAGATCCACTCCACTGAACTAAGGTTCCTCTCTATTCTGGGGATTAGAGATAGCCAGAGTGTGGAGAGGGGAAAAGGACCTTCTTGTGAATACATTTATATAGAAATTAAAGGGTCAGAGTTTAAGTGGACAGTTCCAAATCAGTCACCTCAAAGCTCAAATTAGCTTTGCTTTGCTGCATGTTAACCCCCTTAGGTGTCCTGTTTAATGATTAAACAGGGTCTGATTCTGCAGTTCTTCAAAGGGGAGGAATTTGTACAAGCCCGAGGGCAGTGAAGCCTGTCTTTAGCAGCAGGCCAAGGAAGTACTATTTCTTCAGTTGGTGTCTTCCTGCCGGCCTGGTCTGGGGACACCCCAGGCAGCATTTGGGCAAGCCGCAGGCTGTGGGTTAGGTACCCAGGAACAGGTCTGTAGTTTAGAAGGAGAGTTTAGCAGAAGAGGTGGGGGAAGGGCAGGAGAGATGCCTCCTGAGATTCTAAGAAGGACTTTCATTTCATATCCGATCACTTCTATAATGAGGAATCATTTTACTTAACATTTACATTTAAAGTGTCAGTACTTCTTTGGCCTCTCAGGACATATTAAATGGATGGCAGGTACTAAAAATAACAAAACTATTGAAATTGAAGAAACCCAGAGCCAAATAGATAAATGTGATTTACTTATATACATATGTGAAATGGTTTTTGTCCATGTAAGGATAAACAATATTCTCCAGATAAACACATTGAAACATGTTGTGCCCTTATCAAGTACACATGGTTATCTCTGTTTTACAGAGGGGACACTTGAGACACAAGCTGCCTGAGTCAGATGTCCAAGGCCACACATGAGGTGACCGACAGGGATTATACCAACAGGCAGATATTGTTTATAGAATCCCAGTATGTAGGAATCATCTCTGTGTCTCAACCCACCAAATCTCAGCTCAGCGTGTCCCATCTTCTGTCTACTTGTCCTTCTGACTGTCAAAATGGGATCTTGATTTCACAAACGTTCAGTTCATCTATACCAGCCAAACCTCTAGCTTCAAAAATATATGCATTATAATTCATAAGAATAGCAAAATTACAATCATGAAGTAGCAACAAAAATAATGTTATGGCTGGGGGATCACAACAGGAGGAACCGTGTTAAATGGCCACAGCACTAGGAAGGCTGAGAACCACTGATTTATACCAACCTTTAAGTGTCATTGGCTCTCAGCTTTCCTTTCCTTTCCTTTATTTATTTTTTTTGTCATTAAAAATGCATATTACATTGCTCTGATGGAGTAGTGTGAAGAGTCAGACACTGTACACACAGACACTAAATGCAATAGTTAAAATAACCATGAGTGGTCAAGCAATCCCAGAAGAAATGGTAGCAGACTCATCTTTGCTTACCGGGGTCATCTGGGTGGGCCATAGCTTAAAAGGTTTGCTTCCAATTGAACCCCAGGGATCCTCTGTAGCTGCACGCAATCTCTGCATGTCTCTACACTGTGCTATAGACCTTGGAGGGAGGTGGGCTCACAATTCTGACAGGCAGCATTCTGGAGGAGCAGGGGAAAATTTCTCAGCGGCAGCTATAAGCACCCTTACCTTATTTTTAGTTAAGTACCGGGTCTGAAAGTTTTGCCAAGGAAGTGATCAGAGATGGTCACTGCTTTGGAGTTGGGGAGGATTTCAGGAGAGAGAGAGAGAGAGAGAGAGAGAGAGAGAGAGAGAGAGAGAGAG